>JALBCR010001050.1:0-374003 GCA_030710515.1 Abscondita cerata
CCTTCACTGGTTAAATATAATTATTTATTATAATTAATATTTTTACGGATTATGTGGTACACCAACATACTATCAGCGAGTAAAGTCGAATAGAAAGTGTGCAGCGACATAAAAACATTTTGGTCAAAAAATTGAACAAACGTTAATAGAAAACTACAAAAACAACATAATAAATATACCTAACTATATTAACAAACCATAATCCTTAAGACGAGGTTAACAGCTCATGCGGGTCCTTATGCCTGCATGTTCAAAACCATCACACGCTCAAATTGTTGAACAAGTTATAAGACGGGAGTTTAAAAAATTTAAAAAAAGGTTTATTTTTTACTGGGTGACTTTTTTTTGAACAAAACCTTTTTTTATAAAAATTATGCAAAAATTATTCGTGGGTTGGTTTTGTGTCACATTTCTTCCTGTTACATGAAAAAAAAGTTAATGGCAATATTGAAGTAAAAACGTAACATAAATAGGGTTTGCATCGTAGCTCAGTGGGTGGGGGATGGTTCGCGAGATGATTTGCCTTTGTGAAATGATATGGTCATAATAAATAGTTTTAAAATCGTAAATAATAATTGATAACATTTGTCAAAGTCGAGAGGTAGCCCAACAAGGTCACGATGTTAAATAGCTTCCCGCCCTTGTTTACCAAAAACCTGCCCAGAAGGGTACTTTCTAATTGACTTACTTTAAGAAAGTACTGTCACAAATCGGTAAAAGTCTTTACAAAGAAAAAATTAACAAAATTTAAAACATCGTAAAAACGAAACAATTATTAGTTAACAAAGTATAAACATGGTTGACAATTGCAAAAAGAAATCTAATTGTTTGCGTGTTTATTTAAAACGAAACAGATTAGACGCAATAAAGTCAGACATCTTGTAATAATGAATTAAATCTACACACAAAAAGTTTAATCAAAAAATTAAAAACGCACCGAAAGCTTAATACACAAGATTGTTGTATCAACATAAAGGACGACGACGTTATCGAAGTAGAGAAAAGCAGATCTGTAAACGTTAGGATGAAGTCGAAAAGTCGTATTAAAATCATTCTTTTTAATGGACGTCAAAAACGAGCATGACGACATAATAAATTCTTTTTCATAAACGCTACACCAAGCAGGTATTTGTGGTACGGGGATTTTAAAACCGCATTAACGCGAAAACGAAAACTTGGTACGAACTTAAATTCATAGGAACTTCGAAGATTACGTATTTTGGTATGCAGAAATTTTATTATCCGCACACTGGCAAAACAAGGAATAACACCATTAACTAACCTCAAACTCGTAATTTAGCGAAAGCCGAATATTGACCCAAACGGCAGAGAGCATTTGTTTTATGACGACTACCGCAAATACCCCCACTAGAACTATTAGACAATAAAAACTTCAAACTACATTAAAGAAAATATAATGATGCAGCAGAAATTTTGTCTCAGGAGTTGATAAACGCACTGCATTATACAACACTGCAGAGATAACGAAATCACGTACGTACAAAACAAAAACAATTTTTCCGTGTGAATGAATATCAACACAATTTAATTATGTGGCATAACAAAGACTTATTGATTACTTTAACAGGGATGATTTCAATAAAGATTGCAGTGTGAATTTATCATTCTTGGAGTATTTTTGCCTTTATGAGGATGCTTGTAATCATCTATTCTGACCTTTAGCCTTCACGTTGTGTTAAACGGGCAATACGTGGAAGATTGTGAAACCATTCTAATTTGTTGTGCCGCTGAAGAAAGGTACTAAGAGGTTAGAAGTAGCTTTATAATATCTTTCGTGCATCGACCAACTCTTTGCTAACGAAAAGAAAGCTGACGAATATTTGTTTACCGGACTTTGTTAATTGTTTTGCTGATTACAAACTTCTTAAATGCCTTCCGCAACAGCAATACTTGACTTTAATTACGCGCGTACCGAATTTGCCGTGTAACCTAACGGCGTTTAGCTACATTGTTTGGTGCGTACAGGTGATGTTCCAAGCACATTTCGGATTAGATTGGATCCATTTTATATTGCGGTGTTGTTTACAGGCTAATTAAATAATTTAATAAAGTTGAAATTCGGCTTACATTTACTTATTTGTGTTTAGTGTTATCTTATTTTAAACTAAGTTAAGATACAAACAAATTACAGGGTTGTACTCACATCTATAATACAATAAATATATAGAAACGATGCCCAACCATCTTTTAACGTTCTTTTGTTATTTTACTCAAATAAAACAAGATGTAACACGATTATTATTGTTTCTTTTTTCGTCCTGCGATATATTTGTGGTGTTGGGTTTGCTGCCAATTGGTAGTTTCGAATTAGTTTTTTGCGTCAGCTTAAGGAATTTGGCGCTCTCAGAATAAAATTGACGTCGTCGAAGACTATTGTTGGTGCTCCATACCTCGCTCCTCTACGACAACGTGTTTTTTGTCATCTAACAGTAACAAATGTTATCAAAATTGCGCTTCCTCATTGTCTGCAAATTGCTTTGGTCTAATAGAATGCTGAGGTTCAAGCTGCATGTTATGCATTTTTATTCCCAACCCTAAAATTTCCAAATACACCGCCAAATGTCCGGATTTGTAATCATAAATAGTATAAGAGAAGTTTATTTAAAAAAGATGTGTGGAGAAGACGTACGCCCGGTGACAAAAATAAAGCTTAATATCAAAAATATATTTTGTAAATATGCAGTGTTTAGGGCAACATACAATTGTTTTTAAATAAATGATTTGTTATCTTAAAGCTTGCAAAAAACTGTAGAAAATCTAAAACCTAACCATATCATATAAAATATGTATTAACATTTTTCATTTATCTGACGTAACTACGCCGAGCGCAAGAGCCAATCGTAAGTCCGGGCGCGAGATTTTACGCTAGCTCACATGCCGCCGCAACACGCTTGCACAATTAAGGCACAAAATACCACTTATCGTTTGTCAAAGTCATTGGTAATCTTGACAAATAGAAAGGTCCCGCTTGAGCTAAATACATCAAGGTTTCCATTTTCCTTCAACCAAAAATCGTCCAATATTTTATTTTAACTAGCTGCTTTCATACAAATTACATGATATAGTACATTTTTTTTTTTTTATATCTAAACTTATCCAATCCCTACTCTTCTTTTGATTTGTTTTTATTATTTTTTTATTTTATTGTATTTTTTCTACACCATGAAATTTAAAACTTGGACACCACAATTTCTGTAAACAAAAGTTTGCACATTGTGAAGCGGGCTTAAGGGTATCATTTACAATTCTAACAGCAGGTAGTCTCAGCAGGGGTTATCTTATAGAAGGACTGTAGAATGAATCATTACACTAAGCACGTTTTAGAAAATAGGTAATTTACGTTGCTTACTTAATTTTTTCTTTAAAGAATATATTTGAAGGTATCGCTAATTAAACACCATAGCTCGATTAATTATCGAATCAAAATTTTGTTTAGGAAATGTTTACAAAATAAAATTAGAAATAATTTTGATTTAAAAACGTCTACAAGCAATAACTTTTAAATTAAATCAAAAACTAAACATGGTTATTTGGGTTGACTGATTATTACTTATTTTTAAATAAATCTAACCTACTAATTATTGTAAGTTATTAAAAAAATCATTAAACTCTCTATTCATAATATTTAGTCCTTACAAAATGTATATTTTATGACGTTTCATTTTTTCTGTAGTTAATATAAAAAGTGAAAATAAAAACTAAGGCAATTCTTATTGTCAACGTATATATTTAGTTTTTTGACAAGAATTTATTACATAATTATAATTAAGATACCAAGTTATAGTTTAAAATTAAATGAAAACTTTTTTTTAAATAAAGGTATTACTATATAAATAAATATAAGAAATCAATAATGGGTGTGACCTCCATTATTATTGATACATTCTTGGAGGCGTCTGCTCATTGACGCTATCAAGGTATCAATATAATTAATATTAATCGTTTCCCATGCGGTATCAATGGCTGCAATTAGTGCATTACGGTTTACTGGTATAAAATTTGGCCCTTGTTGTCTTCGGATAACAGCAAGTATTCGAGCCCAAACATTTTCGATAATGTTAAAATCTGGGCTTTTTGCTGGCCAGGGTAACAGCTCCAAGTTATTTGCTTGTATCCAGTTGCGCACAACCTGCGAAGTATAGGGTCATCATATCCCGATAGTTAATTATCGAATGTTCCAAGAAAATATGTAAATAGTAAATGGAATCTACTAACGTAACGTTAAGTCGTTAATTATAGTTACATAACTCTCCTTTCATAAGATATAGTTCATATTAATATGCTTATTGTAAAGCTTCGTACACACCTGAACAACAAACCGAGGAACAAACAGAACAACGAACCGAACGGCAATCGGAACATTAATTTGGACGGTGCTACGTACGAATTTTAGAACAGATTCGCAAGTCCTGATTGTTCCACGAACGGTTTGCGGCGTTCCCGCAACTTGTCGGTTTTTCTCCGACATCAAAGAAAATGCGCGCGAATGCGTTTGCAGGTTTGGACGAATCTAAACAAAACGGCGAACAAACTTATGCGGGAGAATTAAATTATTTATTTTTGTCCTCCCTTTTGTGGGTTTGTTGTGTTTTAGGTAATATTATGGAGTTGACAGAAGAAAAATGTTTTAAATTAATCAGTGTTTAAGAATGCAAGAAAAAATGATGTCCCTATTAGCATCATTTGGGCGGGAAATTTCAAAATAAAAAAGCGAAGTAAATTATAATTTTTTACTCTTCTTTGTGCGTAAAATTTGGTTGGCACTATCTTCTTGTTTTCCGCAATTTTCTCTTCTCAATAATAAATATATATGAACTGAAAACTACTGAAAATAATTATGGAACAGCACAAACGTTCCGTTTGTTGTTCGGATTGTGGAAATCATAAAAGATCGTTTGTCGTTCTGTTTGACTTTCGGTTCGTTGTTATGTTTGTTGCTCGGTTTGTTGTTCAGGTGTGTACGAAGCTTTACAACTTAAGCAACAATTTTTTGGCGAATAAAGATTAGTTTGTGATGTAATATTAGAAACACAAATTTATATCATATCAAATTTATGACAACTTAAAAACCAAGAACGTGTATGTTATTGCTAAGAAATTATTAAGGAAAAAGCGCAATTGCAGTGTAAATATTTATAATTAGATATTTTCGAAAGTTTATAAGTCCTCTATTGTAATCTTAATACTTAAAAGAAAATCCTGTCCATTAGCATTATAAGGAAATGGCTTTTACTTTATGAATAAGTTTCAATAACAATAGAATATCCTTGCTTGTTTAATTTACTTCCTTTGAGTCATATTGCTCTAAGGGTTGTTACATTGGTCATTAGAAGTATGTAATAAATAAACAATTACCTACTGTTTGAGAAGGGGTAGTGTGAACCAATAAATAAAGTAAGAAATGTAAATTCCATTTTAGTTTAAAATTTCAAGTGTTAGAAAATGCCACCTCATCTCGGTGCTGATTTGAAAGCGCGGATTGTTTCGGAATTAGCGGCGGGCCGTAGCGTGCGTGAAATTTCACGTATGTTAGATATACCAAAAAGCACCGTAGGGCATTACCGAGTAAAATGGAATCTTGAACACACTTTGGAAAGAGCCATCGGAAGTGGTAGACCTAAAGTATCTACACGTGCTCAAGATCTCGAGTTGTTTCATTACGTAACAGAACAACCATTTGCTACATACTCCAGGGCTATAGCAGATACACATTTTCCCGGATGCCGTATAACTGCACAAAAAAAGATTAAAGGAGATGGGAATAAAGAAGTATAATGCTGCTGCGAAAGAAGTTCTCAGTGACGAAAATATGAGACGTCGTCTGGAATTTGTAAGGCGATATGTGAACGAACCTTTGGAATTTTGGAATCGAGTGATTTTTAGCGACGAAAAAACGTTCAATAGCCGCAACGATGGACCACTAAAAGTTTTTAGAATGGAAGGAACTCGTTACGAAAATAATCACATATGTCCTAAAAAACGAAGTGGTTATTTTTCTGTGAATGTGTGGGTTGGGTTAGCGCGCGGGGTCCAGGAGTTTGTTGGGCTATCGATGGACGTCTTGATTCTGCTGCGTATTTAGATATTTTGAAACTATTATGAAACCTTCAGTCGAAGTGTTTTATCCAGACGAAGATTATATTTTCCAACAAGTAAGTATTCTTATTTCACTATACTTTCTCCAAAAAATAGTTCGGGATCTGTTGAATTAACATTTTCATAATGTATTTTTGTTGTTAAAGGACAACGCCCCTATTCATACTTCGCGGGTTGTGCGCAATTGGATACGAGAAAATAACTTGGAGCTGTTACCCTGGCCAGCAAAAGCCCAGATTTTAACATTATCGAAAATGTTTGGGCTCGAATACTTGCTGTTATCCGAAGACAACAAGGGCCAAATTTTATACCAGTAAACCGTAATGCACTAATTGCAGCCATTGATACCGCATGGGAAACGATTAATATTAATTATATTGATACCTTGATAGCGTCAATGAGCAGACGCCTCCAAGAATGTATCAATAATAATGGAGGTCACACCCATTATTGATTTCTTATATTTATTTATATAGTAATACCTTTATTTAAAAAAAAAGTTTTCATTTAATTTTAAACTATAACTTGGTATCTTAATTATAATTATGTAATAAATTCTTGTCAAAAAACTAAATATATACGTTGACCATAAGAATTGCCTTAGTTTTTATTTTCACTTTTTATATTAACTACAGAAAAAATGAAACGTCATAAAATATACATTTTGTAAGGACTAAATATTATAAATAGAGAGTTTAATGATTTTTTTAATAACTTACAATAATTAGTAGGTTAGATTTATTTAAAAATAAATAATAATCAGTCAACCCAAATAACCATGTTTAGTTTTTGATTTAATTTAAAAGTTATTGCTTGTAGACGTTTTTAAATCAAATTATTTCTAATTTTATTTTGTAACTTTTAAACAAAATTTTGATTCGATAATTAATCGAGGTATGGTGTTTAATTAGCGATACCTTCAAATATATTCTTTAAAGGAAAAAATTAAGTAATCAAAGTAAATTACCTATTTTCTAAAACGTGCTTAGTGTAATGATTCATTCTACAGTCCTTCTATAAGATAACACCTGCTGAGACTACCTGCTGTTAGAATTGATAAATGATACCCTTAAGCCCGCTTCACAATGTGCAAACTTTTTTGTTTACAGAAATTGTGGTATCCAAATTTTAAATTCATGAGTGTACATGCTTATAGTAGATATTTTTGTATGCTTGATTGTAAATGAATTGTATGTATATTATAACAGCCGTACAGTTTCGACAAGGTACCCAGATAGTAATAAGCGAATATACTACGGCCGCATTTCAGGTCCAATTTAATTATTAAAAAGTGGTCCCACGTTGATCTCCATGTAAATAAAACCTGCATCTTGTAAATTTTCTCGAAATCTGGAAGTGTTCGGAAAGATTTTTGCAGCTGTTAGTAATTTAATGTGTTCCATCCACATTTGCTTGTCAAAATTAATTAATTATGATCCCACACTCCAAAGGTCGAATCCAGCACAAAATCGTAGAATAAACTAGAGTTAATAATAGTTTTATAGAGAAATTAGGTAAATGTCAAGGTTATTGGTCTTGTAATAAAATAGCAAGTGATTCAATGCATTAAATAGACCGCAAAAGTTGAAAATCAAACATGATTTAAGACAAAAATTGATGGTAACAACAAATGTGATATAAATGCGAAAGTTCAATAGGGAACCTCAAGTGGCGGATCAAATAATCAAGAAAAACGCCGATGGTAACAAAAGTTATACAAATGCGAAAGTTCAACAGCGGATATCTCTGTGGCCGTGATTCAGGCCAAACGTGCTAAAAACGACGTCAAATTTAGTAAAATTTAGAAAGACAAGACGATACGTGACGTCACGATACAAATTAAACAAATAATTAAAATTAAAGTGGCGTGTAGAAGTGAATACGAGTGCCCGCAAACAAAATAAATGTTTGTAACGTTAACAATGCAATTTTGGCTGATAAACAAAATGAGATCCATTAGCAATCCAGTCAAATAGGCAACTCCATTCAAAGGTGCAAAACATGCTTGCAGTTTCAAAAGCTTCTCGCGTTATTCTGATTTTGGATTGGTAATAGATTTAAGATTTTATTTGTTAATTCTTCTTGTAGGTGACGCCATTGTTAAGCTTACCGAAAAGCTTTTGTTATGTTTTGCCAGTTATTCTGGCGCCATCAAGAATTTTTTAAGTCGATTTTTTTAAAATGGACAACACATCCAGTAGAGGGACGACTTCGAGCACTTCCATACAAAGGAAAATTTGTGGACTTTTGGCGAAACCTATGCAAGTACACAATTCAGATAGTAGAGCGTTCAAATATTGATACATACCTTGCTTTTAGGCCTTTTTCTTTTTATTTTGGTTCTTCTTCTATGTTGACCATCTTAATTATCTTACTTCGACGTAGTGAATGTACTTTTTAGATACCCAAAAATCTTCATCCTCGTGCGGTTGCTGCGATGTGATGGACAACTTAGTAACAACGGCTACTGCTCAAGCGGCCGATTGAATACCACCTAGACTGTTATTGGTGGATATCGTTGGAGAAACGATCAAGATTCAACCACTCTAGGGGTTGTCATCGATGCACAAACAACCGTAACAATCTGGGGGATTGTCAACATACAGGTCTGCTTTTTTATGTTATTATCCCGCAAGTGTTGCATCTCTGAAATTAAGGCTTTAAACGCTATTTTGCGTGTTATACTTTTTAATTTGTTATTAAGAACATTGCGCCGTACGCTTAATTAGTCTCGTGTGTCGTCTGCCTTCAGCTAATTTTCTGTAGGAGCCTTGTAAGAGTATATTGTTTGGAAACATTTCTTTAGCCACAGTTTGTAGATTTTTTATTATTTCGGTACACCGCGATTGCTGTCCCTAAATATTTATAAATTAATTAAAAACTACGATCTTGTCCTATAAAGCCAACTACTTACATAACTCATTGGCACATAATTTCTGCATTCTACATATGTGCAATCTTGTTGACCATTTATAGGTTATTAAATTAATGAGCGTACTCTGGATATACAATTGAACTACACGAATTAAACATTGGCGTTTTGCATGTAATTTGACAAATTACTTAAAATTTTGTGTAATAATTATTGTGATATTTACTTGTCTGTTAGCTTACATTGTTTCTTTTTTTGTGTGTGACTTAATATAACGTGGTAAGCTGCGTTTCCTGTCTTATAAACCTGATTCATCGTAATTACTTTAATTTTTTTTATGGTGCAGAATTGCTACTAGCCAGTAGTTTGTTGTTAGTTTTTTTTGTATGCTATTAGAACTTGATGTCCTATTAAGTATATCTTTGTTAATTTATTATTGATCCTAACCCACCCCTCTCTCTGACTAAAGCGGGTACAATTTTACCTTCTCACCGTAACATGTTAAACCAATTTAATACAAGTGCACCGAACAAAATAAACGGTTTAATTAATTAAATCAAAAATCACGAATACGTACAAGATGAGGTGTTCGTCAAAATTTATAAACCAAGTGCTGTATCACGAACTATTATTAAGAAGCCGAGGATTGAAAAAGAAGACCTCAAACGGGCAGTGTGTGCATAACATCCAACAGAATTCGGGTAAATCCGGGCAAAAAATAACCTGCAAAGCACAATACGACAGATTGAGAAAAGAAAAATTAAGTCACATACCTGTATTGGTGACCAAAGGTTAGTTATTAATTATTGTAGTAGTTTGTAGTTTAGTTTTAAGTTCATCCCTGTATAAACAGTTGTCTCACATCATTAAACCCCTTGTTGCACGTACCGATTGTTAAAGGCGCTGTTGTGAGATTTAGATTTTAAAGCCAAAATTTATTTAAAATTTATGTGTGTAAAGATAAAGAATTTATATAATTACTGGTAACATCGTGAAAGTTAGGTCAGATTGGTATTCTAAAAAGAAATAAATAAATATTATTCCTGGTATAAAGTACAAAAAATTATTATTAAATTTGAAAAGTAAAATACACGCATACAACGTGTGACTGTAATTTTTCCTTTGGTGCCACTGAAAGCAATATCTGAATTTTATTTACTTTGTGGGATTTTTTCCTGTTAGGTAGGCAATTTGAGTTGCTTTCAAGCGTTTCGGTGACGGAATCATTTCATTTGAATCTAGAGAAATTAAATTTTGTCTAAGTTACTGTTTAATCACATTCCCAAACCAAACGTTACTTTTCTTTTTCTTTTTAATGGTGCCTTGACGTGGAATGCTACAAACCTCCCTTCTAAAAATTGATAAAAATATAATGAAGTTTCATTATTAGTTGAATGGAAACCCCATGCCAAGTTATTAATACTGTTGGAGTCTTTATTAGTTTTATTCACGTCGTAAGTAGTATTTCTTAATTTACAACCATTATAAACTCGCGTGGTTTTTTATCGTTATCTTACACACGCGTTGACGTTTTAGAACTTTGTTACGGTTTAACAAACAAACTGAAATAAATATATAGCAGTGTTAGATGACCTACCAGCAGCTTTTCTTAGTCGGAAGTGGTGTCGGGTTGATTTAAAATTGTTCGAAATGAAGGCCTACACACTGCTCGAAAAATTTATAAAGCGCCACCTAGGATTACGTATAAGAAATATCTAGAGCCACTAGGAACTCATAGATACAGAAACAAACCGTACGTGAATAAAAATATGTATATTGTTATAGCGACTAGAATTCAATTAACACACAGAGAAACACATAGACACGACAATAGATAATATCAATTAGAATGAATAGCACATACAGTTATCAAATAATAGTAATTCACAAGAGCGAGTTAAAACACGAATATAAATTTGAGGCACAAACGGCCTAAATAGGTTAGCGTATTTGACAGTCGGAACACCCTGCAAGTGATTCACGCGACAAATATTGTTCAAAAGGTATTTAACAACAATTATGGCGAGTACCAGACTTTGGCCAATTATTTAAATAGATTAAAAGCGCACAAAATTAATCAAGTACTTGAAAGATCTTTCGAGTTTACAAAGGTATTTATAAGAGCCCAAAAAGGTACGTTGTTAAAGGCACGACCACGGTACGCATACATAGAACGCGACAAAGCTTATGAACGACATGCATAAAAAATTAATTTAGCTCAGGTAACTAGGAAGTCTTTAGTGTTCGTCAGTTAATCGGTAGAGATAACAGCTCTCGTATCCAAATCTAATATTTGACTATCCAACAAAGAAAAAGGAAAAACCAAAATGGACTCCGATGATAACAGTTGCTGGCTGCTCACAAAGGATTAGTTAAGCTTTAAGGTAAGTTGAAATTCCAAGGGTGGTGTGATATCCACTTTGATATTTTATAATTTTTGGATTATTATCCTTGCCATCGCAACCATAATTAAATATCCATTGACTAATTAAAACGGAATACGTCAAAAAAAAGACCATAAACAAAAAAAGAAAAAGTGCTTGCAATTAATAGAACCCGTAAGAAAACAAAGAAAAGTAAAAAAAAGGTACTTACATCGGAACCGGAATTGAAGACTTATTCCCTAATTAGAATGGGATGATTTTACTTCAATCGATATTACAAAGCTCATGTCTAATTGTTCAATTTTTTTAGACAGCATTTTCCATGTACACCTTTTCGCAACGGACAGTAAATCGGAAATAACGTCTAATTCTTGCAAGAGAATGAAGACAAATTATCGGAACTAGCAACTCCAAACAACCAAAATCCCCAAAACTGTTCAATATAAGAATGCATATTCAGACGCAATAGCGTAAACACGGCGGCCTATACTGTAGGGAGAAAATAATCCATAAATCGATTATTTGCGAAATAATCCCGTCACAACTTCCATGGAATGTAATTGTACTAAATAACTAAGAAATAATTTGTTTTATTATGGTTGTCTAATTAAAAGATAACCAGATAATATCAACATTTTTGCTGAAGACCATTGAATATTCATCTACTTGTTGCTGCCCGGCTATTTATCCAGTCAAGGTGTTCACCGAACATAAGGCTTATCTTTATATTCGAGGACATCTTTATCACTACTCTGTTCTTTTAACCTGTCTGTACTACTCTTTATCCGTTTTGGAATTAAGAACGACTACTCTTCATCGTAATCTTCTAAAAATTCTGCATGTTCTTACTTATTAATTTATTTAAAATGCGACAGTATCTGTACTCGGACGTAAATTTACCAGCATAATTATTGCGCTTTGTAATTGATCAATGTTATTTGAAAGATTTTTTAAAAATTAAAATTATATGCTAGCGCCTTTTGTTTACTTTTAGATTTATCGTCGACTACCGGTATGCAATGTGAATTTTATAATTAATGTCAATAAAGCTACGCTTATTTAAGTGATCTCTTCAAGATTTTATGATCTGTTTTGTTCGTTAGATTACAAAAACTATTTGGCGACGACGCCCACTCTTTATACAAGAATTATCTTTGCATCACGGACCCCACTTTTAAAAAATTGTTGTCCTCTATAGAAGATAAAATTAAAAAATCGGATTCACACTTTCGTCCGCTGAAAAAGGTGGGTTTATTAATTTTTAACTTTAATTGAAAATATTAATATCGTATTCATTACCTCAGACTCTCAATTACCCTAAAATGTTTAGCAACAGGAAATACATATCGGGATCTAATAGATACTACGATGATACATGAAAGTACTATCAGTTTAATTGTACCAAACGTTTGTGAAAGCATTATAGAAACCCTGATGCCCAAGTTCATTAAGGTAAGAAATTAATTAATGTTCATGTATAGGGTTTAATAGAAATATGTGAGTATATACTAGTACACATGAATTTGAAACAATATAAATTTTTTAATGTGTATTGGCAGTTTGGATGGTTAGCACATAAATTTTAAAGCTCCTTCTAGTGGTAGATTATTTTATTATAACTATAAAGAACACACCGACTGTTCAATTGGAACTGAATCCCATGATTGCATGTTAACAAAAATGTTACAACAAGGTGGAAGTCGCTGTACTAATGTTACAACTAACATTAGAACTGCCAGATAGCAGTGTAGAGTGACAAAATAGAACAATTAGCATTTTATAGTTATTACAGACTCTGGCATTGTTCTTTTTTGAAGTGCATTCCGGAGAATTCCATGAATTTTTTACGTACTTCGAACGCTGTGTTTGTAGGTTTTACCATGAAAGGTTCTACTGACAGAATCAACATCTTGATATAAAATAGGTACCTGGTCACATTTTTTAGCGCAAGTAATTGTTGAATACACGAATAGCTTCGACAATGACTATAGCTGTTTCAACTTTTACTTCCATAGGCCTCAAAAACAAGCGCCGTTATATAATATGCCAAATGCATTTTCCACAGCACGACGAACTCAACACAATCTTTGTTAAATTTTTCTTTTCTTTCATCACATCTAGATTGAGTTGTGGAAACGGTCGCATTAAAAATTCCTTTAGTAGAAAAACATCGTCTTCAATTAGCACACAAAGTGTGGATTCTGTTGCAATATCTTAGGTTAATAGACAATTAAAAACATAGTTGCATCGGTTTAAGAGCTGTTTAATCGTCATACACAATAAAATATATCGGTAGCAATACAGAATATCGTGCTCTCTTGGTGATATTCACACATATAATTATAAATTAATTAGCGACACAGCAAACAGGTAATAGACAAAACTCGATAGCCGTTGCTATTGAGTGAGACGGGTCCTTTATCCTCCTTGAGCGTCGAACTTATCCAGCTACACACACAGAGCGTGTGGATTCAAATGTAACAATGAATAATTTAATTATAAACTCCACTTTGACTTAAAACGCACTTTATCAAAGCAGTCAAGGTTACTTCAATAATAATACCAACAAACAGGATAAGAAACCGTCGAGTACAAGTAATTGGTCCAGCGACCCACAATTCTTCGACATTAACCTATAGTTGCTCAGATACACACGCTAAAACTAAAATAACTGCAAAGCAAAGCACTGATGGCGATTTAAGTCGGCGGCACCGTATTGAAGGAAATTTTTTTCCGGGGTTAAAACAAGACACTACAAAGCTGTTGATTCCCGCTATTTTGCGTGACAGAATTTTAATCAACACCTTCTAACAGCATAGGTTTATTTACACATATCACTTCCTCGAGTACAAGTAAGGGTCGAGAGGTTAATTCTTCCAATTACAACAGCATAAGGCAGGAACGGTTTCAAAAGACAAGCCACAATTTCTGGACGTAATCAAATCTCAGCAGACATCAAGCAAAGTAATCCCAGAAAATAAAAACGGACAAAGAAACTGTAATAATTATAGAAACCGAATGAAGCAAACTATTCCACACGTGTTAAAATACAGGTCATTAAGCTCACCCGCAAACGTTCATTCTAAACAATATTGTGATTTATGTATTATTACATATCCGGTATAATTTACGTTGCACAATAAGCGGATGGTTATAAGAACCTCGGATTAAACCATCAATTGTGTTTAAAATTTTCTTTTGCAGTTCCTTTTATTACAAAACACGACTGTCCTCGGTGACAGTCACACCAAAAAGAAAGAACGTAAAACGAGCGCAATTGGATTTAGACGTTGACCTTGTCTTATTAAACTTGCGGTGAAAGTAGACAGGGCCGTAATAAGCAAAGTAACACGTATGCAGAAAAATTTTAACGTTAGAAAAGTAAAAGCTAGTAAACTTGAATTTCTATTGTAACAATTCGTCCTGGGTTGGTAAATATCTGCCTTCTGACACGTCAAAGGTTCTGTTGTTTAGTCGTTGTCCAGTAACAAATTCTTCAAAAAGCCCACCGTCGCCGTTTCTCCCATATCCTCCAACAGAAAACTTTTGCAAGTAACAGGAGTAATTAGAGCTAGTTTATTTAATTGTATTTAACAGTTAGGAAACTGCCATTTTTACAAAATCCTTTATTTATTGATCTTTTCTAACTAAGCCCTGCTTGGTTTGAAATTTATTTTTATTATACTTTTCGGGTTGTAAATTTACGTAGGCCTTGGACAGTTGAGCAAGATCTATTTCCGTTTCAGGTAAACTATCTTTCTCGTTTACAATGTACAAATCCGTAAAATAAGTTTAATAATTCATAAATTTTCGTAGAATTTTTTTATGGAAATTATAAAATTTTTATACAGAAAATCCCGAGCATAGCAACAATATTGCGTTATCAATCAATAGCATGCTAGTGATAGGTCGAGCGAAGGTGCGTAACGTCACGCATTCCGTAGGTATTTACATGTATAAATACGCAACGATGCCTCTCTCTGATCATCGAGCCGTTCAGGTAATTTGCCGTCAAAACCAAGTTATCCGTCATATTAAATATAAAACCGCCGACAGTTATCGCTATCATGCCTGACATTACTCATTTGTTTTATATTAAAGTTTTACTGTTTTATTTTGTGCCGTCTTTCGAATTGTTGCAATTTTTAGTTTAATTTTCCATAGTTTGTTTGTTGGAGTCCCCGTAATTCCTGGTGGAGGGCTACAAAAATTGATCAAAATCCATTACCAAAACCCACCATAACTCTAACACTGGTTCAAAACGTAGAGCAAAAGTTCTGCGAGCTCAATTAAGTGTTCCGTCACCGAATCGAGTACGTGTAGTGCCATAACATACGCGGAAGGATCCATGATCCTAAAAAGGCATTGTGCCAAGTACGCTTAGTGTGCTGAATACGTTTAGCGTCTGCTGAGCGGAAGGGCCGGTTTTAACTTGCTAAGACTTTAACGTAGGGTGAGAATGCTGCGGGGGGCTTAGTGATATTCCGCATCAATACAGTTCCCAAAAAGTTACGTACGCAAGATCCCTATCTTGCGGAAATAATTTTGCCTCCGTGTTATCCGTTGGCTATCGACATTACAAATTGTAGTAGCAATCACACCAAATCTGTGCTCTCCGCTAAACAAACTAAATTCGCGTAATTCAAGTTTGCTAAGAATAAATTCTGTAATTTAACCTCATTTTAGACACGTGCAAAGTACAACTGATACAACTCACCCAATTTAGTAATCCAAATAAAAATTATTACTGCCGGCTGCTACAAACGTCCTGCTATGAAAACAAGCCAACCCCCTATCCGAGAAACTTAATTAAATTTGTTTTAAGAATAAAACAAACCCCGTCAACATTAAGAAGTTGGTGGAGTATACCCGACAACCGAGAGCTATTCCGCATACTGGCTGTAATCTCTACACCAGGCCGAGCCAGAGTATAGCGCCGCTTTTATTAAATTGTAAACAATAAACATCACTTGTTAATTTTATTTATTATTAATAATGTAATAAGGTATTGTTAATTTGGAATCGTAATTATCAAATCTCCGACTAAAAGCTACCCGAGAAGCAAAACCGCCTACAACAATATGCTAACATATTACTAAGAAAAGTTGTTCAGAATGACAGGCTACTGCACTATACAAAATTTCGACGATTTAAATATGTACTTTCAATAAATCGTTATTTTTTAAATTCAACGAAAATGTATTTATAAAAAAATATTCGTAGAGCATTGAACAACAAAAATATAGTATTTACAGCACGTTTAATTTAAAAAAAACTAATCTACAATAAATTCAGTAACAATAACTGCTAGCCTGGTATACTCCCAGTCGATACCCAACAATAGACCGTTTACATTAGTTTAGTTACATTTTCATTCACGAGGTAGATTTTGTCGCACTTTGGTATATGACGGTCAAAATAGTACGATCATGTAATTATTTTTGATTTATGGTAATGAATAGGGTAATTCCGGGTGAGATGGCCCTGCGGGTGAGATGACTACTTTGTCTATTTTTCGAACATATTCAAATTTCCCGCTGTAGTTGCTAGTGTATGAAGTTATGTTCAAGACGCGAACGCGACATCGGTTAGTGCAGGTTTATTCTATAAATTAGGTAAGTTATTGATGATAATATGATTTGCTACCACCAGAAACTTTTGGGTGCTGTTTAATTTGTAATTGATTTATGTTTTACGAAAGAAAAATCACTTTTTGTTGATATAATGTGTTAATGTGGCACCAAGAGGTTAGGTTTCCATTGGCGGGCTTGTATTTTGCCAAACCCTTATTAAAAAAAACAAGTGGGCCATCTCTGCCGCACAATCGGGTTAGATGGCTCTGTATTCTAGGGATAGTTGGCCCATTTAAAACTAGGTATTCAGTTGTTACTCCACATCATTATATGATGGGGAGTTATGCGGCGGTTTCTAAACTGAAAATTTTGACTCCCCTTTTTAGTATGAAGCAAAAAATTTTTTGTCTTTAGGCCGGCCGGCCGTCCGTCCGTATGTAAACAAAATTACGACTAAACCACCAGTTCGATTTTCATGAAACTTAGCATGTAGGTGTTATTTATAATTTACAAGATCTGATTAGTTTTTGGAATAATCCATTGAGCCAAAACAGCAGATTACCTACATAGATTTTCTTATTTTAGATTATTTTCAAAATATTAATTTTTTTAAATATTTCGTTAAATAAATGTTGTTTGTAATTCATTTCTACACAACTTTTATTTAAACTATTTTTGGATCTGACAAGTAATTACTAAGATATGGTTATCACGTGACATTAATTGTTTTAATTATATCTCCAAAAGTATTAATGGTAGAAAAAAAGTTATAGAAAGAAATTTATTGTAAATTACATTATGTAGGTATAATTTTGTTTGAACTTTTTTTTCTACAACGCAAATTTCGAGCAACATTTTTTTTTAAATCGAATTTTCTATATATATATACTCTTGTTTTATTTTTTTTAGCAACATGCCGACCGAATATAAACGAAAACAAAACAATTGCAGAGGGTTATGGACACAAGAAGCACTTTTGAATGCTACTGAAGCAGTTCGAAGTGGCAGAATGGGTGTCAATGCTGCTTCCAGAAACTTCGGTGTCCCGGCTCCTACTTTGAGAAGAAGAATAAAAAATAATGACTTATCAAAAAGCTTTAGGACCTTCTTCAGTGTTAGGAAATGCGAACGAGGAAAAACTTAAAACTCACATCATTAATCTCCAAAAGTTCGGTTTTGCACCAACCCGCGAAGATGTACGATCGATGGCATTTCATTTGGCAGAAAATTTGGGCATAAAGCATACATTTAATAAGAACAAAGAACTAGCAGGTTATGACTGGCTCAATATGTTTTAAAACGCCATCCTGACCTAAGTGTTCGAAAATCAGAAGGGGTTTCACTTGCCCGCTGCCAAGGCATGAACAAGGTGGAAGTTCAGTCATATTTCCAGCTTTTAGAAAAAATTTTGCTTGAAAATAATATTATGAACAAGCCATCAAATATTTTTAATATGGACGAAACAGGATTGCAACTAAATAATAAAACCGGATTTGTCATTGCCCAAAAGGGTTCCAAAAATGTTGCAGCAGTTACTTCAGCAGAAAAGGGGGAAACTATCACCGTTATTTCCTGCTGTAATGCAGAAGGCTCCTTCTTACCACCTGCTTGTATTTTTAAAGGCAAATACAAAAAATCCGAATTTGAAGATGGAATGCCTCCCGGTTCGGCTGTATATATGAATCAAAAGTCTGCTTATATTAGCACCGATTTGTTTTTGAACTGGATGCTCAAAATTTATGAATATTTGCCATTCTTGTGGAAAAGTTTTAGCTTTAAAAAAAAATAAAATGTAGTTCTATTTTCTTCCAAATATTAGCTTCCTATTGGGCCATAATACCCTAAGTAGTAGGTCATCTCACCCGGACAATCCGGGATAGATGGCTCTATGCAAGGGTTCCAATTTATTTGTGTTTTGCAAAAATGTATGACATTTTCTGTATTTTCCCATTAAAATACCATTTTATAATGTTTTTACTTTTACAAATATTTTTTCTGTCTGGATACCACTTAAATTTACAATGTCCTAATTAAAAGAAAAAAGTGGGTCATCTCTCCCCGACTTACCCTATGAACGTCTCTGAGTTAAAATATAAATTGAGAGCATTAGGAGCGAAGACGACGGGCCCCAAAAATGTATTAGAAAATCGGTAAGTAATCAAAAGTTGATATTTATTGGTAATTTATATTTGTTAACCTCAAAGTAAATGCAAATGTTATTCTATAATTTTTTAGTTTGAATACATAGACACGTCATAATTTAAATAAAACTTTATTTGATGTAAACGCATCAACTGTGGCAGCAACAATAGAAACAGCCGAGGAGTTTCCACCAGAAACTTTATTTAAACCGCTTCGTGTTTGCAATGGTTTTAAATTAATAACTTTTAAATGCATTCAAACATGGTTTTTGGAACGACATGCTAAAAAGGGCATGCAGAAAGGGCGCATTTTAGCAATGAAATTATATATAAAATATACAAAGATTCATAAAAATGGTAATACTTTTTACTGTTGTCCCGAACAAAAGAAAACTTTGGAATATAATGTAAGGATAACAATATCAAAGACTGTTGGTAATGAATATTGCATTAAACAATGTCCTGCTGGTACAGGTTGCTCAGCAGCATGTAAGCACATTGGTGCATTTTGTTTTTCCATGGAGTATTTTTTCCGAAACTGGTAAATCTTACGAGCATCAGCCCTTCAGCCACCTTAAACCTTAATGTCAATTTTAGGAAAACTTCAAGAATATGTTTCTTGTACTTCTGAGGCAATGCTATGGAATAAACCATCTGAAAGAGGAGTTGATTTCATGTCCATATTTGAAATTACAGGACAACAGAAGCAGAATGTTGCCATAAATTAAAACTGTACATTTGTAAACCAGTTAATCAATAATGATATATGTTGTCCTTTACAAACAGTCGAAAGGCAAATATGGATGCATATGAGAACAATCATTGTTATATCAAAGTAGTGGTTATGTATTACAGAATATTTTTTTTTACACGATCAAGCGTAAAATTGACTTTTTAACCCCATTTTGGGCGTAAAGTAGAGACATTTTGCCCGTGGGCTTAAAAGTGTTACTTTGCGCTCGTGGGCTGTATTCTGTAAACGTTTATGTGCAATTCCGCACTTCACACTTCACAGTGCTTCTATTTCACTGCTTGAATGCAGCCATCCTTCTATAAACTTTAGTAGTGTAATCTCCGTAACCTAACCTTAATCATTTTTTTTCTACTTTTCCCTTCCTTTATTTTCTATTTGTTTATTTTAGTCCTGTTATCGCTTGTTGTCTATGATTTTGCGTTCCGTTTTATTATTTCCATCGTAATCCTACTCCCTGTATGACAAAACAGTTTTTATAAGGCTAAACTCATTTCAAAGTCATTGTTTCGGGTAAGCATAAAATAAGTGTGTAATTTATTATTAATACTCTGCTTGTATTTTAGATTAACAACATGTGGAATGCAAATTCCAAATAAGTTCGTTTATTTCTAAAACATAAGTCAGACTAGACCTTCACAATCCTTAAAACAGACCCTAAATTGTCAATTTCGTCAATGGATAGCTGCGACAATTCCTCTCTGCGGCAAGTCCCAGCAATTCCAATGATTAAAACCACCTAATTTTTATATTATGTTAGGTATAATATTATTAATCAAAACAATTTACTTACTTTCATCATTAAAAATCTATTATTTGGAGATTCTATAATAAATTATCCGTCCCAATTTCTTTTAGGAATACAGTTACTTTTGAAATTGCTTATTTCTAGATTTTCATTAATTGAGATAGCGGCGTTCAACATTGAATAAATTGACCAAGGTGTTGATGATTTAAATACTTCTGACTTCTCAAATAAATATGCTAGAAGCACATTTTTTGATGTCACTGTGAGTGACAATTGAAAAAAATTATGTAAGGCACCTATGATGGTAATAATACAGTAGATTAACCCAATTTGTAAATGTTTTTACTTTTTTGTATACGAAAATAATGAAACGTGTAAAAAATTATGTATGCAGCTCGGTCGTAAAGCTGTTTTAGGCCCTCGTCCTGATTGTACAGGGTAAACAAATACGAATGCAAAGTATTATATCTCAGAAACTACTCATCATAGAGACTTGCGGTGAAAATTTCATAACAAAAGTGGTCATAAGAAAACGCTGGAAATTATTTTCAAATTATAACGATGGCCGCTAGGAGCGTAGCAGCCATCTTGAATTTAAAAATTTGATTTAGTCGGGTTTTTCGCTATATTAACGCAACAAATAAATAAATGCTTTTTATAGTTGAGGAAAATCCTCATCTTTTTGATTTAATACTTTTTTTCTATCTCTAAAAATAAAATGAAGAGGGGTTTTGAAAATGCTTGTAAACAAATGCCAACAATTTCAAAATGGTCGAACATAATTTAATGAGCTTGGTTTCGTTCAAAAGAGCTTTCTTAGGTTACAATTCTAACCGTATTTATGGTCATCGTAATTTGGCATGTCGCCGCTAGAGGGCATTTCCCGAAATTATCACGGAAATTGCAGTTTTTCTCGGAAAACTTAAATAGAACGGTATTATTTTCTTATCATAAAAAAAATAGTAAAATTAAGCCCAAATAAGCTGGTGAAAACCGCACCTCGATATCTTATTCCTAACCTAAAATATCTATATTTCGGTCAGATTTTCAATTTTTTTCTTAAAAATTTTGGATAAAATACTATATTCTGAAATTTATTCGAAAGGTGCGATAAATTGCAAGGAAAACAGAATAAATCTCATCTTTTTACCACGACAAGGTCAAAAATCAGTCGATTTTTTGAATAAAAATAACAACGGACAAGGGTTGTTTTTTACGAGTAACTTTATTTTACCTATCAAACTCAAAATCCGTAAAAAAACATAAATAACTTCGATAGTCATCAATTTAGTAATTTTATTGAGTAATTTTCAGTATAATTTAAAGGGCATAATTTATGCTTGGCACATATAAAATTAAACTAGATAGGTAGGAAAATAATAAGTAGTAGGTGATGAAAAAGAAAAAACAAAGTATTTGAAAATAAAATGACAGGACGCGGCGTTCTGACAATCAGTTAAATGTCATGTTAAATGCCATGTCATGTCGATCAAATAGGACTAAAGAATGGATTTTTTTCTATTTTATTCATAAGACGGTCAATGGAAAATTATTATAACTAACTCGCATATTAAAATAACATTAATTATCGAGACTTTTAATTGTCGAGATCGCTGTCATTAACATACTTTTCGTAAATAACTATTAATGTGTCCTTAAGTGTTCAAACTGCCGCCCATCATGCTCTATGCACAGTTAAAGCCTTTGCTGCGTGGAAAAGACCGCCGCTTTAATTTCGGTTCTTGGCAGGCTGTTGATTGCATTGTAAATCCTTTCATGCATATTTTCTCTAGTTGTAGGTTCTGTTTGAAACACAATGTCCTTTAGTCGCCCCCATAGGTAAAAAATCCAGACAAGTTAAGTCCGGGGACCTGGCAGGCCATGGAAATAGGCTTCCCCTTCCAATCCACCGGTCTGGAAACATCTCATTCAAATATTGTCTTACATTCACGGTAAAATGTGCTGGACCATCATCTAATTGTAGAAACTTTTTTCGACGTGTTTCTAACGGCACATCTTCTAATAAAATTGGCAAATGGTTCTGTAAAAAATCAAGGAAGACATTGCCATTTAGGTGTTGATTAAAGAAAAATGGTCCAATAATGCTTCCTCCCTAGATGCCACACCACACATTAACGCTCCATCTTCCTTTATGTTGGACTTCACAAAGCCAATGGGGATTTTGTTCGGACCAGTAGTGCACATTGTGTATGTTGACTTTGCCGTGGCTATTAAATGTGGCTTCGTCAGTCCAAAGAATTTGAGACAAAAATTGTCAATTTTCATTAAGCATTCCTAACATCCAGTGGCAATAATTTAATCGATAATGAAAATCTTGTTCACTTAAACTCTGGTGTAACACTAAATGATAGGGTCGAAGTCTAAAAACAAAAACAGTATATTTCAATATGGTCTAACATAACTAATTTATAGTAGTAGTTAATATATAGGGTTAGTAGTTAGTTGTTGTAGTTAGTTGGTTTATAGTAGTAGTAGTTCGTTAATAGTAGTTAGTAGGTAGTGATGGTAGTTAGATGGTAGTATACTTATTGTTATTTAGTTACTTATTTTATACATTAGAACTTACCTATGATCCTTCAAAATATATTGAACCGTAGACCAGATATGTCTAAGGCGGTAGATAAAGCTCTCGTACTAATATGCGGATTAAATTCAATGTAGGCCAAGACGTTTATGACATTATTCTCAGTTTTTCCATTGCTACGTCTGCGAAATGTGGAACGAAAGCTACCAGTGGTACTCAAACGCTGAACTAAGCGAGGAAAAATTCTCGCATAGCAAAAACTTACCGATTTGGATAACGAGCACTATAAATTCTTTGAGCTAAATAAAAGGCATTTTACCTAAAGTTTGTAACGCGGACAAGTAACACCTCTAAAAAAATTTGACGTTTCTTTGAAATATTGCCATCTTTTGTTTTTTCTTTTCATGACCTACTACTTATAATATTTACCCTTTCCTACCTATCTAGTTTAATTTTAATATGTGCCAAGCATAAATTATGCTCTTTAAATTATACTGAAAATTACTCAATAAAATTACTAAATTGATGACTATCGAAGTTATTTATTTTTTTTACGAATTTTGAGTTTGATAGAGAAAATAAAGTTACTCGTAAAAAACAACACTTGTCAGTTGTTATTTTTTATTCAAAACCGACTGATTTTTGACCTTGTCGTGGTGAAAAAGATGAGATTTATTCTGTTCTTCTTGCAATTCATCGCACTTTTCGAATAAATTTTAGAATATATTTTTATCCAAAATTTTTAAGAAAAATTGAAAATTCTGACCGAAATATAGATATTTTAGGTTAGGAATAAGATATCGAGATGCGGTTTTCACCAGCTTATTTGGGCTTAATTTTACTATATTTTTTGTGATAAGAAAATAATACCGTTCTATTTAAGTTTTCCGAGGAAAATCGCAATTTCCGTGATAATTTCGGAAAATGCCCTCTAGCGGCAACATGCCAAATTACGATGACCATAAATACGGTCCAGAATTGTAACCTAAGCAAAGCTCTTTTCAACGACACTAAGCACATTATTTACAATTTGTTTACAAGCATTTTCAAAGACCCCTCTTCACTTTATTTTTGAGATAGGAAAAAAGTATTAAATAAAAAAAGATGAGGATTTTTCTCAACTATAAAAAGCATTTATTTATTTATTGTGTTAATATAGCGAAAACCTGACTAAAACCAAATTTTTAAATTCCAAATGGCGGCTACGCCTCTAGCGGCCATCTCAATAATTCAAAAATAATTTCCAGCTTTTTCTTATGGCCACTTTTGTTATGAAATTTTTTACCGCAAGTCTGTACAATGAGTAGTTCTTGAGATATAACACTTTGCATTCTTATTTGTTCACCCTGTACATTCCTCTGGGCCTAAAACAGCTACTTTACTCCTTGCTACATAAATAACTATGTTCCAAACGTCATAAAAGTGACATTTAAACGACAAAATTTTCGTTGTATAAGTTTCATTTATATGCTTAAGCACATAAAGTAATTGTTATAATTATTGTTTTGTGGGTTACTACAGTAATATCTACAAAATTGTTTATCAGACATTGCGACTTTTGTACAAGTGTAATGTTTTCCAAAATAGAATTAGATGTTTATTTTTGTATTATAATTTAACACGTTTGGAAAAAAATAACATATTCAGAGTATAACCGCATTATGTGTTTCTGGTTGATTTAGCTGCCTCACTACGTTCGGCACTATCAGCCACAGCACATGAAGCAATGCTTATACTCCTAATAAAATGATTAACTATTAGATGTAGTTTAAAATGGTAATAAATTAGTGTTTACACCTCAACAAAGGAATAAGAGATAAAAATTATGACTATTGCATAGTTTACTTCTTACTTACATATGGTTAAGTTATGTAGGTACAGAAACTAATCCCCAAATACTGCCAGATTTACAAATTTTTAAATTAAAACCTCAAGTAGGCAACAGTTTTCATAAAACTGCACTGCAAAGACAACTAAACGTAGAAATTGATGTACAACTACCGTTTATTAACTTGGAGCAACATGAACTACTTTATTTCAACAAAAACATTGCTGTGTGTTTTCAAAATGCATTGGATATAGCTATGGTAACTGTAAATCAAAACGATGAAACATGGAAAATACATAAACGGAATCGTGTAACTGCTAGCAGATGTTACGAATTATTTACATATTGCAGCAATAACAATCTAAATTGGAATAAAAAAATCGACAAATATATAAATTGTACTTTTATGGGAAATACTTATACTGAGTATGGCAAAAACATGAATGTGCAGCTAGGAATGTGTATGAAACCAGTATGGGAAAGTTTACGTTACAAGTCTTCTCATCAATCCATCCCTTCCATGGTTAGCATTTAGTCCAGATGGGTGAAAAATATACGGAGAAATTGGTTATAAAATAGTTGAAATTAAATGTCCAATACTTGGAAAAAGTTCTACTGTCAATGACATAATAAATACTTTGCCTTATATTAAATATGACGAAAATCGGTTGTTTCCGTACTACCTGAACCCCAAACATAAATATTATAGCCAAATTCAATTAGGAATGGCAATATTAAATTTCGAAATAAACGATTTTGTTGTTTATAGTAATTTTGACAGTAGTATTTTAGTTATCGAAGTAGAAAGAGATAACACCTTTATTGAATGTTTAGTTTCAAAGTTGCATTATGTATTCTTTAATCATTTTCTGAAATATATAGCGCTGTAGTTATGTGTATAGTTAGGTAAAAAAAATTGTATAGTCTTAATAGCTTAATAATTATTTATTTGTAACGATAGAATGCTTAAGATTAATAAACATAAAACAGTTATATACTATTTCATTCATGATGTGCCATAAATGTTGAGGAATTTGATCGACAAGTATTTTATTTTTTTTTGCAGCCCCGATTAAGTTTTCAATAACTATTCGGCAATTTGCAATAATTCTAGTTTGAAGTATTTCTTCTTCCGTCAACTGACTACCTCGTTTAAATGGTGGTATGTTTAAATGCACTTGTTTGTTTTCCAATAAATCAGATATATCGAAGCCTCCGTCAGCAAGAACAAAATCACCTTCCTGCAGCAAACTCAGTATGCCCGAAACTTCAGTAATTTTTTTATCAGAGGAATAAATATCTGAAACAAAACCTATTTCACCATTTTCAGTACCTCCGACATGAACTTTAAAGGTTTTTTTTCCAGTTTTTATGACAATTACCCATAATTGTTTTCTCTTCTGATCTTGCGAAAATGAATGAAATTTATACGACGTAGTTTTAGTTGTTGATTTGCATCCATATACACAACAATTATATACGGCGTTTTATAATGTATTCATAGATAATATATATTTAATTAAAATAAGGTTATGATTTAATACCAAAGATTGACTACAACGAAATCTACATGTAAATGGTCTATGGAAACATACTAAAAGAAAGAATACGAAACGCCGCGCCAGCCATACACCATATACTTACAAATCCTGGACATTCGGAACAGTTTCAGAGAATTCAGACATCGCATAGAACGTTGTGCAAAAAAGGTGGTAGTTATGTTAAATAAATGATTTATTGTAGAGCAACCTTATTATTACATTTGTTAATAATAGTACATTATATTATAAGTGAGAGAAATGCATTATTATAAATGCGTGTGAAAATTTTGAACAATAATTGACAATAATTCTCACGAGCTTTATAATGGCATTTCTCTCGCGTGTGATATACGAGGTTTTATCTTCCATCAGCAGTTTTCGTAACGGACCCGTAACTTATTTTTGCGAAAAAACAAAATTTTCAAGTAATTTTAATATTGTAATGGTTACGCAGATTTCGTTGTCAAGGTTATTTACATAAATACAGAAATACTTGCATTTTTAAACATTTTAGTCGTAAGTGAATAAAAGCCTATTTTAGTCATTAAAATTAGTGATTATTATTATTTTTAATTAAAACTATTTAAAAAAAATTATTAGCTGTTTCATTTCCAAACATTCTGGGTCACTGAATGAACAAATGAAATGTTCGACTCTGTAAATACGTTTAAAATGATCTGAACATCAATGATTGCTAAAGCCAGTCGTACGACAATGCAAGCAATATGTTTGGAGTTTACACGGGACTTCAAGCACCTATGACAGAACTAAATAGTCACATTGTATATATCCCATGTTTGGCTCATTCCCTCAATCTTGTTGGATCAAACGCTGTAGAATGCTGCGTCAAAGCATGTGATTATTTTTTACTGCTGCAAAGCAGCTAGTCAGCGCGAGACGATGCAAGTCAGTCATTAAAAAGTTGTTGGAAATCTGTGTTACATGCTCTTAATGTAATGAATTCAGACTTAACCTAAAAATTGACGACTCGGGCTGAAGCTCGAGGTCTGTTTTCAAACTTGGGGCGCCTCGAGACAGCGTTTATGACAGAGCTTTGGGGATTTGTTTTAGATTGTCTAAACAAATCCAACAAGCAATTACAAAAAGTTGACATTGATCTCAATTCTGTGATTAGAATATATGACTCTCTCATTGAACTTTTAAGTCCAATCGAGACAATTTTAAGTACTTTGCAGACAGCTATAAAACTATCAACAATTGAATCATACGAAGCAGACAAAAATAGAAAGAAAAAACGGAAACTACGATGTGATGAATCAAGAGACAATGAATGAGACTGGATGAGATTACTTTCGAATTAACACGTTTATGTCAATTATGGATAAGTTAGTGGCAGAACTAGAGAAGAAACGAAAGGGATACCATGATATAAATGAAAAATTACGAGCTGTGACGACACTTGAAAGCATGAATACATTGGAATTGGAGAATTGCTATTCTCAGAATTTTCTGAAGACGTAGAACCATCACTAATTTCGGAATTAATTCATTTGAAATCTCACTTATTAACGCTGGATCCAACAATTAAGTCCATGGCTCCGCAAACAAGAATTCCACATTATTTATCCAAATGTGGATATTAAGCTTAGAATGTTTATTTGCACTGCCACATCAAACTGCACCGCAGAACGTTCCTTCTTGTGCTTAAAAAGAATTAAAACTTATTAACGTTCGACAATAAGTGAAAATCGTCTAAACGCATTTGTTCTACAAAATTATCCAAAATTTTCTAGAGACAAAGACTCGTCGCAAAAAATTTATATAGTACAATAATCTGAACGTAAATGTGAAGTGTGCTAATAACTATGTAGTAGTTAGTAGTATAAAGTACTACAGTAAAACCTCTAAATAGCGGTCACTGAAATTTGTTTTAAAACTGACCGGTATATAGAGGTGGCCGTTATTGGGAGGAAAAAAAATTATTTCTATGCGTTGTTTATTAAAATGTTTTAAGTATGGAACATAATACGGTTCGCTATAGGGTACTATATATCTGCATTAAAAAATAACTGTAAGTGTGCTGATCCAATATTAAATAATTAGAAGATATAGTTAATAATGGAAGAATTATACATATTGAATACATAATACCTACATTTACATAATATGTATCTACAGTATGTCCCCGGATTGAGTTTACAATAGGTATGATTGACCAAAAATTTTTGAATTGGAATTTCATATTTTGGGATTCCGCCCTGCTTGGTCTGAAACTTATTTTTAGTTTACTTTCGATTTTTTCAAGTCAAGTAAGCCTTGACAGTCGAGCAAACACTATTTTAGTTCTAGGTAAAAGGTAAACTACCCTTTATGTTTACAGTACGCCAAAGTGTTACTAAAAAAAGTTGTTCACAATTAACAGTTATGGCGTTATACAAATTTTCAGAATGATCGGCCTACTTTGATAAATTCCAGTGTTTGTGAGTATTGCAATTTAAACAGCAATAATAGCATGAGTTGACTTAATATTTACAAAAACAAAAAACATCGATTACATGTCAAGTGTTTATTGTATTATGACATGTGTCGTTATCTTTAATAAAGTTAAAGTAATATCACAAAACTGATTTTTATTGCGAAGTAATGACAATATTTCTCCAATAAAATGCTAACGTTAGAACAGAAAATATATTTAGTACAGTGTTATGGACGTGGAAAAAGTTACCGTTACGTGATTGAAAGATTTAATAAAAAATTTCCAGATATTTATGTATCACATATGGGTGTACAGAAGCTTATTAAGAAATTTTTAAGAACTGGTTCAGTACTAAATGTAAAGAAAGCTAAGAGAATACATAATGAAGACGATGTCGCTACTCTGCTAATGTTAGATTCGGTACAAAATGATCCAAAACTGTCTTTGAGGAAGCTGTCG
Source organism: Abscondita cerata (assembly GCA_030710515.1). Taxonomy (NCBI): domain Eukaryota; kingdom Metazoa; phylum Arthropoda; class Insecta; order Coleoptera; family Lampyridae; genus Abscondita; species Abscondita cerata. The sequence goes on from JALBCR010001050.1 coordinate 29,397, forward strand.
CTTCGCTTAGGCATTAGTAAATCACACATACAACGAACTTTGAAAGACCGGAAGATTTATCTCTACAAACCCATTTTAATCATACTTTGAAACCAGGAGACGAACCAAAACGTCTAGATTTCTGTTTATGGATAGGAAGCAAAATAGCAAGTAATCGTTATTTTTATCGAAACATTTTGTTCTCAGACGAGGCTACATTTTTACCAATGGAACTGTTTCCTCGCAACATGTTCGATATTGGAGTGACACTAATCCTTTTTTTAAATTTACAAATCACCGGCAACATTTTGTTAAAGTCAATGTATGGTGTGCTATTTCATATTATGGAATAATAGGGCCATATTTTTATGATAATAATGTTAACCAGCATACATACTTAAATATGCTAGATAATTTCTTCGATGACGCTTTAGGTGAGTTACCTCTCAATTTTCGGCGATCAATGTATTTCCAATACGATGGTTGTTCGGCGCATTATTCACAAATTGTTGTGAATTGGTTAAACCATAAATTTGGTCACCGTTGGATGGGTAGGAATGGTCCAGTTTTATGGCCCCAAAGGAGCCCAGATTTGACTATTGCCATTTTTACTTGTGGGGACGTTTAAAGAAAGTAGTGTATGCAGAAAATTTACCTAATGATGCCGAAGTTTTAAAAAAATCGTGATGCTATATCGGTTTTATTAATTCAGGAAATCAGGAATAGCTTTAAGGAACTGCGACGAAGGTGGAGGGTTAATAGAATAACTTAACACTTGTTTTTTGTTTTAATAATTTAATAAAAAATTCCTTATATTTTTTGTTTTTTGTTAATGATCATTAACCATTCTCAAGGTATGATTGTAGTGTCAATTGCAGATTTGTATCTTTAAAGTCAAACTGACGCAAAGTTGACACAAATCGAAGTTGAAGATAAAGTTTACACAAAAGGAAACTGACCAATACTGGATTTTAGCAAAGTAGGCCGATCATTCTGAAAATTTGCATAACGCTATAACTGTTAATTCTGAACGACTTTTTTAAGTAACACTTTGACGTACTGTGAACAAAAAGGGTAGTTTACCCAGAAATAAAATAGTGTTTGCTCGACTGTCAAGGCCCACTTGACTTGAAAAAATCGAAAGTAAACTAAACATAAGTTTCAGACCAAGCAGGGTGGAATCCCAAAATATGAAATTCCAATTCGAAAATTTTTGGTCAATCATACCTATTGTAAACTCAATCCGGGGACATACTGTATATTCTAAATGCTCGTTATACCTATTACAAAATTAATTATATACATATACATACCATTAAATTACATATTTGTAAAATATTTTTGTATTGAGGTTTGTTTTACATTTTTAAGTTTAGTTTGTGAAACAGAAGATTCACATTTTGATAAAATTTGAAGTATTTCTACCGCTAGCTCACTTTTATCATTAGAAAATATAAAGCTTTGCACACCTCTTGTTTTCATTGTTCATATTACAGCCTTCACGATAGTCTAATTCACTGATTATATCTTGAATACTTAAATTGGGGCTTTTGGTCAAAATATCACAATCAATAGATGCATAATTTTCAAGGCTTACACGTTGATTACCTTCTAGTAATACAGGAAAAAGCTGAGCTAGTGGAATTTCATCTTCTTCAACAAAATCTTTTTGCAGGACTTTTTCCGAGAATCCTGCTTTCGCAAAACATTTAGCAATTGTAATAGGCAACTGATATCCAAACTAAAGCGCTGGTTAAATTGATACTTTCTTTTTTTCGCATCTTTAAAAGGACGTTTGGTATTTCTAAATGTTAGCAGCCTTTCGATTAAAAACTTCCTGTAGCCCATCTTAAAGTTATGGATAATTCCTAGATCCAGTGGCTGGCAATAGGATGTAGTGTTTGGGGGTAGAAAAACAATGTTCACATTTTCAAGAGTCACTTTGGGATGAGATCTGGCATTATCTAGAAATAATAAGACTTTTCTATTTTCTTTTTTCATTTTTTCATCAAATTCATCAAATCATAAGCTTTTTTATTAGATACCCATTCTAAGGGCAATTTGTTGATATGAGAGCCTTTAAAGCATCTTGGGTGTTTACTTTTTCTAATGATTAACGGATTTTCCTTATCACCTTCCATATTTGTACAAAATAAAATTGTCAATCTTTGTTTTAAAGCTTTTTTACCACTACATTTATCGTTTTTTAAAGAAAACGTTTTCTTTGGCATCGTAAAGTAAAAAAGTCCGGTCTCGTCAGAATTGTACACATTTTTGGGTGAATACTCTTTCAATATTACTAACAGCTTTGCTTTCCAATATTCAACAGTGTCCAGGTTAATATCAGCTGACTCCCCGCAAATTGTTTTAAAGGTTATGTTATGTCTTTGACAAAATTTCTCAAGCCATCCATTTGAAGCTTTTTCTTTTATTCAAGGTCCAAATAATGGGAATATTTTTATTCCTAGCTTTACAAAACCAATTGTAAACTACTCGGTCAATTTCTAAACCTTCAGTTCTAGAAAATTTTTCTTCTGTTCTGTATTGGAACCTTCTTCAAATAGTTTTTTAAATCACATTTGTTTTTTAAAATATCGTTAACTTGTGTTCTTCTAACACTAAATTTTTCAGCCAACTTTCTAGCACCGGTATCGAATTTTTCACTTTCCACAATTATATCAATCTTCTCTTTAAGAGACAAACGTTTTCTTTTTAGCGACATTGTAATTTTTCTGTACGTCTATATGTAACAGCATTGTTGAACATACTAACTCAAACTATCTACGCAAAATACGATTTTTGGGGTGAGCTTAATGAGCCCTTTAATTAAAGCTTCTCTGTAATGACTGTCTAGTGTAAATTGAACAAAATCTTTAAATTCGTTCTTAAATACCGGTAATTACTTAAGCCTCACACAATGAAACAATTATATATTATGCACAACTTGAACGCTAAGCTGTTGTATACTAATAACCTGACTTAACAATGGCCGTAAATGGGAGATAGAATTACATATATTTTTCCAAGAAAGTTTACAAATAAGTGGCCGTGGCCGTTATCGAGAGGTGGTCCCTATTAGATATGGATATTTCCGTATAATTGGTTTTTGACTTGGAAAACTTGGCTGGTTTTATAGGTGACCGTTTTTAAGAGGTGGCCGAAAATATAGGTTTTTTCTGTATTTATTTATATTATATCTGCGCAATAAATACAAAAATAAATTATTATGTTCAAACTGTTACATTCTTCTTGAATTTACTTTCCATTTGATGTTTTATAAATCTTCAAAATAATAGAAGTTGCAAAAACTATTAATGTCAATTTACATATAAATATTGTTAAAGGACGGCAATTTTCATATGCCTACGGGCCGTAATTTTGTTAATCCGCTACTGCTTTAAAGTGTTCTGGGGTAGTTTCTTAACCTCTAAAAAATCATAGCAACTTTGTTTTGTAAATTTAATATAAAAGTTTTAGCACCGATATTAGACCGATGAAGAGCACCTCAAATAGTTTATATAGTATTTTTTTTAATAGAATGACATTTGTTTTATTTCGTCGTAGATAAAGATATTTCATTTTAATGAAAATGTGTTTTTCCATCGGGTAAAAATGAGACACCGTATATTTTTAAAAATAATTTTACAAAGTAGATCTTTTAATCCACTGATATGTAGTATAAACTTTATTTACCTATCTCCACCGGGCTATCGGCTACGAAAGAACAAAGCACTAATGTATGAAACTGACGTTATTATAAATTGCAGTTTTTACTATGTAAAGATGTGAACTTAGATGAAAAAAAACATCCCAATTCAACGCAATAATAATAGTTTATTTATAATTTCTATTAAAAGTGAATTAGAATGTAGGCTGATTTCGGATCGGTAGTCTAACAGAATATTTAGTATTAAAAATAATAATATAATAAAGAAATACATCGAATTTAATACTAAATCTTGCGTTAAGAATCTTAGATGGGGAAGAATGATATCCGAGCTTAAATTCTATTAGGCATATTATGTCAAAAAAAGTTAAATCAATTTGAATGCGCAGATAGGTAATTTTTATTAACAAGCATGTATAATCGCATTTAGTAATCTATTTTAACAAGTTTAAGCATAATACAGATTTAATTTTATTATGTACCATCGGGTTATTATAAAATTATAATGCGCTTGACCAACCAAGACTTATCTTTTTGCATCTTCTTAGCCGTCGGTTAAAATAATCCATATTAAATCTCATCTTGTTAACCCAAGCCTAACAATCGTGGCCATAATGTTTTGCAGGGTATAATATTAACAATTCTCGCACGCCCAATCAGTAAATTACTAAGGTGTAATCGAAATTTCATTTTCAAAAAGGTGTTTAAGGGACTCCCAGATTATTATTTATGCCAATAAATTTAAACCTGATCTTTTACGCCACGCATTCGTTATCTCGCTTTAATAAATGCATTTTGTTCGTTATACGTAAACGTTTACGAAAAATGTTTGTAAACTCACTGATGTATTGATTAGTGTGAAGTCTGTTAACTATGACCATTTCCAATAAGATTAACAGCGAACGCACGTAATTAATTACTGGGAACAATAGAATAATTATAATTACTTAGCTCGACCCTGCTATAACTTAAGATAAAGTGTTAGAATTAATTGAATCTACATGTGAATTAAACTATTGATATCCACAAGAAATTAATGATTTTTCTTAGTAGTATTATTTAGGGTGTACAACAAAAAATTCTAAAATTAAAAAAAAAGATGGGAAGTGAAACAAAACTAGGAAAACCTCAAAACTCCTTTTTTTATAGTAACTAGTAATTAAAATCAATAATTAAAGATGATAGTTTACAATGTTAAATATCCGAAAATTACATTTTTCTTGTATAAATATTTTATATGGGTGTTTAAAGTGATGATGAAAATCTACACAAACTTCGCAAGCACGTTAATAATTTTTTAAGATATTTTTGCATTAATTTGTTATTAATTTATTGACATAGTTTATAATGTATGTAGTAAGTGATTAAGCTTTACATTTTTACAATTGGTCATCATTACACAACAATATATATTAATTTAGTTTAAATGTTAAAACCATTGATTATAAACTCCAGAAAGATACGCAAGCCTTAAAATTTTTCCTAACTATATCTTTCACAAGCTACGGATGCCCCTTTCCTCTAGTTCATCAAACTGTTAATTTAATACTGTAACCATTGATTCTGTAACTGCATTGCATAAATGCAACATCGGTGTCTACATTCGAGAATAATTCAAGAATCAAACTCAGTAGTTTCCAAAGCTGATCGTTCTTATTGCAAAATAATTAACTTGGACGTGCACAATAAAAAATGTGCACTCAACTAATTTATCTTGCCACAAGTTTATTTTTAAATTTTGTTTCAAACTTCAATAAAACAACAATTTAATTTGCGAGAAATAAAATTTATTTGCATTTTATTTATGGTATGGTACATTTTAAATATTGTATTGTGATGTAACTGTTATGTATGGTGCTCCAGAAGATCAGTATAAACCTGTATAGTGTGGTGACAAAACCGTGTGCAATAGTGGATTGGTTCGCCTTGGCAAAGCATTTGCTTCAAGGTTTAGAAAAACCACTAAATTCTAAACATGCCAATTAAGTGTGTAAACATTATAGAAGGTAAATAAGAAGAAAAAAAATAACATCACAGCTATTGCATGACGACATATAATGGACCTGTCCACGACAATGACGAAAAAAATAGTAGGTTAAAGAAATAGCAAAACTAAATAATGGAAAAACAGATAATCAGAACAAGAATACAAAATATTGCTGAACTTCAGATGTCCTTCAGATTCATAAGCCATAATATAGCTTCATCCGTTAAGTTAAATGTTTGGAAACCCTCCTTTAAACTTCGTTAATTGACAATCCTCTACAATATGTGTAACGGTCTCTGGTTCTTTTCCACAGTCACAATTTGAATTAGAAATCGCACCCCATTTAAACAACATAGAGTTGCATTTTGAATGGCCTGTTCTTATGCGACTTACTTTTGAACAAATTTTTCTTTTTGATCAAAGCCCAGGACTTCTATTGTTGGATCATCAATGAGATGTTTATTAAAAACATTAACTGCAGACCATAATTTTTTCCACTCTTTAACTTCAAAAAAGCCGTACTTAAGTAGTCTTGCAACCATATAGGACTTCGAGATTTAAGTCTTTTAGCAGGAGGGTTGTCAATGTCATTCCAAATTGGTAATTTTTTGTTAAGTTGACATTTATCCCATTCTTGTTTTAACGCAGCTTTTCGTCGATGGAGTAATATTACAAAAGAACAGGAAACCAATCGAGAGGAGTAGATTTAATGGTTCCACTAATTATACGCATAGTGCAATTCAACTGGGCATCTTTTTTTTTGTATGATAACTATTCAACCAGACAGGAGCACAATATTTTGCTGTAGAATAAACTAATGCCAATGCAGCTGTACAAAGTGTCTTTGCATCTGCTCTCCAAGTTGTTCCAGCTAATTTTTGAATGACATTATTTCTTGTTTTATTTTTGTTTGACTTTTTCTAAATGATCTTTGTAAATTAAAAACGTATCTAAAGTTACTCCCAGATAAACTGGGTTAAAATTATGGTTTAACTTTTTATTATTAAAGATAACATTAAGTTTTCTACTTTTTTCTCAATTACTTACATGAAAATAAGAAAGCTCTGTCTTTTTAAGGTTAGGGCATAATCGCCATTTTTTGAAATAATTTTCCATAATACGCAAATCATCGGATGATATATTTTCAATTTTGAAAAATCTGAAAGTTGAAATGAAATCGGCGTAGAATAGGTGCAAGAACCGATCCATGTGGAAGATCATTATTTAAAAATGTATATTCACTGCTTTTATCTCCAACAAAAACTCTAAACTCTGATTAAACAACATATTTTCAATAAAAGAAATAGATTTCTAACAAGGAATAACGTTAAACAATTTAAAAGTAAACCGCCTTATTACACGGTATCGTAGCAGGCAGTTAAATCTAAAAAGACAACTTCAGTTTTTTAGTTTTTTCTGAAATCCAGTTTCGATATGTGTTGTTAATGCCAATACTTGATCACAACAATTTCTACCGGATCGAAATCCTGCTTGTTCAATTGGTAATTTCTCTTCTATTAAGGGATTAATTCTTTGAACAATCAATCTTTCAAAACCTTATAAATTACACTTAACAAACTTATTGGATGATAAGAAGTTGGGTCTGCAGGAGATTTATTTTTTCTTTAAAATTGCCACGACTTTACATTTTTTAAATCTGTTGGTAACTTAATCTGTACTATAAATATCATTGAGAAACATAAGTATCTACTTCAAAGAGTAATTTCCCAAAATTTTTCAGAAATTCTGGATGTATTCCATCAAACCCAGCAGCTTTCTTTGATTTGGTCATTTTTATGTATTGCCATGTAATTGTTGTTATTATTTACATAAACAATTCATTGACTTCAGACCCAGTTGGAAAAGATGAATATGCTGAATTTTTTTTTGAATCGAGGAGGATGTCCTCGGTTATAATTTGCTTAGATGCGCAAGTTGATTCTAAGAAGAAAAAAAATAACATAAATTTACTGATAAAAGATATGCCGAGTCAATTGTATTTAATTTTGATTATTCTTTAAAAATTAATTACACAGAACTTTTAGTACCTTCTAATATCAACATTGAATATTCCAATAACAAATAAAGAAAAAGTTGTTATAGGGCCTTTCAATTTTCCTAAAAACCCTTTTGATCGCTATATACGTAGGCTACATGAATGGATAAGCATAATGTTTATCTCATCAATTTGGAATTAAAAAAAAAATTCTAAATAGTAATTTGCTTACCTTCTTTCTCGAAATTTACAAGCACTGATTTTACACTTAATAATTTACGTTTATTGTTTATAATAATTTCGGAGGGTAAAAAAAGTTTTTCGCATATTAACTTATTTTCTAAAGTGTCAATATCCACAACCGCAATACCATTTTTTCTTTATTTTTTTGCTACCCCCTGTACGCTTTACATTTTTTGTAGGAAATTAAGAAAAAAAAACGTATGTCTACGGCGTTTACGCAGTTCTTTTTATTATTTGTGCAACTGACGTATTTATATTTATTGATTAACACAAAAATTACTGTAACTGATTTTATAATCAATGCAGTATCTTGTAACAATGCAGTAACTTCGAACCTGAACCACTTTCGTATTCTTATTCAAGAAACGCACATCGAGATAAGTACGCTGGAACTGACATAAAATAAAAGAAGAGAGGAAATTGAGAAGTCTCATCGGGATTCGACGACAGAGCCATCAAAGTTGAAAATAATGCCTTTTTTCTTTATGCAGTTGAATCTTCTATATTATGGTATATTCTTTTTCTTGGTTATTGTTTTATTTTTATTAAAATCGTTGTAAATGGTGTCCGCATACAAAAAAAAATCTGTCATTTACTTTTTCTTTTTTTTTTGAATTAAAATCATTGTTCTTCTTTTATTTTTTTGTCGCCCAGAGGTTTTTTAATTGTGGAAATTTTAATGGTTGGTAATATGTAAAAAAATGTAGTTTACAAAATTAAAATTAAAGATAAATTCTTAAAATATAAATGGTCATTTTTAAACAATTGCAAAACAAAATAAAAATAACAAAACAAAAACCTTGGTATATGTACCACTCACTACAATAGATTTATACATGGAAACAAATTTAAAAATAAAAGGGTCATGGAAAAAATAATAAATTATTTTTATGTTTAACTACTTTAAACAATAGGCTTATTTAATATTTTCCAAAAAAATAATATTAATCTGCTACTTTTCAAAATTATTGACTGGTTTTAGAGCTATTTTTATTCGATAAGTAATAGGTAGGTACATAAGTTTAAATAGCAACTCTAAAAACAGATCTTTAGCTCATCAGCTTATGTAGTACGGAGTATATTGCGTCCCAAGCACAGAAAGTAAGCGTTTGTTTGTGGAAATGTCAAGGACGTCTTCTTACGTATAAAAAAAAATGTAATTCCTAAAAAGTGCAAAAAACCTAAAATTTATTTTTTTTTTTTGGATTTATTTTTAATATTATTTATTTAATTTTTAAATATAATAATTTAATATAATTTTATATTTTTTAAAATTTTTTTATAAAAATATTTATTAAATATTAATTAAATAATATTTTTATTTATTTAAAATTAAATTTTTTTTATTTAATTAAAATTATATAAAAAAAAAAAATTAAAAAATTTATTTAATTAAAATAATTTTAAAAAAAATAAAAAAAAAAAAAAAAAAAAAAAAAAAAAATAAATTATATTTTTTTTTAATATTTTAATTAAAAAAAAAAAAAAAAAAAAAAAAATAAAAAAAAAAAAATATTGTTTTTTTTTATTAATATAAAAAAAAAAAAATATTTTTTTTTTTTTTTTATTTTAAAAAATTATTTTTTATTAATTTTTTATTAAATTTTATTTTATTATTATTTTTTTATTTTTTTTATTTTTTTTAAGAGGCGCAATCAATCAAATGTTAAACATTGTGCTTTATGGAAAACCCCCACCTTTCATAAAAAACTGTACATCAGCGACGCCAGCTTATAAAATGTGAACTACAAATTTCAGCGTCATAAAACTGCATTTAGCCTTAATGAAATGTTATCAGCAACGGTATCAGGTTTTGATGATTTATCGCCAGCCAGTCTACGTTGTAAATAAATGCAATGATTGTAAATACTAATTTTTATTTCAAAAATGGACTAGAAAATTAACAACTAAAGTAATTTAACAAATAGTTTTACAACCGGTGTCCTTATAAACTGATTAACACAAGTTATAACATCATACGATACGCTATTATAAAAATGACATTGTTTTTAAGTAAATCGAAGTTCAAAAAAAAAATTAAGCTAATTGAAAATCTCTATTTTTGAAAATCAACTCATTTTGAGGGATCATATATCAAAGTGTAATTATAAAACTATAAAAATTTTATATTATTCTTAAAAGTTTGTATCAAACTAAACAAAAAATTTATATGTAAAAACAAATCTATTTCAAAATTTGTTAAGTCTGCAGCACATTGAAAATAAGTTGAATTTTATGAAATTACCCGAAAACTAGTTACAATCTTTTCCTGAACGATCTAAACTTTTGTATAGTTTTTTTTCAATAATAGGAATTTTAAGTAAAACACGACCAAGTTGAGGTCAATCGGTTAAATACACTCACAAAATTAAATTAAATACAACTTAAGATAAAAACATCATTTTTATGTATTTCCATGTAATTTGGTTATTATTTACGTAAACAATTTATTCGCTTCAAACCCAGTTGGAAAAGATGTATCTACTGAGTTTTTTTTTGAATCAAGAAGGACTTCGCAAGTTGATTCTAAGAGGAAAAAAATAACGTAAATTTACTGATAAAAGATATACTGAGTCAATTGTATTTAATTTTAAATATTCTTTATACACGGTGGCCAGAAAATACGGACAAACGCCAGGTAGAACGATTCTTTGTTCAATTTGAGGCGATAATCTTAATCCAAAAAAGTTATGCGATCCTTCCTTAAGGCGCACGAGACCATCAAACCTTAAGATGTACGGCTAAAATTGTTATCCATGTTAACATAAAATTCTTGCTAATTTGCATATTTATCTGATTTATAGTAAATAATAAAATGATTACTACCACAGTACTTGTCTGATTAGGTGTTGCCAAATTTACAATTCTTTTTAAGGTGCTCGTGTGACTTAAGAAAGCACTGTACTACTTTTTTCAATTAAGATTGTCAACTCAGAATTAAACAAAGATTAATCGATTAGTTACATCGATGTATTTGAGATAATTTCATTTCTAAATTTCACCATAATGATTTTACATAGATAAATTTGACGAATTTTGATAAATTTTAGCCGTACATCATAAGGTTTGATGGTCTCGTGCGCCTTAAGAAAGGATCGCATAACTTTTTTGGATTAAGATTATCGCCTTAGAATTGAACAAAGAATCGTTCTACCTGGCGTTTGTCCGTATTTTTCTGGCCACCGTGTATAATTACACACAACTTTTAGTACATTATAGTCAAGCAGCAAATAAGTTGTTAATGAGCTATTAAATTTGTTTTATATTTTTGTTTTGAGCAAAAACTTACAGTTTGATAATTTATAAATAGTAAATTATATGCGATCAATTTTTAAATGAAATAAATTTAATAAAACACGCGACAAATTTATGTGAATCACTTCAAACGAGTGCATAATTCTTTATCTTATCAATTTAATTTAAGTTAATACACAAAACTATTTCAGTAGGTAAATAAAAATAATATTAATTGTCTTCTTTCTCGAATTTTGCCGGCATTGCTTTTTTATGTAATTGTTTTCTTTTATTGTTTATAATTAGTCTGACCTTAAAAAATGTTCTTCACAAATTAACTTATTTCCTAAAGCGTCAATATCTACAAGAGCAATAACAATGTTCCCACAATTTTTGCCACTCGTTGGCGCGGTGTACATCTTTTATTGAAAATTAAAAAAAAATTGTCTCTGTTCTTTTTAGTAATGTTTATGCAATTCACGTATTTGCACTTAGCCATTGTCACAAGAAATCACAATAATCTCCAGACCCACGCACAAACTCGGAACGGTTGAACGGTGACGCTAATTCAACAAACGCAAGAAAGCAACTAAAAATATTTTGCTAAAAATCGACGGTGGAGCCATCTACAAAATCGGTAAAATTGTACGTTACATTTTCCCCATATGCGTTGTGGATCTTAAGTAACTTTATAATCAATGCAACTATGTTTTGCAGGAAATGAACCACTCCAGGGATGATGCCGATTTTGACTCAGATATTGACAAGAGACGTTCATGCACTGGTTACGTATTTAAATTAACGGGTGGCGCTATTTCTCGGGTTTTGAAACGTCAACCAACCGTGGCCTTATCGTCCGCAGAAGACGAATACATTGCGTTATCGGCTGCAACTCAAGAAGCACTATGGTTAACACAGTTTATTAATGAAATTCAACCAATTAAGGAGCAAATCCCGATTTAATTTGTGTGCGATAATCAATTGCCGATTGCACTCGCAAATTGAGACGGATATCAAGCAAAGACAAAACACATTGACGTACGTCACCATTTTGTCAAGCAACATGTTGAAAATGGTTCTATTAATGTTAAATACAAACTGACTGAAAAAATGGTTGCAGATGCGTTAACGAAAGCAGTGCCTAGTGACAAACATCGGTTTTGTTACAATGACATGGGTATGATGTAACAAATTTTCTAATGAATTTTTGTTAAGTGGGAGTGTTGGAAGTTACATACCTATGTTACGCTACTGCGATAAAGTAGGGTTTATATTTTTATGTAACTCATGAAATTTAAAACTTGGACACCACAATTTCTGTAAACAAAAGTTTGCACATTGTGAAGCGGGCTTAAGGGTATCATTTACAATTCTAACAGCAGGTAGTCTCAGTAGGGGTTATCTAATAGAAGGACTGTAGAATAAATCATTACACTAAGCACGTTTTAGAAAATAGGTAATTTACGTTGCTTACTTAATTTTTTTCTTTAAAGAATATATTTGAAGGTATCGTTAATTAAACACCATAGCTCGATTAATTATCGAATCAAAATTTTGTTTAAGAAATGTTTACAAATGACCAATGTAACAACCCTTAGAGCAATATGACTCAAAGGAAGTAAATTAAACAAGCAAGGATATTCTATTGTTATTGAAACTTATTCATAAAGTAAAAGCCATTTCCTTATAATGCTAATGGACAGGATTTTCTTTTAAGTATTAATATTACAATAGAGGACTTATAAACTTTCGAAAATATCTAATTATAAATATTTACACTGCAATTGCGTTTTTCCTTAATAATTTCTTAGCAATAACATACACGTTCTTGGTTTTAAGTTGTCATAAATTTGATATGATATAAATTTGTGTTTCTAATATTACATCACAAACTAATCTTTATTCGCCAAAAATTGTTGCTTAAGTTGTAAAGCTTCGTACACACCTGAACAACAAACCGAGCAACAAACATAACAACGAACCGAAAGTCAAACAGAACGACAAACGATCTTTTATGATTTCCACAATCCGAACAACAAACGGAACGTTTGTGCTGTTCCCATAATTATTTTCAGTAGTTTTCAGTTCATATATATTTATTATTGAGAAGAGAAAATTGCGGAAAACAAGAAGATAGTGCCAACCAAATTTTTACGCACAAAGAAGAGTAAAAATTATAATTTACTTCTGTTTTTTTTTTTATTTTGGAAATTTCCCGCCCAAATGATGCTAATAGGGACATCATTTTTTTCTTGCATTCTTAAACACTGATTAATTTAAAACATTTTTCTTCTGTCAACTCCATAATATTACCTAAAACAACACAACAAACCCACAAAAGGGAGGACAAAAATAAATAATTTAATTCTCCCGCATAAGTTTGTTCGCCGTTTTGTTTAGATTCGTTCCAAACCTGCAAACGCATTCGCGCGCATTTTCTTTGATGTCGGAGAAAAACCGACAAGTTGTGGAACGCCGCAAACCGTTCGTGGAACAATCAGGACTTGCGAATCTGTTTTAAAAATTCGTACGTAGCACCGTCCAAATTAATGTTCCGATTGCCGTTCGGTTCGTTGTTCTGTTTGTTCCTCGGTTTGTTGTTCAGGTGTGTACGAAGCTTTACAATAAGCATATTAATATGAACTATATCTTATGAAAGGAGAGTTATGTAACTATAATTAACGACTTAACGTTACGTTAGTAGATTCCATTTACTATTTACACATATTTTCTTGGAACATTCGATAATTAACTATCGGGATATGATGACCCTATACTTCGCAGGTTGTGCGCAACTGGATACAAGCAAATAACTTGGAGCTGTTACCCTGGCCAGCAAAAAGCCCAGATTTTAACATTATCGAAAATGTTTGGGCTCGAATACTTGCTGTTATCCGAAGACAACAAGGGCCAAATTTTATACCAGTAAACCGTAATGCACTAATTGCAGCCATTGATACCGCATGGGAAACGATTAATATTAATTATATTGATACCTTGATAGCGTCAATGAGCAGACGCCTCCAAGAATGTATCAATAATAATGGAGGTCACACCCATTATTGATTTCTTATATTTATTTATATAGTAATACCTTTATTTAAAAAAAACGTTTTCATTTAATTTTAAACTATAACTTGGTATCTTAATTATAATTATGTAATAAATTCTTGTCAAAAACTAAATATATACGTTGACAATAAGAATTGCCTTAGTTTTTATTTTCACTTTTTATATTAACTACAGAAAAAATGAAACGTCATAAAATATACATTTTGTAAGGACTAAATATTATGAATAGAGAGTTTAATAATTTTTTTTATAACTTACAATAATTAGTAGGTTAGATTTATTTAAAAATAAGTAATAATCAGTCAACCCAAATAACCATGTTTAGTTTTTTGATTTAATTTAAAAGTTATTGCTTGTAGACGTTTTTTAAATCAAAATTATTTCTAATTTTATTTTGTAAACATTTCCTAAACAAAATTTTGATTCGATAATTAATCGAAGCTATGGTGTTTAATTAGCGATACCTTCAAATATATTCTTTAAAGAAAAAAATTAAGTAAGCAACGTAAATTACCTATTTTCTAAAACGTGCTTAGTGTAATGATTCATTCTACAGTCCTTCTATAAGATAACCCCTGCTGAGACTACCTGCTGTTAGAATTGTAAATGATACCCTTAAGCCCGCTTCACAATGTGCAAACTTTTGTTTACAGAAATTGTGGTGTCCAAGTTTTAAATTTCATGAGTGTACACTTGTATAAAATTTGGCCCTTGTTGTCTTCGGATAACAGAACTTTTCCAATCTCTAGTGAAGTAAGTACTTGACTATACGTTATTTGTTGTTCCTTAATGTGATATTTTTAAACATATTTTAAATTATTGTTTACCATTCTAAAGTACATGTCGGTTTGATAAAACTTTTAATGTATTTTGTCTTGTCGATAACACCTGATGAAGGAAACAGTATTTATTAATAAATTAATTGTTTCTAAAATGTCTCTAAATTAAAAAAACTGTGGAAAAGTTGTTTCATTTCGATTCTTGGGTTCTCCTATAAGAAGGATTATTTAATTACTCACCGATCGTACAACGGGATTCATTATGTTTCACTGCTCTTTCGGAGTCCAACCTACCATATTCTAAGCCAACATAAAAAACCTAACATAATACATAAAAACTTAACCATAACGTGTAACGTGTATTACATTTAAGTTCTTTACTACTTCAGTACTGTAATTCATATATTAGAGTATTACAATCTGTACTTTAATGAAATTCATTACGATACAATAGTATATTATGATACGAGTTTTATAAGAAGCATTTTGGCGCACGCACGGGTTTAGGGCACGACGGAGCGCAGTGAGGAGTGCCCTAAAGGAGTAAGTGCGACAAAATGCCTTATAAACGAGTATCATACAATATTTTTTCTATTTTGCGCCTCTTTTACAAAATAAATAAAATATATTTTTGAAATAAAAATTCATGTCGATATTTTTTAATTTTGAGGTTGGCAATACAAACTGTCAGATTATGGAACTTTGAATGTAAATTTATACAGTATTTAAAATTTCACCAGAAATTAACGATATTGCATTTAAACACCTAAGCATTTCTTATAATTGGGTTGCCATAAGTTCATTCAAGTGAAATAAAAACATCCCACCCTTACAAGGTTGTTTTCCTCGGGATTTGACTCACTTGGCTTCCATATAGTTTCTACTAATTTATAGTATAATATAAAGTAAAATCAACAAATATGAACATTAATTTTTTATTAAATCGAACAACAATAGCCAAAACAAAAACGCAGACATTATAAAAACAACATTAAATATCAATTTATATATTGTAAATTAATTTTTTGGTTTCTGCTATGTATGGTGGACCAAAATCTTTTAAAATTACAGGTATCCACAACAAAAAATTTTGAAAACTTAAATTTTTTGATATTCTGAGAGTCTAATGTGACATTTTATCTTGAGGCTTAAAAATCGGTGAGAATCCCAATTAATCGAAATGCCTGGCAACTCTAATCACAATAAACAAGAAATGTTATGGTTGTTTCAAAAGAATGTCTCATATTGTATTTGCTAAAATCATAAGAAAGGAGTTAGAACTTTCCATTGTACTTAATTTTATTACGATTTCTATGATTTCAGAATCCAGTAAAACATATAGCAGTTCGTTCATAGGTAGTACCATGTAATACATTGATAATTTGTTCGTTCGGTTTATCGTGATAACTGGAAATAAAACATATGTGATGTTGAAACAGACTTAGGATATAAGTTTCCATTAAATCCACCATTCATCAGCAGAATTCGCAACTTCGAATACATGTGTGTTTATTGCGTGTAGTACAGTATCAAAACAATGTTATCATATAGACTGATATGGTTTCCTATAAAAGCATTAATAAAATATTAAAATATAATTAGAATTTTTTCTACTTTGCCCCTTTCACAACCCATTTTAATGGAAAACTTACAATTGAGATATTTAGGGACTTTTGTGGCAGTTAGCAGTAGCTAGCTACGATTTTTGAATTCGAAATTTTAATACAATTAAATTTATTAAAAATGAGTTCTGATGATAGCATTCCGTGTACTCCTCCTGAAATACGAGAAATTGCTGGCAATACTGTTGGCAACTTACTGCCTAGTAAGTCTAGGCAGTAAGTATGTTCGGAGAACGTTTTGTTAGCTTACTTTGAGCTACAAAGAAAAAACTACAAGCCTTCGACAATGTGGACAATTTATTCTATGCTTGTTTAAGCATAAACAAAAATATTGATATTTCGAAATACACTAAGTTGCAAGCTTTTTTAAAACGTTCTTCTGAAGGTTACACTCCAAAAAAAAAGCAAAATCCTGGAAGAAGAAGATATTAGCAAATTTATCAAGGAAGCGAATGATCAAACATACTTGGCAATGAAAGTGGGTATCATATATATTTACAGCTTCATTTCGAATAGGTAGCGTTAATTTCAGATCATCTTAATAATGGGGTACTGTGGCGCTTTAAGGCGCGAGGAACTAACCAGCATGAGTTTAGACGACATTGAATATAAAGTTGATTCAATAATGGTTTCTGTCCCTAAAACAAAGAATAACGTGCCAAGAGTCTTTGCCATAACCAATCCGAGTTGGATCGATTTAATAAAAAAATATGCTAATTTACGACCCTCAACAGCAACACATAAGCGATTCTTCTTAACTTACCAAAATTGCAAATGTGTGAACAGCCCAATTGGGATTAACATCACGGTAAGAGTTTCAAAGGATATCGCCAAATACTTGAAATTGCCAAACCCTGAACTTTTCACTGGGCACTGTTTTAGGAGAACCAGTGCCACACACTTGGCAGATCGGGGGGGTGATTTACTAAAAATTAAGCGTCACGGGGGATGAAAATCCTCTGCGGTTGCAGAAAGTTATATTGACGCGTCTTTGAAAAACAAACTTCAAGTTTCTCAAATTCTTTCATCAGAGCCCACCAATAGTAACCTGCCTGGATGTTCCTCCTCTGTTTCCACCGATTGTCACACCACTCCTACTAATAATTTTCAACAAAATATCGTAACAAGTCATAATTTTTACCTGGTCCCGGATTTAACATTATTCCGCATTCTCAAATGCTTTCATCGGAGCCCACCAATATTAACTTGACCGGATGTTCCTCTGCTTCCAGCGACTGTCACACAGCTCCTAATATAAATAATTCTCAGCACAATATCGTATCGACCCATAATCTTTTACGTGGTGTCGGTGTTAACATTAATCCTCAGCAAAACTCCAATGTAACTATTAATATTTATAATAGTTGTACATTTTCGTCACATAATTAAAGTAAATCGTTTTGTTTGTTTACTTGTATTTATTAATAAATAATCGACCAAGAAAAAATCAAGGTTAGATAAACTGTACGTAGATTTCTGACATTCAGTGTTAGTGTTGTCAACATTAAAAAGTATAAGTACACCAGCGCTATAAACGCACTCAAATTTCTATTAACGCACCGCTTTGAGTGCGGTTATAGCTGTGTAAACGACGCGAAATAAAAAATTTTTATTACGATACAGATTTAGAACCAATAGTATTGCGACATTACGTAATTATCAAATGTTCCATGAGTAGGATACAAATTCAGAACCAATAGAAATACACCGTTGTTTATTGCACTTTTCGACTGGTGCTGTGGCTAAAAAGTCAAATATAAATTTAGCAAATTTAACAATTTGTAACTGTAGTAATAGTGCTCAATTATAAAATTAGGGTTTTTATTTAACATTATAAGGTCGTAGAAAAAACAGTGTATGCAATTCGCATGTAATGACTATCGCCTTCGACTCATTTCCTAATTACGTTGCTGGTGTCTAATAGTAAGCATTGCATGCTTATTGCATAATGTACTATTATTTAAACAATATTGAGTTGCTGTAATTACTAGATCAGAAAGCATGGGTGAAAGAACTATTGCATGAAGTAGCGAATGGAGAATAAATCACTAAACAAATTAAAATCTTAAGAAAATACCAGTTTAAAGGTTATGGGTTACTAAGAATAAAGCGCAATATTGCATTTCAACAATTACGTAAGAATTTATCTATTAACGAAGTATTAAATTTCAAAGTAGTAATATTTTTACCGAATATACAGGCAACTCACTTTACAGAAGAAAGTGCAAAGAGTTGCATAAACGAAGTTGGAAATTATGTCTGGTGTTCCATGCAAGAATTCCTTTTCTTCGACTTTTCCCGGGCCTAATTGCAAAGAGGTATGCCAGAGATGGTTCCACTCCAAATGCGTTGAATTATCCAAGAAACTGTAGCTTGATCTCTATGAGTAATGCTATGTTGAATCAATAATTGAACTCATTTTCTAGCGCTATTGTAGTAGAATTTGCAGAAAAAGTATCTCAATTAAAAAATGAATTTGTAAAGATGTTTTCTGATACTTTTACACCTATGAATAAGAAAACAGTAGATGCGATCAAAAATAAATCGCTAGTTATGAGTGTACCAGCTATAAGGTTCTTACAATGGAAAGGGACATCTACGCTGCTATTGGCTCAAAAGTGGTACATTTTAAAGCTTGTAAATACAAAACACCCATCTTCAAAAACTAAATCAAACTTTCTTCACAATTCAATTTAATCTCGGAAGATATAGGGGTAAAGGAGGCCAAACCTATCACAGACTTTAACCCATTTGAGAAAAAAATTCTCAGTGTTTTAAGCTATTACTAGTTCTGATGTTGTTTTGTAGAGCAAACTTATTAAATCAGATCACATTCTGGTAAGTCTGGATGCCTGCTTCATATAAGGTAGCATAGAATTCAAAAGATGCTATACATGTAATACATGTGTCTATTCATTGCTCAAGAAAAAGCAAACCCCTGTGTCCTCAGTGTACCCAAGATTATTCTGTACTGACTGCAAAAACAAATGACTTTAAGTGTGTCAATTGCGAGTATTTCAAAACTAAGAAAAAAGTTGATTGCAACTCCAATCACGCAGCATGGAACAGAGATGAGTGCACACATTATAAACAAACTCTGCCAAAGAGAAAAAAATCCATCTTTAGTATTCCAAACTGCATCTTGAGTTCTTAAAATGCTTATACATGCATAATTCGTTAGTTGAGCTACAAAGTTCATTAATATCTAGCCAACTCATCTATTACCAAAACGTTCTTAGTTTTAAGTCCAAAATAAAAGACTCTTCTACAATCGGTACTATCATATAAATTTGGTATAATAGTACTAACTGAAACATGGCAAGACCCATCAATACATACGTCTGAAATATTTCCTCAAAACCATGTGATCGTGATATTGTCAATACCAGACGATCAAGAGTCAATGTATTCATAGCAACAAAATCACATATACCAACTTTGCCTTTGATAATCAGAAACAAATAAAATTAAATTAGGTACACATTATCGGTATTAAGTTATTCTTTGCAAACAAATGGTACAATTTAAGTGTATATAGCTTTGTTTTGAAGCTATTACTATTGCAGAACTTGACTGTAATAATACAGCTCTGATGATTCATCGGTTACTGAGCACCCACAACATTCTTCATTGCTAGTTGAACTACCAACCTTAAAGAAAACACCAACATAAAATTTACTACTAAAACCAAGCTCAATTTTAGGAAAGTAGACTTCTATAAAGTTTACCAAGCACACTGCTTCAGGTCAATGTTATGTGTACAGAATTTTATAACGTTCTGATAAATATTTTTTATCACATATTTCACTAATTGTAGCTAAACGAAATACTTATCCGGTATGCTTTTACAAATCAGAAACATACGCCAAGTTAAAAAAAAAAACCGGTGATTTGATCTCAAAAATATATTTCATTTTCTAAGAAATCAGTGCCAAAGACCCTTAAATCGATGCTATCAATTGTTGATTTCAAATAAAGAACGGGATATAAAAGGTAAATCCTAGAAAGTTTTGTGGATTTATCGAATAAGAACACAACTCAACCGCTATTCCTCAGAGTATGATCTTCAATGATAATGTTATATTAGTCCTGTCAATATCCCTAAAGCTATTAAAAACTATTTTTGTCTTTTTTGCTCTTCGTCATCGTCCCAAGCACATATGAATTTTTCTTATCTTCATTCAAAAATGCTTTTGTTACCAACGATACGCAATGTGAATATGCTTGTAGAGAGAACTTTTAATAGAATGTATTCCCATGCATTGTATTCCAAAAACGGTCAACTACTATCTTCAATTTATCTTTAAAATTGAGTCGCTTTTCTAACTGTTGAAAATTGTCCAAAAGTTATTAAAATTGTGCTACATGTTTTGATATATTTTAAAGTGACAAATGAAATCATACCGATACAACATCGATTTGTGAAAGGTGCTCTACTGTTACTAACTTATTTATTATTACCCAGGACATCGCTGCTGCATTAGACGACGGATTTTAACTAGATGTTATTTACTTAGATTTTTCTAAAGTATTTGACAGTCTTAGTCTTGACGTTATATTAACCAAGCTGCCAACTTTTGAATTTTCCAAACAGCTTTGTACATTCATTGGTGATTACCTATCTGAACAAAAATTCTATGTCTAATGTTAGGGTCACACATCTAAACCTAGAGCAACTAATAGAGGTGTTCCTTAAGGATCCGTCTCAGACCCTCTTCTTTTTAACATTGCCATAAATGACGTCATCAATAACTTGAAATATCCTACTTTACTTTATGCTGATGACATAATATACTTATTGAAGTGGTGCAACGTAAATCAATTAAATTTAAATCTGAACAAATGTGTGACGACGTCCTTTTCTCTAAACCACAACATTATTCACCATCAATTTTATTTTCAAGATTGTCTATTATTATTAATTACTTATTATTAAAAAAAAAGAGAACAGTTATATATAATGTCAATTTCATGGTTATAGTGAAAGAACAGGGCTACCTGAACTACACCTGGGGTTGCCCTAATAACTTTTGATTTTATTTAAATAATTTTTTGTTGTTTTTGCGTATTGGGCAATAAAGGTATTTATTATTATTATTATTAGAATTTAGAAATTCTACTAAATAGTTACTTTCTTTATCTTAGTTTCATCCTAAAAAACAAGGAGACATATTTTTGAAATCACCACCGAAGCATAACTCTAGTTTCTATGTACTTATGTAATGTGTAAATGTAATTGCGGTATCTGTTTTTCCATTATTATATTTATTGTTCATTCAATTTTCTCCAATATTGCAATGACTGGCACTTGGACTTAGTCCATTATACGTCGTCATGCAATCATAAGTGTTATAATTTTTAGCATGCTTATTATCGCATTCTATTATATCTTGTAATCGTAATGTGTTTTGTGAAACATTTTTTATTAGCATGTACGCCGGCTACATCTCGAGAATTATAAATCTGACAATATTGACAAAAAAAATATTTAATAAGTAAACCGACTACGTGAAATCGCGGGAAATTATTTTCAAGTTTGTAAGATGGCCGCTAGGGGGCGAAACTGTTATGGCCGATCATAAAATTGGCTCTTTCTCCAAACATATGCAAATATAAATATATTTTAAATATTGCCGTAGTAAAGACTGCAAAATTTCTGATTTTTTTCGTTTAGGGTATTTTACTCTGTCTTAGAAAATGTAGTGGTGGGGAAACGTCAAACATGTTTTTATTTAAATGCAAATAACTTTGGTATAAGTTAACGGAATTAAGCAAACTAGGTATTATTTAAAAGAGCTTTTCTTACTTAATAAAATTATAATATAAAATAAAAATAGTTCGAATAAATTTTGACGTGATAGCTAGAGGGCGCTGTTTAACATTACAACAATTATTGCGCATTATCATGAGATTTGTAATACTATGTATCTTTTCACACAGTTAAATAGAGGACAAAACTCCTAAACAGTCGGCGCAAACCGCAACTTCCTATCTTTTTCAAACCGAAGATATCAATAAAACAAATGTTTGACCGCTGACTATGCAACATCTATTACATATTTCACGTAGAAAATGAATTTAAATTAATTGAAACCATTTAATTAATGCCGCCCTAAACAGTCGTTTATCGTTTTCGATGCACTTAAGCATCTAAAACCGACAATGTATGCAAAAGAAGAGAATAAAATAGTAAATAATAATCAGTTCTTAGCGAAGGCAACCGTCATAAAATTAATAGGTTGTGAAACAAAATTGGACGCAATACGTCAAAATATTGGAACAATTGAATTTCATGTCAATATCATTTAGTTGCTATTTTTCAAAGTTTGTTCTCGATTTTGTTATTGCCTGTGATTGTTTGAGTTTTTCGTGTAGTTTGAGTTTACTCGTTGTTGTTTGTGTTACGTTACTGTTGTTAGTGTTGTTACTATTAGTATTAGATAGTCTTAGTGCTGTGCTGTTAAGTGTTACAAAATGCTTTATACCAACGAAGAGTTATTTGACATGATAGGTGTCTATTTTGAATGCATGAGAAATGCTGTAGTTGTTGAAAGGGTATATGCGCAGCAATATCCCGATAGACGGCACCCGAGTAAAAAGATTTTTCTGCGAGTTATCCATCGTTTACAAACAACTGGAAGCGTCCATGTTCCCGTATACCGTAGACAACACAGGAGACGTACCGAAGAGAACATTATTAATGTTTTAGCTTATTTGCAGTTTATTCCACACCTAAGTACTAGAAGTATTGCACAGGATCTGGGAGTAACTCGATCTACCGTTCAAAACATTCTTAAAGAGCACAGGTAAGCGAATATTCAATGTTGAAATTCTACTGTAAACTTACAAAGGTTTAATTAATACTTATCCTACTGTTGATTATCTTACATCTTTCAGGTTACAGATTACAGTGACTGCTGCAGATTTTGATAGAAGACTCGACCATTGCCAATGGCTCGTGGGTATGATCCCCAAATTCTATCATGTATATTGTAGACAGATGGGGCCATCTTTTATAGTAATGGCAGTGTAAATGTCCATAATATGCAGTATTGGTCAAAAACGAATCCGCACTGGATGCAAGAAGTTCAGCACCAAAGTTGTTGGTCTGTAAATTGTTGGTCAGGGAATCTAGAAGGGCAAATTATCGGTCCATTCTTTTTTAATAATCAACTAAATGGCCATAATTACCTACAGTTTTTAACAGAGCAATTGCCGATTCTGTTAGAGGAAGTGCCCCTAGAAATTCAAAGACGAATGCTGTTCCAGCACGATGGCTATCCAGCCCACTTCGCAGTAAATGTTTGTCAATTTTTAGATGCCAACTACCGTGGTAGATGGATAGAACGGGCAGCATTTTTCCATGGCCGGCTAGATCACCGGATTTAACATACCTGGATTTTTATTTATGGGGTCGAGTAAAAGATATAGTTTTTGCAACCGGACCCACTACACGTGATAACATAATTGTACAAATAAGGGACTGTATGCAAACTATTTCAGTAGCTGAACTAGAGAGTGCAGTTTGGTCTACGCGGGAAAGGATGCTTAGTGCATCGAAAACGATGAACGGCAGTTTGAACATTTAGGATGGCATTAATTAAATGGTTTCAACTAATTTAAATTTGTTTTACGCGTAAAATATGTAAATAGTCAGCGGTCTAACATTTGTTTTATTGATATCTTCGGTTTCAAAAAGATAGAAAGTTGCGGTTTGCACCGACTATTTAGCAATTTTGTCCTCTATTTAACTGTGTAAAAAGATACATAAAGTGCTATTTAAAAATCTCATGATAATGCACAATAATTGTTGTAATGTTAAACAGCGCCCTCTAGCTATCACGTCAAAATTTATTCGGACTATCTCTATACAGCATATTATTAAGTAAGAAGAGCTCTTTTAAACGAGACCTAGTTTGTTCAATTCTGTTAACTTATACCGAAGTTATTTCCATTTAAATAAAAACTTGTTTGACGTTCCCCCACCACTACATTTTATAAGAGAGAGTAAAATACTCTAAGTTAAAAAAATCTGAAATTTTGCAGTCTTTACTACGGCAATATTTAAAATATATTTATATTTGCATATTTTTGGAGAAAGAACCAATTATATGATCGGCCATAACAGTTTCGCCCTCAAGCGGCCATCTTACAAACTTGAAAATAATTTCTCGAGATTTCTCGTAGCCGATTTATCTATTAAAAATTTTTTTTTCAATATTGTCAGATTTATAATTCCCGAGATATAGCCGGCGTCCATTCTTAGTTGGCCACCCGGTACATACAGTGCAAATAAAATACAAATTTCATACAAGTACGAGTTTTAATTAAATTCTAAGGTATTCAGGTATATACCACAGGCTAAGCTTATAATACTGAATACAGGGTGTGGCGCGAAGAGTTTTGATTAAAAAATGGCGGATAGAGTTATGTTAAAAATCTGAAATTACGAAGCTATAGGTTTTCGATGACGCTGAGTTCAAATATAATATTGTCCTTGATGTGGCACTTTCGGTTATACCGGAAGTAGACGTCAACTTTGTTATTTTAAATGGAACCTAGTATTTTTTATTTTATTTTCGGATTCTACATGAAATTTTAGATTAAATTTGTGAACAATGTCCTATACCAAAAATTAAGTATTTTTGAGATATTTCGATTTTTTTAAAAATTTTGAAAAAAATCTAGTCTACATTGAATACCGATATCTCCATTAATTACGAAGCTAATGACGTGAAATTGTAACTAATAAACAACAAGCGCTTGCCCGTTAACTCCATGTGTCCAACTCATTGATATTTCATACAGAGTGTTTAAAACTTAGCTGCCACCGTGGCCAATTTAAATCATTTATAAGTTGCTTACTTTAAATAGAACACCCTGTATTTTATTACATTTTTCGCTGTATTTTTTAAGCCAATTCGTTTGGTATCGGTATTCCCTATACCTAAATCCAACCAGTTTTGAGATATTTCATTATCTTTGTTAAAACATAACAACACTTAATTATTTCAACATTAGTAAAGGGTAGGCCATGATTTCTATTATTTAAGGTGATATTTTGATATTTTTTCATAAGTTATTAATTCTGAAAAGTAACCAATAGCCTGAAAGGATTATTAATTATGGATATCATTAAAAACGTTGACTAGGTATTTTGTATTAATTTAATTAGATAACTTACAAACAAAAATAACTAAATGTAATATTAAACAAATAAAGTTTTATAATAAGTGTTCAAAATTAGCTCCATCTACTTCTAAACATTTATGAATCCTGTTCATTAAGCTACGTCTTGTAATTCTGGAAATATGATCGGGTGTTAGAGAATTAAAAGCAAGTAAGACTCTTTGCATCATATCTTCCTTTGTCGTAACAGGTTTGGAAAATACCTGATTTTTAATGTAACCCCAAATACCAAAATCTAGAGGAGCCAAATCAGGAGAGCGAGCTGGCCAACGAAACGGACCTTGATTGGCAATCCATCTATCATCAAACATGTCGTAAAGATGGTCAGCAACACGCCCAAAGTTATGAGGAGGTGCTCCATCTTGCTGATACCAAGCTGAAGTCGCCTCTCCATTTCTTAAAGTATGTAACGCGGGTCGTATAACTTCTTCTAAAATGTCGCAATATCTTTCACCGTTTAAATTTTCATCATAAAATTTTATTGCTAAAATTTTATCGTCTTTTATTGCACAAAAACATTAAAACTCCAACTATCTTGGAAAGAACGTTCTTTAATAACATGTGGATTTTCATTAGACCAAAAATGGGAATTATGTCGATTAAATAATCCATTTTGCTAAACTTTGTTTCATCACATCATATAACTTTTTTTATGAAGTTTTCATCCTCTTGGGTCTTCATTAAAAACCATTCACAGAATTGCACCCTTCGAGGAAGATCATCTAATTTTAAGTGCTGCACCAAATGATACGAAAATGGTTTCCATTTGTGTTTTTTAAAATGCGATGAATTGTTCTCGTCGACAAAGTAAGATCTCTTTCACAATCTCTAATAGAGGCATTTGGAGAGGCCGTAAAATAACCCAAAACATTAATTTCGTTTATGTCATTGTCCACTAGTGGTTTATTTTTATTAATTTGTGTCTTAAATTGACCAAACTGACGGCAGTTTTAAGCAATCTTCTTACAATATCACCAGTTGCATTTGGTCGATTTGGATATCTTTCTGCAAAAACACGACAAGTCTTTTCAACAATTCTATTACACTCGCCGTAAATAATAATAAGATTTAGGAAATCATCATTAGTAAACCCTACATTTGCCATTATTTACTATGAAATACAAACTGGTAAAGAAAACTGTCAAAACAACATAAACATTAACGTTCTAACTATCAAATCTTTGACAGCCATGGCCTACCCTTTACTAATGTTGAAATAATCAAGTGTTGTTATGTTTTAACAAAGATAATGAAATATCTCAAAACTGGTTGGATTTAGGTATAGGGAATACTGATACCAAACGAATTGGCTTAAAAAAATACAGCGAAAAATGTAATAAAATACAGGGTGTTCTGTTTAAAGTAAGCAGCTTATAAATGATTTAAATTGGCCACGGTGGCAGCTAAGTTTTAAACACTCTGTATGAAATATCAATGAGTTGGACACATGGAGTTAACGGGCAAGCGCTTGTTGTTTATTAGTTACAATTTCACGTCACTAGCTTCGTAATTAATGGAGATATCGGTATTCAATGTAGACTAGATTTTTTCAAAATTTAAAAAAATCGAAATATCTCGAAAATACTTCATTTTTGGTATAGGACATTGTTCACAAATTTAATCTAAAACTTCATGTAGAATCCGAAAATAAAATAAAAAATACTAGGTTCCATTTAAAATAACAAAATTGACGTCTACTTCCGGTATAATCGGAAGTGCCACATTAAGGGTAATATTATACTCGGCGTCATCGAAAACCTATAGCTTTGTAATTTCAGATTTTTAACATAACTCTATCCGCCATTACTTTTAATCAAAACTCTTCGCGCCACACCCTGTATAGAAAAGTCTACCTTTTTCAAACGTCGAAAACGAAAAATGTTCTGAATTTTTTTTATAATTCAGATTAATTCACAATGTTCTTTCTAGTAATTTAACAATACTGTTCTAGTTTTTTTACTTTAAAAAATATGACCTCAAAATAAAATGTCTCTATATTGTGTTCGATCTGATTTACGCATATTCAGGATTACAGGACTCTGTATATCAAAATTTTTTGAACACTTGGGCAATAAAATACATTTTTTTAGATGATCGGGAACACCAAAGTATATTTGGTTGCCTACCGCTAATTCATATATTTTATTTTATAATTTAAATTTGTTTTAAAACCTATAAAAATAAATAATTTATCACTAAAAGATTCTAAAAACTATAAAAGTTTAAAAAAATTAAATGCTTTAGATTTTGCTTATGACAATGATGTAATAATTACATTAATTTATGATTGAGCAAGTGAATCAATTTGGCGTTACACTTTTAGAATTTTTCTTATCAATGGCTTACAGATGATCAAACCTTATATCAATCCCTAGCAAGGTCTTTAATTTTGTTAGATTTTTTATTTAAAGTATTTGACATACTGTCATTGAAACAGAACGGTGACGTTACGTTTTAGCACCACAACAGAAGGACTGATCTAAAGAAAATTAGTTCCTACAGGTTAGACCAGTACAGGGTGTTCCATTTATGTTAAGCAGGTTATTTAAGTTTTAAATGGTTAGAGTTATGCGGTATTATTAAAAACGCGCTGTACATGATAACATAAAAGTAAATATTGTAAAAATGATGTTGAAAGCTCTTAGTAAGGTGGTGTAAGACAAAATTGTTTGTTCTTGTTTATTTTAAAATTTTATTTCAGAAATGGAAGTAAGTAGGTATAGGTACATGTTAAAGAACATTAATTACTGTTCAAGATTTTGGAAAATATGAATGTAAATTATGTAATTTAATTAAACAAATTCTTACTTTCCTTGACACCAGCGATATAACTTAAATAAGTACGGATTACGGAATCGTATTATAAAATGCATTTTAATAATAATGTTAATTAATGCTAATGTTTACTAAAAAAAATGTATGATGTTTATTATTGAATATTGATATTGAAGAGAGATCATTAAAGTGTTAGTGGTGTCATATTACCCCTTTCGCTAAATCTTACTACAAAATAGAATTCTAATTAATTCTATTGTTTCGGTTTAATAATCAATATTAAACAAGGAATAAATTTTATGAACTTTTGAGATATAAATTCTAATTCGGGAAAATGTACAAACTATATGATTAAGCATGTGTGGAACGAATAAATAATTAATGAAGAATAGTTTCTCAAAATGCAAAATCGTTAGCGGTCGGTACGCATATTTGCATAAAATAAATTATAATAATAAATTGCTTAACGATAAACAAAATTTAATACGCCCACATTTCGTGTATTAGTAAGAAAAAACGATGCGATTTGATAAATTGAATCCTTTTATGAAGAACCGCATAACATTGATCCTGATCGTAACTTAAAGTTAGGTGTTAAATATGTTACATTCTCAGGTGTCAAAGGTCACAGTAGGACATCAATCATTATATTATAGCTAATAATAGTGGTCAGCCGCAGGCCGCTAAGCCCCGACTCCAATCGTGCACGAACCTCAAAGATTTAATAACAATGAAATGCAACAACTTTATCGACTCGTGATTTGCACGACGTAATGGAACACTAAAAATTTTTTCCAGATACTAACTTTGATGGCTATTATTAATTTGTTAAATCTACATGTTTATTACTCGAAGCAAACGCCTTAGATGGAATTAGTAATTTTCTAAAACAATTTCATTATGGTAACCCCAACATCGATATACAAGGTGTTGTGAAAGTCCGAGTCAATGCTTCTAAGACCGATTAAATTATTTAAGGAGAGCTTAGTGTCAACATACATTAGCGTGTGTGAAAAAGACAATTTAATAAGATAATCGAATGATCATGATACAGCTAAAAAGAGCCGCTTAGTCAAAATCATTAAACATACTACAAAAAGGTGGGTAAGATTATGTTATAATATTATGTTATTAGATTCCATGACAGTTTAATGTAGTGTGAAATATGACCGAAACATCTAAACATCAATACCATTATTTGTTTACATCAAATAAACTACATAAATTGCACAGGACACCAATTTTAACTAATGTAACTTAATGTTGATAAACCTCCGTCAAGTGTTTTGTGTTCGGACAGCCGTAAGTCAAGCTTTAATAATTGAAATACCTGTGACTTATGAGACGGGAAACGAGCGGCTTTTACTTTTAGAATATTAACACGTCTTTTAAAAGCTTTCGGTACGCTAAGTAATTTAGCACGAAACTAATGAAATTTTCTGTTTGACGTTTTAGGTTTGGACGTCTCAACGTCTTGGAGATTTATATAATTGTAGTTACGTATGCATTTTTTTAATCTAATGTAACTAATTGTATGGTATAAATAGTTTTTAAACATGAACAGTGGCGTTTGGTTCGCGCATTCAGAACTCAGAAGTTACTGTACCTATACCTATCAATTTGTATTCATTGCAAATATGTTGAAAAGTTATTAATTTCACACAGGTCTGCAAAAAAATATTTTTTTTCAGCTGCGTGACATATTGTTAATGAATTATATGTTTTAAAGTACGCTGATTTCAAAACTAACTTCCATTATTCTCCATCACGTACGTTTTTTTGCAAAATTAGAACACAGTACCTATTTATTACAAGAAACACACAGCATAATATTTATCAAAACCTATTAACCATTATTTTTCTTATTTAAATGTATACACAACTTTATGTTTACTCTTTTTCGTTGTGAAATCTCATCTTCTTTTCTTTGATGCTTCTCCGAACTAGTTTTTGATTTCCTTCTTTGGTTCCTCGTTTAAGCATCCAACAATAGTCCGCTAACATACTGACATCCCATCTTGGTAACGTTTCTCGATATCACGTACATCCTGGTGAAATCTTTCACCTTGCTCTTCACTGTAGGCACCCAAGTTTCTAGGAAAATATTTAATATGGGAGCAGCATCCGCTGTTCAATAGTTCTATATTCGAGATCCTTAGTATTTCCTAAAAACTTCTGCACTACATTTTTGAAAGAATCCTATGATTTTTTTTATTTCTCCCATTGATTCAAGAAAAAGGGGATCAGACAAAAGTTTTCTTATGTCGGGACCAGTGAAAACTTCTTTTAACTCTGCTTCGGGAAATTTCTGGAAACATAAAACAATATAACCTGACTGTTGCCCCAACAACATTGTTATTATTTTAAAATCTCCACAAACCATCTATTGATGCTTTTGATATTTGATTTTCTCAAGAATCGTAGCTAAGTCATTGTAGTTTTCTTTCATATAAACTGAGTGTCCCATCGGAAGAGATGCATATACATTTACATTATGCAGCAAGACTGCTTTCAGGCTAGTTTTGGATAAATCAATGAATAAGCGCCATTCTGTCGAATCATATTCTATTTCAAAGCATTTCATGAGCCTACGAACATTATTACAATAAACCAGATTTCCCTCTTTAATGAAATACTGTGTAAATTCTCTCTCTCGATGTCTGTACCAAGAAGATGAGGTACCATATGATAAAAGGTTTTTGTTATTTAGCCTTAAATCTAGCAATTCGGCTGCATCTTTTGAAAGATCCAAGTCTCTGACTAGGTCATTGAGCTCGATCTAAGAAAAAAGTTGTGGTCCTTCGTCAACTGAAAAATATGAGCTATATTTGTTCTGGTGAGCAAGCTTTCTGAGTCCTCTGCATCACTCATGATGTCATCTAAGTTAGGAGGTGGGTGCGGAACTAGTATTTCAGAGCTATGGAACACTGGACGAATATCTGAATCAAGGTTAGGGTAAGATATTTTCTTCTTACTTTTTGTATTAAATCCTTTCACGCCTACCGAACAGAAATAGCAGTCGGGTGTGTGACTTTTTTGTTCACGCCATATCATAGGAATGCCAAAACGAAATGCAATTTTCTTACCATTAAACCACATTCATAATTTTTTTCCTTTATTTCCAGATAAATATACTATCAAAATTAGGGTAAAAAATCTTAATTTTAATTAAATTTGAAGCTTAAAAAATAAAATACAAAATTTTAACTAAATCAGAATTTTACACAGAATAAAAATATAAAAATTAGTTTGTAAAAAAACTAATGTGATGGAATTTTTTATTTATGTATCAAGGGAATTATAAAAGCTTTAATTACCGATGGCAAAGTTTGCTTTTCGAGGGCCTCCGGTCCGAGGGACAGCAATTGCCTGAGGTTATTAAGGCTCATTAATTCCCGTGGTACATAGATAATATTATTTCTGACCGATTTCAGTAAAATATTGTTCATTTTTGAAACGGAAAAATGGACCAACTTATTACCTTCTCAGTATATTTGAATCAGGTACCATTGATTATAAGAGTTTTGTTGTTGTTAGGTTGTTTTTTATTTTATTATTACTTGTGAAAGATAGAAGGAATTGTAGAATCTATGTCCCAAGGGAGTTATGACCCTTTTTATTGATAGCGTAACTATGCTTATAATATCCCGGTCAGAAACAAAATATTTTTTCGGTTTTAGGACATTAAAATCTATAAGAAAATGTAGTTTTTTTTTGTTATAATCAAAGTTTGGACGGTTTAGTTTTTGACTTCGAGGACCCTATGATAAATTTTAGGACTTTTATCAGTTCATATTTCTTAAATCATCAATTTTAGTGGAATATACACATTTTACCATATCTCACTAAATGTTTTATGGTTTAAACATTTTCAGGTAAGGAAAAAATACTGAGATGTTCTCAAGTAATCTCTACCTAAATACTTAACAGTGCATATTCTATTTAATGATATTTGTTTCATGGTATCCTCAATAATATTCTTGTAAGAATCTTGACCTTCTAATATTTTAAAATATTTCTAAATTGCAATATACCTAATCCTACCGATTACGATGTTTTTCTTAAAAGTATTCAATTTATTAGTTGTAGGTATTCAGTGTATCACAAATTGAGTATGGCTGTCTTTGTTATTTGGTTAAACGGGAAATGATCTACAGTTTATTACGCTGATTCGATGTTTAGAAAACTGAGCAGTTCCAAAGTTATTCAAAAAAACTCTGTTCCAAAATTTCTTTATCGTGGCAACTATAAAAAAAATTTTGGAAACGAAAGTTGCTTGTTTTGTTAAAGAAAACTCATAATAATTTTTAAAAATCATTTACTCTCATGGGTTCTCAAGATACTGTTTACTAACCTTATTTTTTAAATAGACGCCTCCTTGGATTCTATGGTTAAAAATGTCAACTTTTATTGCTGTCAATGATATGCTACCATCTAGATTTCGAGAAATAAATTACTGCGTATTAAAAAGTTATTGTATTACAGTGAGTTGGACATAATAACAAATGTGTTATGTTGTCATGACTTGAAACTAAATCAAAGTCAATGTCAAACTCATGCATTTTGTACTTACCTTCTAAAAATAAACAATACAAATAAAGGCAGTCAGTTTATAAATAAACTTGACAAAAAGTTCAAAATATACAATAACTCTAAAAAATACCATCAGAAGGAAAAGCAAGAGTAGTAGATTTGACAAAAAAATTTCGGGAGTTATCAAAAGTTTGTTATGTTTTTTGAGTATGAATCTAATTTCAATCATATATTTCTAGACAAACAACATTAAAATACATTTGTGATATAGGTGCGCAGTAACCCCTCTAACTATAGGTTATCTTACAGAATTGGGGCCCTCTTAGAAATGTAAGACAGTGCCCTTTATTCCTATACATTCTCACAAAACAACCTTTAATTAAAGCTCCTTATTATAATAAATAACCTATAAAGAAGGAAATTTGAATTACGGTGACAAAAATTAGAAATCTATATGTGGCTTAACTTTCATGCACGCATAGATGGCGTTTGTTCATCTATGCATTAAATTGATAGGATTACGACAATTGACATTTATGTTTTATTTTCTTTTTGGTTGGTGGGTGTGTGAAGTTACGATTTTAGATGAATCTTCAAATCTTTTGGTTTATTTAACTAAAGAGAATTTCGCCTGCGGTCATTAGTTGTTTTGGATTATTTAGTGGAGTTGTTTTGGAGGATTTTGTCATCAGTATAGACGACTTTGACACACTTGCTATAAGATACAGCAAGGGTGTCAAAGTTTAGTTTTGTTAGATTAGTTTGCGTTTGGGTGGTAGCTAGGTTGTTTGAAGGAGGTTACTTTGGTGTCTCTTACTCTTTTAAAAAAAACCGGCTTTATCATCTAGCCATCTAGCCATCTCGTAATTCTATTTGTTTTAGTCAAGGTAGGTGTGCTGTTATAGTTGGTGTTTTTATGGGTTTTTAGGGCTTTTTTGGTTCTTGGTTGTAGCCTTTTCCTGATTTAGTTGGCTGATTGGAGAAACATCATTCCGCGAAAACAACTGTAGTTGCATATTAGGTGAACCAGTAAATTTCGTTACGTCCCGAACTGAAAATTCTTTGCTGGTTTCCTCGAGACGCTCAGTTTGGTTTGGTGATATTCTGATTGGCATTTCTTGCAGTTTCTTACCAAGTTTTCAATTTTCTTGAGAGTGGAATTTTATTGTTACTAATGTTGATTACTCTTTTTAATTGAATTGAAAAGTATGGCCAGCAGTTCAAAAATTTTTAACGAAAGCTTCATGGTCTGAGGAAATTCCAAAATAAAAGCAAAAACAAAAAGTTGTAAAATTATCGATTTAATAAAGTTCTTTAAACGCGCAGGTGTACAGTTTACTAGATATATTGAGTGTCAAGACGAATCAATTCATTAAATAACACACGCTTTCGTAAACACACTATACAGTTTTATTTAGATATTTTGGGGTACTGTGATGACTCTCTTTAAAGCAACTGACACTGTACCAATGGTTTTCGTCTTTTCTGTGCGTCGTCGTTGTCCGTTGCAGAGTTCCCGATGTAATGGATTAAATTTAAGATGCGATTCTTATGTATTTTTTAACGCTAATTTCGAATATGCCTTTCACTTTTTGATATCACAAATAGTTTTCGAGATATTTGGCTTTGAAGTTCGAAAATTTAAAAAAAAAATTTAAGTAGTGAATCATATGTATTTTTTAACGCTGATTAAGAAAATGACTAGCATTTTACAACATCTCAACCAGTTTTCGAGAAATTCGAACCAGTATTTTGGCTTTAAGTTTTGTAAGTTTGCTTATGAGCTATACATTAACGGCTTTATTTTTGTCTCTTTGTTTTAAAGTTTCAAATGTTGAGTTCAAATCACAATTGTTATTAGAAACAGAATTTCTTCTCAGGCGATTAGTTAAATATTATAGAATGTTATCGTTAAGGTAATTAGAGGCACTATGTTAAAATCAATACTTGGTGACAAAAAGAAATAATTAGGAAAAACATTAATTTATTCTTTTTATATCTTAACGTGAATAAGTCATCTTTACACAGCGTTTACGCAAAAATCACGTGTAGTGGTGCCAAAAAATTACATTTCAGGTATTTCTTATGTGGCTTTAGGTTGTGATCGTGGAAAGCCCAAATTAGATTTTCTTGAATTAAAAAAAGGCAAATAACAATAGCAAACAATTCCATTTATAAAATAGGTGAACTTTACTTTACCACCATTTTTCTATACTCTCTGAAACGCAACCTTTTCCAAACAGAGTGCACGTTGCCAATATAAAAAAAAAATATAGGGTCTGAAAAAAATACGTTTTTGAAAACTTTTTCGGACGACCATCTAGGAAGTGTAAATAAATATGTTGTCTGTTATTTAAGTATTTTGAATAAGTAAATTTTTTAATTATACATTTTAAACAAATTTACATTGAAACCGGTATTAAGCGATAACGTATAGAAAAAAAAACTATGTTGATGTATTGTTGGTTGCTTAAAAGAGAGTCATTTAATATGTCACTGTTAGTACACAATGCAAACTAAATGTATTTGAAAATTACAGTGTGCTTTAGAAGAAAACAAGCTCCTCCATCTTACCCTCCGTCTCATATGTTATTAACTTAGAGTAACTATATTGTTTCTTTCATTTTATTTTGCCCACACCATATAAAAATATCTAAATTGTGCTTTTTTTATAATTTAACAAACATTGTAACCACAAATCACAAACTTTATATATGTAAGCTTTATGATACAGTTTTGTATAATAAATAGTTGCCCCTACAGCCGTTGGAAATGCTGTAGTAGTACTGTTAGTGGTAACTTAGAATTCTCTGTTACCGATCAGCACGTAATTTTTAAATTTTGATATTTATGAAGATCCTGTATATGTAAATGTCAGTTGATGTCAATTTATCAAATTATTTTATTGTAATTATGGCATTAAAACTATGAAAATACCACTATAATTTACAGCAAAAAGATAAGTAAGAAGTTAAAGAAAAGACGTCATCAGTGTATTAGGGAATATGATGTTTGTATTTTTTTAAAATTTGTTGAGATTTATACTGCAATTCTGTAATTACAAATCGTAATATAAGTAGTAAAATTGGAAGATCGTATCCTAATATGATCTGATCGTAGGAAAATATTTTACAGGTCGGTATTACTTGCAATTCTGTAGCTTTGTCAGATTTTTTAAGATCTGTCTGTGAGGATTTACATGAAACCTTAAATACTTACTAGAATTTGTAGCTTAAAGCAACACACAAAATTGCTAACCTTTACGCTACGATATTACGATCGCTACGTTTTGTACACATAATTGCAGGCTTAGGTAATAATAACTGTAAGATTTGTGTATTTACGTTTTCAATTAAAATGTAAAAAAATTACAAATTCTTTTTAAAATACTTATGTATAGTTTAGGTGAGGAAATAGATTTTAAGAAATTCTATAAATGATGTAGGTATGTAATTGCCCCCACATCCGCAAGTGGCGCTGCAATTTGTATTTTATTTTTAATATGGGAGATCGCAATGCTATCCCAATCTTATCTTGAACATACTGTATAAGATGTAAAATAATCTAACCTTAGGTATCTAATGTTCCATGGAATTTACTTACCGAAAGAAAAATTAAAAAAACTGCGCAAAAAATTCAATAATCTCAGAAAATTTAAGCGCGTTTGACAGTTCTCGCACCGCCAAGTTTTGAGTTTGTTGAGTTTGTTAAAAGTTTAATTTATTTTAATATTAATTTTTGGTAAGTTCTGATAGACTAAAAGTGGTATAGAGGGACTTTATTTTTTATTTACATTTGAATTTTTATTTTTCAAAATGCTACCAACTAGACGCAAAAACTGAAGTCAAAAAACTAAGAATGCTGTAAGTCAAAGATACAGAGTAACCCACTACAAATTGTTAACGCAAAATTTGACCACTTATCATCAATTTTGCGAAAATCGCTCAAACACGTCAATTTTAGTATAAAGGGGAATATCTGAATGGATTATTACTATTTGCATAATTTCAACCCTAAGATAAGAATTAATTGCACCCCAAAAATTTTAAATGGGAATGGGTTTCAAACATCTCGCACTTTTAAAGGCCTTTCAATTCCCTTTTTTTTCAAATCCGATCATTAAGTCTTGAGTAATATTAAAAAAAATGTATTAGGCGTTTATTTATTTATTCGTATAGTACATTTTAAATATTGTATTGTGATGTAAGTGTTATGTATGGTGCCCCAGAAGATCAATATAAACCTGTATAGTGTGATGTTAAAAATTACGAAAAAGTGGGATTTTAAACAATTGATTTAAACATAAATGTCAGTTTATTAAATGCTCGAAATGATAGAGATTTTGTTCAAAATGTCGTCGAACATTTTGCAACATTTGTGCAGTAACCTGATGACATTCACGGTCCATACGTTGTCGTAAACATTCTAAAAATTCGGGTAGCGTCGCATAAACTTTAGACTTTAAATAGCCCCACAAAAAATATCTAAAGTTGCCTAACAATAAATGCAAAGTGAGGGTGTGCTCCGTCTTGTTGGAATATCTACTCATGTTCTAAGTAACGCTTATTATTTTTTACAATCTCAGTTAGAATGGATTGATGTGATTTTCTAACATAACGGTAACCGTTTTTCCCTGTCCCGGAAGTGTACACTTTATCATCGTAAGCGTCTCGTTATTTGTCGACTCATTTTTCTTTAGTTTTTCGTTTTCTTTTGTTTTGGTCGTTTCAGTGTCTACCGCTACAGAGTAAGATTCATTGTGGGGTGGGTTTTCTTTCTTTTAGGTCGAAACCACAACGACGGGGTATTTAGACTATAAGTTTGAGGTTGGGTTTCTGCAATTTAGGTTTTCAGCTTTTCTATCATTCTTTTTGGGGTATTATTATTTTTTTTTGTCAGAAAGGTTATGCTTTAAGTTTGTATACATCTGGGTTGTAAGCGTTATTTGGATCCTTGGCTTCAGCGTAAATTTCTTTTCCTGTGCTTTGTCTCAACTCTTATCTGTACCTGTGTTTGTGTGTTGGCCATTGTTTGACTATACCCATTGGGTTTAGTAGTTTTTCTGCTTTTTGGACAATCCGTTTTGTTAGCGACTTTTTGCCTCTAGTTTTTCTGATAGTTTCTTTGCTTTGTCTTACTTGACTTTTTCTCTGGGAATTATCAATCCGCTTTTAGCGACTTGTAAGAGTATCTAAATTATTCGTGACCATCTCATTCTACGGAAACACTTGACTTTGTTTCATGTTTCAAAATTTCTTTTTTATGTATTTGTCTTTTCTCATTACCCTATTAACCTCTTGGTGAACTTTTTGTCTTGCTGGGGGGGAATTTGTGACGATATTATTTACAAATTAATTTGTAATTGCCGGCTGGTTTTTTAACACTGTTTAGTTGTTTAGTTTGTTTACAAATAACCCGTAACAGAGAAAAGTGGCACCATACAAACTTGTACTTTTGTATGAATTAAACGAAGACTATTCAGATCGACGCATGGAATTTTCAGAAATCATGAAAGATATGCTGCAACACAATCCTTTGAGGTTGCATGAAATAGTCTTTTATCATAAAGTGACATTTTATTTAAATGAAATCGTAATCGGCAAAACAGCAGAAATTGGGCACCAACAAACCCCCACTGGTTTTGGAAGATTCATACATAGTTTACCCAGAAACTAAATGTGTGGGCAGAAATTGTAGGCGACCGAATTATAGGCCTCTACTTTTTCAAAAATACATTGACTGGTCCAATGTATTTAGAACTTCTTTAAAATGAGTTAGTTCCTGAGTTAGCACAAGTATTTCCCAATCCTGATGATTCCGATGTATCTAATGGAGTAATGTGGTTCCAGCAAGATGGAGCACCGCCGCACTACGCGAGAATAGTACGAAATTTCCTCAAGGACATTTGCTGGATTGGTCGTAGAAGTACAGTAGACTGGCCAGCTCGTTTGCCGGATATGACATCGCTTGATTTTTTCTTGTAGGTCTATGTCAAAAGTGGAGTGTACGTAGACAAGCCAACTAATTTAGAAAAACTGAAACAGCGGATTACAAGAACTATTAGATCAATACAACGGAAAACAATAAGAAATGTATTAAACAAATTTGAAGCTAGATTGGCATATTACCAAGAAGTTGGTGGTTGTCACTTTTAGCAGTTCTTCTAATTTTTGGTTTTGTATAACAATAAAGTTTTCTTTTTCTGTTTTTGATAATTTTTATACCATCACTTTCAGTATAAAATTCTTTTCCAAAATATAAATAAAAAAATATGGGTTGTCACTTAAAAAAATGTTGCCCTTTATGGACCAACCTGTATAACCCAAAATTACAGAAAAGAACGTCAAAATAAAAATAAAAGTTAACGTGTTTTTGCAATTTTCTCAAAAATAATAATTTTTTGATGTAATGTATCAAATCGGACAATCGCAGACTCACAAATAAATACGTTTTCAAAAAAAAAATGTTACATAATTATTTGATAACGATATTCGTCTTAATTCTGATTTTGTTGAAAATTTGAACTCCGTAAACTTCTAAACTTCTAGTCTCGCTGAGACTACAGATTTCTGAAATTATTTAAATTTGCTTAGCATTTATGGTTTACAGTGTGCATCGGCATTAACCATTCTATGGAATAAAATTAAATATCTAATTGGCAAAGTTAAATATATTTAAATTATATTCTGTGATAATTTAACCGACGGTTAAAAAAATTTATTTGACCGTCTACGTCTGTATAAATATTTTTGACAGTAACTTTAACAGCAAAGACAAATTAAATACTCAATTACTTCAAAGCATTTTTTAAGATTTAAACCGTTGTTGTGTTGATTATTTCAACAAACAACTAATTTGTGTTGTCTTGACAGTAAAGATAGGTATGCGAATGTTGTAATGTAACATATACGATGATTACGTGGATTTTCAATAAATAATAAATATTTTGAATTTTTCTTAAAATTTCTTGCCCAAATCATTATAGTAAT
Organism: Abscondita cerata; assembly: GCA_030710515.1. NCBI lineage: Eukaryota > Metazoa > Arthropoda > Insecta > Coleoptera > Lampyridae > Abscondita > Abscondita cerata. The sequence continues at coordinate 69,462 of JALBCR010001050.1, forward strand.
TAATCATTGTGTAAGTTTAAAGAATTTTAAAAGCAATGGTACACGTCGATATAATTTTACAATTTTAGTGCTTAGTAATTTCAGATAATACAAAAAAGCTAATTTTTTTCAAGATAATAATTTAAAAGTAGAAATTATGTGTATTATTTATTGCGCGTATTGTAATAAGTTTCTTGTATAAAATTTAATTCAAAAAATGTTTTATTTATGATAAACGTGGTTGTTTAACATAATTTTTGGACATCGACGAAGAAAAAAGAAGAAGAAAGACAAGCACATTCGTTCGAATCTTAATAATAACAATAGCGAGAAAGATAAATGTACAAGTATTATAGTAGAGGCGTTAAATTGTTGTCGCATAAAAAATTTGAAATTAGCGGAATATTCTTTACAACTTGTTGCATTACAAAATAACTCCATATCTTACGATAATAACTCGTTCGATTTTTCTTTGGTGTTAATAAAGCCGTCACTATGTATAATCGGACCCGACGGACCCTTCAGCTAAGGTGCTGAGCCCCAGGGGGCGACACATTCTCCTTCATAAATCATTTGCGTTATTATACATAAAGAAGGCCAGGTGTAGGCAATGTAAGTTTTACCATGTACGTCAAAATGAAATAACTCTATTAGTGAGTGAAAAATTCTTTTTGTAACTAATATAATATATGTAGATGTGTGAAGTAATTAATTTTTAAATATGGACTGGGGTATATTGAAAACTGAGATCTTCGCTTCTATACGAATGCAATTATTTAACAGATGTATTCACATTTAGCCTGAAATAAAGAGGTTGCCCTCTGGTAAGTTATTAATAAAATTACACGCTGTTTGATGGAGTGTTCAAATGTAATTACTTTCGTTTGCGAAATTCTATGATTGAGTTACTAATTAGATTTTTGCTTCATTGGTATATTGCATCATTAGAGTAGGTAGTTTTACATACAATACTTTAATAACGATCATTATCTATTAATTACATACATTGAATGTAATCCTACTGTACAGAACTAATTTAATGTGCATTTATACGGCCGAATCTTATTGATCAATATGAGAGAAACAATCACACTGAAAGAATTCGGTGGATTATTAGCATTATTATGTTTTCAATAAATACTCGGCTATGAAGTTTTGGATAAACGTCAGAACGTCAATGTCAAAACGTAATTTAAAGGACTTTGATACCGAAATCGTGCTCTTTCATGACTTATTCTACCGCAGATTATATTAACAGGGTATAATTTGGACTGAGACCTTGCGATCATAATTTTGAGAGGAAAAGAACAAGAAATTAAATTTTTTATCCTAAAGTCATAAAAACAAAAATTAAAAAAAATTATAAACAAACAGTAAACAAAAAACATACAATAAAAAAAATAAATACGAAAAAATAGACAAAATAGGCTGTAAACGCTTTTTTGTATTAATTTAAATGCCGCCAGAAAATTGTTTATAAACTTTTTGAATTTTTTTTATATCGATTTAGATATCCGGGAGTATTACATGCACATGTTGTGATATCAAAAAAAATTGACTTCCCCCCCAATTTTCACTATGTAGAATAGTCTCCCTGTTTACTTTTACCCTCTGACAATTGGGGTAATTGTAAACGTGTATCTCAAAAAACGTGAAGTTTAAATAGGATACTAACTACGGTAACTAATGTAACCATATTACATTGATGTTTTTTCTGCCACATGAGCGAAGTATTTTAAACTATGTTTTACAATTACCCCAATATTGATGCTCTTAATGTTGAATTTAAATTATTTATTACAATATAAAAAGAACAAAACACAAATATTATAATAATAACGTAAGAACACAAAATAAACAGAATTCTTTGGTAGAATAATGTTGATAATGGTCCTTCACTGCTCTACCACTGGTACCTTTTTATTAAAATGATAAAATATCCTCTCTCCTTTTATTTAAATGGTCAAAAAGGGCAGTACCCCAAGAAGTTACTCCTCTTTTTTGAAACTAACATCTGTGGGAACAACAACCAAATTCACATTTGAATCATCTGTTCTCTTTAATTTCATCACTTCAATCTCTGAGGCTTCTAGACGTTCAATGACGCAAATTTATTTAAAATTCGTGGTATTTCGCTTGCCTCCTTTAATTTCGGTCAAGACGAAATCCCCAATCGTTAATTGACTTATGTCTACTACAGGAGTGAGTTTAGTCATATTTTCAACGCCTTCAGAAGAAGACCTCCACTATCGTATTCCACTTTATCCTTATCGCCTGAGTTTTCTGTATCATTACTTTCTGTATGGATTTGCTTTTTTTTTTCTTCTGTTTGTTTTTTTCTCTTTAAAGATTTTTTAATTTTTATGTCGTGGACGTTGTCTTTAGCATTCATGTTCTTGGCCTTCATTTTCCCTTTCCCCTTTAATGTTTTTTTCTTGTTTCATGTGAAGAGGATATTTGGATTAGCATGTTATTTGTGATAGACGGAGAAGTGGTCATCCAACTTGTATCTTCTTGTAAATCATGTAAACCAGATTTTTATGGTTGCTTGAGTTAATCTATTTCTTGTTGTGGAGTCTCCTGCAAACCAGACCGTCCTGGTTGGAAGGTCAGTTCTGATTCTAGTATGATCTCATTATTTTTTTCAACCATTGACGTTGAAATAGTTGCTGTCGATCTTCTTTGTGCTAAATTATACGCTTCAAGATCAGCCTCGGCAAATACAATGTTTTCACTTTTTATTGCCTTAGTCCAGACTATCCCTAACAACTCAATAAGTTCTACTTTTGTTAGCCTGCCGCTTCCTTCTCTCATTCTTTTTTTTTTCAGTGAGCAATAAGTTTCTTTTTCCAACATGATTTTACGGAACCCAAAACGCATTTAACCAATGGCTGGAGTTTGTCAGTTAGGTGACTAGGTAATTTAATGAAGCTTATATTATTATTTCTGGCCTTCTCAACGCTCCGAATGCTGATATGACTTGCGTGGCCATTGTAAAGAAGAATCGTTGTTTGACCGGGTAGATTTTTTTGTAACCTTTTTGACATAACAAATAAAACCTTGTTGAAACCAATTAAAAAATTGGGCTTCTTGCATTCATTCATTTTTAGAAACTCTTTACAGTGTGCCAGGATATGCTTTTTCTGAAGTCCACTTCACTAGTACACCAACTCTCTTAAAAAGAACCACTGGGTGTAGTTTCGCTCCATCAGCAGAAACACATGCTAACACAGTAATTGATTCCCTGCCAGATCCCCCCGAGACTCGGCTTAAAGCTTTCCCTTTCTGTCCAATAGCTGTATGCGACTGAAGTCAGTACGGAACCCTGACTCATCAGCGTTGAAAACAAAATAAGCTATTTCTAAGCTAAAGCACACTATAGTCTCCCCTGTTTCTTCTAATTTTTGGTAAAAATCGTAAATAATATCTGGCTTTCGAGCATCTATTCGACATTTCTGTAAGTGTTCTGGTTTCTTCAGTGTTAATTCTTCATGAAGTTTTATGAAAGCATATTACCATTCATTTGCTGGTCGATTATTTGCAAATAGAGTTTTCAAGTTATTGTGCTTCACATATTCTTCGACTAGATTCAAGAGCTCATTAGCACGTACAGCTAGGCAGTTGGCTGTTTTGTCTTCGACTTCTCTTGATAAAGCAGGGTGCCGCCCGCGACCTTCAGCATCAAGCGATGTTTTTCTTCCATTAATTCTCTGGCTAATTACAGCTATATAGACGTGGTCAAACGCTTGTGCTTCTCTAAATGTTTTGTTATGATTGCTGACATCAGAAACAGCATTCGTCAGATCTTGTTTTGAGTATGACGGGCTTGTCGGTTTTCACACGTATGTCCGAGGCATCTGGAAAATATTCATTTGGTATTTGAAACCTCAATGGATTTTGTTTTTAATTACCCTATTATGATTTTAAGCTTTATGATACATTTGTTTACAACTTACCCTTCTATCAGTTTTTTTCTTGTTTCATGCAAAGAGGATATTTGGACTAGCATATTATTTGTCGTACACCCTGCCTAGTATGTAACTTTGACGGAGAAGTGGTCATCCAACTTGTATCTTCTTGTAAATCATGTAAACCAGATTTTTATGGTTGCTCGAGTTAATCTATTTCTTGTTGTGGAGTCTCCTGCAAACCAGACCGTCCTGGTTGGAAGGTTAGTTCTGATTCCAGTATGATCTCATTATTTGTTTCAACCATTGACGTTGAAATAGTTGCTGTCGATCTTCTTTGTGCTAAATTATACGCTTCAAGATCAGCCTCGGCAAATTCACTTTGAGGAAACTTTGTCTTATCTACGGGATATATTCCTAAAGATCTGAAACCAGATACAATGTTTTCACTTTTTATTGCCTTAGTCCAGACTATCCCTAACAACTCAATACAATGAATGTAATCCTACTATACAGAACTAATTAAATGTGCACTTATACGGTCGAATCTTATTAATCAATATGAGAGAAACAATTACACTGAAAGAATTCGGTGGATTATTAGCATTATTATGTTTTCAATAAATAGTTGGCTATGAAGTTTTAGATAAACGTCAAAACGTCAATGTCAAAACGTAATTTAAAGGACTTTGATGCCGAAATCGTGCTCATTCATGACTTATTCTACCGCAGATTATATTAACAGGGTATAATTTGGACTAAGACCTTGCGATCATAATTTTGAGGGGAAAAAGAACAAGAAATTAAATTTTTTATCCTAAAGTCATTGATTTTCTCATAAATCTAACATCATTATTCAAATAGATCATACCCTATGCAATCAGTCAATTTGGTTCACAGGAGATTAATCCGAGAATAATGTACCTATATGGCTTTTAGAAAGAAATTAAGAAAAAGACTTTAGGGTAGCTACATAAATTTTTTAAGCAAACATTTGTTAGAAAATCCAACTCCTGGGTCTTGGGTTTTTAATAATTGTTTTTAGGAATTGTTACTGTTCAATAGTTTTAATTTCCAATGTAAAGTAATTTTTTTCTAATAGATTTAATACTAATTTTGGGTTAACCTAACCACAAATAAAATAAACTAACCCAACCTAACCGGAGAAAGGAAAAATCTGAAGTCAGACACCTCTCGCCAAGTTGACTGGTAGTATTGGGTTGCCGACTAAAAACCCTCTCTATCCTTTGCAGATGACTATCCGGCACCAGTCATAGAGTGCTCCTTCAGATAGGTAGATAATTAAGCTGACGGTTATGGTTTTGTTTCACTTTAGGTATGTTCCTGGTTTGTTTCTTATTTTTCTTTCTTAGGGGTTAGTACAATAATTGTAAACAGGGGTAAATGTAAACGGCATCACCAAAAACTTAAAATTCGCGCTAAATTTTTTTTTGTCCCTTCCTCTTTACTGGACAAGAATCTTCCAGTTTGCAAGTTCATATTTGAGTGTTTGGTGAATCGTTGAAAAAGTCGTTACAAACGAATGCAAAGTTGACTACGGGGATATCTGTGTTTAAGGCAGTATATCTTATACTTTAAGGGTAAGTACAATTGTAATTGAACTTATAGAAATAAAAAACTATGTTCTTAAGTATGATACAATGTTTACAAGTGCAAAGCATCTGGTAATGAATAAAAAACTATGTTTACATCTACACTTGGGAAAATTGTAAATAGATCAATGGGGTATTTGTAAACGGTATCCTAGAGGTGTGGTTTTTTCTGCGTAATGGTTGTTGTGGAAATGTAAATGAACATGAAAGTATATTACTTATTTTCAAGAACTGCGCATTTATATGTATGTTTACATTTCCCCTGATAGAAGGGTGAATTGTAAACAAATGTATCATAAAGCTTAAAATTATAATAGGGTAATTGAGAACAAAATCCGTTGAGGTTTTAAATATCAAATTAATATTTTCCAGATGCCTAGGACATACGTGTGAAAAACGACAAGCCCATCATACTCAAAACAAGATCTGGCAAATGTTGTTTCTGATGTCAGCAATCATAACAAAACATTTAGAAAAGCACAAGCGTTTGACCACGTCTATATAGCTGTAATTAGCCAGAGAATTAATGGAAGAAAAACATCGCTTGATGCTGAAGGTCTAGCTGTACGTGCTAATGAGCTCTTGAATCTAGTCGAAGAATATGTGAACCACAATAACTTGAAAACTCTATTGGCAAATAATCGACCAGCAAATGAATGGTAATATGCTTTTATGAAGAATTAACACTGAAGAAACCAGAACTCTTACAGAAATGTCGAATAGATGCTCGAAAGCCAGATATTATTTACGATTTCTACCGAAAATTAGAAGAAACAAGGGAGACTATAATGTGATTTAGCTTTGGCTGTTTTTGTTTTCAACGCTGATGAGTCAGGGTTCCGTACTGACTTCAGTCGCATACGAGCTATTGGACAGAAAGGAAAGCTTTAAGCCGAGTCTCGGGGGATCCGGCAGAGAATCAATTACTGTGTTAGCATGTGTTTCTGCTGATGGAGCGAAACTACACCCAATGGTTCTTTTTAAGAGAGTTGGTGTACAAGCGAGGTGGACTTCAGAAAAAGCATATCCTGGCACACTGTAAAGAGTTTCTAAAAATGGATTAATGAAAGAAACCCAATTTTTTAATTGGTTTCAACAAGGCTTTATTTGTTATGTCGAAAAGGTTACAAAAAAAATACCCGGTCAAGCAACGATTCTCCTTTACGATGGCCACGCGTTCGGAGCGTTGAGAAGGCCAGAAATAATAATATAAGCTTCATTAAATTACCTAGTCACCTAAGTGACAAACTCCAACCATTGGTTAAATGCGTTTTGGGTTCCGTAAAATCATGTTGGAAAAAGAAACTTATTGCTCACTGAAAAAAAAGAATGAGAGAAGGAAACGGCAGGCTAACAAAAGTAGAAGTTATTGAGTTGTTAGGGATAGTCTGGACTAAGGCAATAAAAAGTGAAAACATTGTATCTAGTTTCAGATCTTCAGGAATATATCCCGTAGATAAGACAAAGTTTCCTCAAAGTGAATTTGCCGAGGCGGATCTTGAAGCGTATAATTTAGCACAAAAAATTGACAGCAACAATTTCAACGTCTATAGTCGAAAAATATAATGCGATCATACTAGAATCAGAACTGACCTTTTAACCAGGACCGTTTGGTTTGCAGGAGACTCCACAACAAGAAATAGATTAACTCAAACAACCATAAAAATCTGGTTTACATGGTTTACAAGAAGATACAAGTGGGATGACCACTTCTCCGTCAGAGTTACATGCTGGGCAGGGAGTATCACAAATAACATGCTAATCCAAATATTCTCTTCACATAAAACTCATGTATCAAGTAAGATGTCAAGTTCTACATGTATTGAGAAACTTTTTTAAAGCAACATAATAAAGCGAAACCTCCGGTAGAACTAGAACTATCAAAAGAACGTAATTCCAAAAACTTAAACACCAAGCCTATGAAGAAGTTCTGACCACTGAAAAAGTGCTGATGCTGTCTAGGGCTACGAGACGCCAAAGAAAAAACATTAAAGGGGAAAGGAAAAACGAAGGCCAAGAACATGAATGCTAAAGACAACGTCCACGACATAAAAAGTAAAAATCTTTAAAGAGAAGAAAGCAAACAGAAGAAAAAAAAGCAAATCGATACAGAAAGTAATGATACAGAAAGCTCAGGCGATAAGGATGAAGTGGAATACGATAGTGGAGGTCTTCTTCTGAAGGCGATGAAAACATGACCAAACTCACTCCTGTAGTAGACATAAGTCAATTAACGATTGGGGATTTTGTCTTGACCGAAATTAAAGGAGGCAAGCGAAATACCACGAATTTTAAATAAATTTACAATAGAGTTTCATCGAGGTATTTATGATTATTTGCATATTGTTTTGCATGCCAACTATGAACACTTAAACATTTTTGGATTACGTAACTACAAGTGTACCTGATTGAGTTTTTTTCGATGTTATGGTAACGGTAATCACAGTCTTTTAAACTAATTATAAAATCTTGTGTTTCTAAGAATGCATTTTCATCCACAGATCTCGAAAACGTGTCTAGATTTAATTTTAAGATCTCACTGAAATCTGGTAAACAGTTTGACTTGGAGAATGAAAGAAGTTTTAAAAAAAATACCTTTTTGAAAGCTCTTTAGAATTAAATTAGTGTTGGGTTGACACAATTCCCACCTTGTTGTCTGACTGATCCAAAAAAATTTCAAGTGCACCTTGACACAAGCGCCTTGTAAATAAATACTCAAATCCTTCAGACTTTAGTTTATCTTATAAAATAAGCACACCTTTTAATGTAATTGCAAAACAACAAATGAATTTAACCTGACTTGTAATTTCTTTGGTGTGCTTACATACTTTAAGTGTTTGTAGAAATCGTAAACATTTGCTTAGGAATTTTTTTGATATTTCAACCCCTTAAAAGCACGATTATATTTTTTTGTATTGCTTGTTCGTAAAGAATTCAAAATATCAAAAAGTTTGTCAAGTAATTCAATAACTTCAATTGTTGCGGTTGCTTCTTCATAGAGTTACCCAAAATGTACATATACCGTCATTCCTGCTGCTACTGTTGAGTTACAAGAAAAATCATCATTATTTCCATATTTGATAGATTAATATGAGAGTTTGTGAGTCTTCGTGTTAATCCTCTTAAACATTCTACGTCGCTATTACAAAATGTTGTAATAAAATTCCATGATGTTCTTTTTCTATCGAAACACAAGATGTTGTCTTTTAAATTATTGCGCACAGCCTTTATCAGATGTGGAACATCAAAAAGGTAAACAATTTTCTCACCATTAACATTAAAATCGGATTATCTTCTGTCACTTTCAACAGATTAGATACATTTATGTTACTTGCACCCATATCGTTAACGATCACGACTTATATTTTTTAATTTAATAATACTTATTTTAATAATATCGCGTAGCTTTGCAGGTGTGCAAGTTTTATGGACAAAAAAATATAATAATGCCTGCTTCCAGTTGGTGGATATCTCTTTTGCCATAATCACCAAAACATTCCGAGAGGGTGCAAACACTTTTTCTTCTCCAAAATGCTGAAAGCCTTCAACTTCATCTTTTCCAATATTATAAAACAAATGCGACTTGATTGCCATTTCATCTAAACACAAACGACAATAATTTTCAAGCTCTGTAAAATCAACTACTTTAGCTTAAAGCACATAAAACATTTCTTCATTAAACCTTGGTTTAAAATATATGTTCTTCGTTAACCTAAAAATAATTTTGCTTAATTCTCTGTAAGCTTTCGGTTTCATGAAATAAATTCTAAGACAGGTCTGTAAGAATTTTTTTGCATATCTCTTTTGATCAGAGAATTTATTATGCAACTCAGCCTAAATTTTAATAAATTTGGAACACTTTGGTGCTAAAATTTGTCACATAATTTCTTGAAATCCTCTAAAGAGGTAGTGTCTACAATGCAGTTTGTAGTTTTCTGTAAATCAATTTTCTTCTTTATTTCTTGCATTCTTGCTTTCAAAGAATGTGCTTGGGTTCTTAATTTGCACTTTCGGGGTAAGCGGTTACTTAATTTTTTGAGTTTGAGTACAACTATCCAAATATAATTGAAAAAGAGACTTTAGTCGCTAGTTCCGTTTCAACATCCATTTGTACCAATGTGTGATATGATAGGTCTAATAAAATTCAGTAATTTACTACCACAAAGTATACTAGAAAACAACTTACGAGAAGGTCCAGGCTGAGATTCAAACGATTGCTTGAGTGACAGTAGCTCATCACCTGTTTTTTGCCATGGAGCTACATGATCTATTAGTATGGTAAACGTTTGAATCAAATATTTTCAAGCTAAACATAAAAACTAACTTGGTAACAGTAAAGTTGATAAACTGTGTCGTTGCAGCTTTCTGCCTTTAGCTGTTTTCGAATATACTTGTTTATTAAAGTGCAAATGACACACCCGATACATTGATGTACACTCATAAAATTTAAAACTTGGACACCACAATTTCTGTAAACAAAAGTTTGCACATTGTGAAGGGGGCTTAAGGGTATCATTTACAATTCTAACAGCAGGTAGTCTCAGCAGGGGTTATCTTATAGAAGGACTGTAGAATGAATCATTACACTAAGCACGTTTTAGAAAATAGGTAATTTACGTTGCTTACTTAATTTTTTTCTTTAAAGAATATATTTGAAGGTATCGCTAATTAAACACCATAGCTCGATTAATTATCGAATCAAATTTTGTTTAGGAAATGTTTACAAAATAAAATTAGAAATAATTTTGATTTAAAAACGTCTACAAGCAATAACTTTTAAATTAAATCAAAAAACTAAACATGGTTATTTGGGTTGACTGATTATTACTTATTTTTAAATAAATCTAACCTACTAATTATTGTAAGTTATTAAAAAATCATTAAACTCTCTATTCATAATATTTAGTCCTTACAAAATGTATATTTTATGACGTTTCATTTTTTTCAGTAGTTAATATAAAAAGTGAAAATAAAAACTAAGGCAATTCTTATTGTCAACGTATATATTTAGTTTTTTGACAAGAATTTATTACATAATTATAATTAAGATACCAAGTTATAGTTTAAAATTAAATAAAAACGTTTTTTTTTAAATAAAGGTATTACTATATAAATAAATATAAGAAATCAATAATGGGTGTGACCTCCATTATTATTGATACATTCTTGGAGGCGTCTGCTCATTGACGCTATCAAGGTATCAATATAATTAATATTAATCGTTTCCCATGCGGTATCAATGGCTGCAATTAGTGCATTACGGTTTACTGGTATAAAATTTGGCCCTTGTTGTCTTCGGATAACAGCAAGTATTCGAGCCCAAACATTTTCGATAATGTTAAAATCTGGGCTTTTGCTGGCCAGGGTAACATCTCTAAGTTATTTTCTCGTATCCAATTGCGCACAACCCGCGAAGTATTAATAGGGGCGTTGTCCTTTAACAACAAAAATACATTATGAAAATGTTAATTCAACAGATCCCGAACTATTTTTTGGAGAAAGTATAGTGAAATAAGAATACTTACTTGTTGGAAAATATAATCTTCGTCTGGATAAAACACTTCGACTGAAGGTTTCATAATAGTTTCCAAAATACCTAAATACGCAGCAGAATCAAGACGTCCATCGATAGCCCAACAAACTCCTGGACCCCGCGCGCTAACCCAACTCCCTCACATTCACAGAAAAATAACCACTTCGTTTTTAGGACATATGTGATTATTTTCGTAACGAGTTCCTTCCATTCTAAAAACTTTTAGTGGTCCATCGTTGCGCCTATTGTACGTTTTTTTGTCGCTAAAAATTTGGGTACGTATTAAATAAATTTTGGGAGGATTATAGACGACCTTTCATTCAACAATCAACTAGTTCAAAAATTCCAATAATTTATTACCGCCCTATTGAAAAGCTTTATTAATATTCATATCAAAGAAGCTTAATACTTTTGAATAACTATTTTTGTGTCTATTCAGTCAGTTTATTAATTGCGATTTAAGCAGTAACACGAATTTTTTAAACTGACGTAATGTACACTCATGAAATTTAAAACTTCGACAACACAATTTCTGTAAACAAAAGTTTGCACATTGTGAAGCGGGCTTAAGGGTATCATTTACAACAGCAGGTAGTCTCAGCAGGGATTATCTTATAGAAGGACTGTAGAATGAATCATTACACTAAGCACGTTTTAGAAAATAGGTAATTTACGTTGCTTACTTAATTTTTTTCTTTAAAGAATATATTTGAAGGTATCGCTAATTAAACACCATAGCTCGATTAATTATCGAATCAAAATTTTGTTTAGGAAAATGTTTACAAAACAAAATCAGAAATAATTTTGATTTAAAAACGTCTACAAGCAATAACTTTTAAATTAAATCAAAAACTAAACATGGTTATTTGGGTTGACTGATTATTACTTATTTTAAATAAATCTAACCTACTAATTATTGTTATTAAAAAAAATCATTAAGCTCTCTATTCATAATATTTAGTCCTTACAAAATGTATATTTTATGACGTTTCATTTTTTCTGTGATTAATATAAAAGTAAAAATAAAAACTAAAGCAATTCTTATTGTCAACGTATATATTTAGTTTTTTGACAAGAATTTATTACATAATTATAGTTAAGATACCAAGTTATAGGTTAAAATTAAATGAAAACGTTTTTTTTAAATGAAGGTATTACTATTAAAAAATATATTAGAAATCAATAATGGGTGTAACCTCCATTATTATTGATGCATTCTTGGAGGCGTCTGCTCATTGACGCTATCAAGGTAACAATATAATTAATATTAATCGTTTCCCATGCGGTATCAATGGCTGCAACTTAGTGCATTACGGTTTACTGGTATAAAATTTGGCCCTTGTTGTCTTCGGATAACAGCAAGTATTCGAGCCCAAACACTTTCGGTAATGTTAAAATCTGGGTTTTTGCTGGCCAGGGTAACAGCTCCAAGTTATTTTCTCGTATTCAATTGCGCACAACCCGCGAAGTATGAATAGAGGCGTTGTCCTTTAACAACAAAAATACATTATGAAAATGTTAATTCAACAGATCCCGAACTATTTTTGGAGAAAGTATAGTGAAATAAGAATACTTACTTGTTGGAAAATATAATCTTCGTCTGGATAAAACACTTCGACTGAAGGTTTCATTAATAGTTTCCAAAATATCTAAATACGCAGCAGAATTAAGACGTCCATCGATAGCCCAACAAATTCCTGGACCCCGCGCGCTAACCCAACCCCACACATTCACAGAAAAATAACCACTTCGTTTTTAGGACATATGTGATTATTTTCGTAACGAGTTCCTTCCATTCTAAAAACTTTTAGTGGTCCATCGTTGCGCCTATTGTACGTTTTTCGTCGCTAAAAATTACTCGATTCCAAAATTCCAAAGGTTCGTTCACATATCGCCTTGCAAATTCCAGACGACGTCTCATATTTTCGTCACTGAGAACTTCTTTCGCAGCAGTATTATACTTCTTTATTCCCATCTCCTTTAATCTTTTGTGCAGTTATACGGCATCCGGGAAAATGTGTATCTGCTATAGCCCTGGAGTATGTAGCAAATGGTTGTTCTGTTACGTAATGAAACAACTCGAGATCTTGAGCACGTGTAGATACTTTAGGTCTACCACTTCCGATGGCTCTTTCCAAAGTGTGTTCAAGATTTCATTTTACTCGGTAATGCCCTACGGTGCTTTTTGGTATATCTAACATACGTGAAATTTCACGCACGCTACGGCCCGCCGCTAATTCCGAAACAATCCGCGCTTTCAAATCAGAACCGAGATGAGGTGGCATTTTCACAACACTTGAAATTTTAAACTAAAATGGAATTTACATTTCTTACTTTATTTATTGGTTCACACTACCCATTCTCAAACAGTAGGTAATTGTTTATTTATTACATACTTCTAATGACCAATGTAACAACCCTTAGAGCAATATGACTCAAAGGAAGTAAATTAAACAAGCAAGGATATTCTATTGTTATTGAAACGTATTCATAAAGTAAAAGCCATTTCCTTATAATGCTAATGTACAGGATTTTCTTTTAAGTATTAAGATTACAATAGAGGATTTATAAACTTTCGAAAATATCTAATTATAAATATTTACACTGCAATTGCGCTTTTTCCTTAATAATTTCTTAGCAATAACATACACGTTCTTGGTTTTTAAGTTGTCATAAATTTGATATGATATAAATTTGTGTTTCTAATATTACATCACAAACTAATCTTTATTCGCCAAAAATTGTTGCTTAAGTTGTAAAGCTTCGTACACACCTGAACAACAAACCGAGCAACAAACATAACAACGAACCGAAAGTCAAACAAAACGACAAACGATCTATTATGATTTCCACAATCCGAACAACAAACGGAACGTTTGTGCTGTTCCCATAATTATTTTCAGTAGTTTTCAGTTCATAAATATTTATTATTGAGAAAAGAAAATTGAGGAAAACGAGAAAATAGTTCCAACCAAATTATTACGCACAAAGAAGAGTAAAAAATTATAATTTACTTCGCTTTTTTTTTATTTTGGAAATTTCCCGCCCAAATGATGCTAATAGGGACATCATTTTTTTCTTGCATTCTTAAACACTGATTAATTTAAAACATTTTTCTTCTGTCAACTCCATAATATTACCTAAAACACAACAAACCCACAAAAGGGAGGACAAAAAATAAATAATTTAATTCTCCCGCATAAGTTTGTTCGCCGTTTTGTTTAGATTCTTCCAAACCTGCAAACGCATTCGCGTCAACCGACAAGTTGCGGGAACGCCGCAAACCGTTCGTGGAACAATCAGGACTTGCGAATCTGTTCTAAAATTCGTACGTAGCACCGTCCAAATTAATGTTCCGATTGCCGTTTGGTTCGTTGTTCTGTTTGTTCCTCGGTTTGTTGTTCAGGTGTGTACGAAGCTTTACAATAAATAAGCATATTAATATGAACTATATCTTATGAAAGAGAGTTATGTAACTATAATTAACGACTTAACGTTACGTTAGTAGATTCCATTTACTATTTACACATATTTTCTTGGAACATTCGATAATTAACTATCGGGATATGATGACCCTATACTTCGCAGGTTGTGCGCAACTGGATACAAGCAAATAACTTGGAGCTATTACCCTGGCCATCAAAAACCCAGAATTTAACATTATCGAAAATGTTTGGGCTCGAATACTTGCTGTTATCCGAAGACAACAGGGGCCAATTTTTATACCAGTAAACCGTAATGCACTAATTGCAGCCATTGATACCGCATGGGAAACGATTAATATTACTTATATTGATACTGTGATAGATTCTCTAGCTGTGACAACAAATCTTTTCGGATTCAGATAGTTGTTACAATAAAAATTCACGTTTACTAGCTCTTACTTTTCTAACATTAAAATTTTCCTGCATACGTGTTACTTTGTTTATTATGACCCTGTCTACTTTCACTGCGAGTTTAATAAGACAAGGTCAACGCTTAAATTCAATTGCGGTCGTTTTACGCTCTTTCCTTTGTGTTTGACTGGCAACGAGGACAGTCGTGTTTTTAAAAAAAGGAACTGCAAAAGAAAATTCTAAACACGAGTGTTGGATTAATCTGAAGTTGTTATAACCATCCGCCTATTGTGAAACGTAAAGTACACCGGATATCTGATGAGAAATTGAGCGGAAAGTTGTTTAAACTGAACGTTTGCAGGTGAGCTTATTGATCTATATTTTACCACATGGCGAATAGTTCGCTGAATTGAGTTTCTCTAATTATTACAGCTTTTTTGTCCGATCGTATTCTTTGGGATTACTTGATGCCTGTTGGGATATGATTACATTCAGAATTTGTGGGTTGTTTTCTGGAACCGTTACTACCTTATGTGTTGTAATTGGAAGGATATTTCTCGACCCTTACTTGTACTCGAGGAAATGTTATTCGAAAATTTTTGCCGACAGGTATGTAAAAGCAGTTACATAGTCGATAGTTACAAAAAACCTAGGACTAGGATGCTGCGTGTCACCAACATTGTTTAAAGTACATATTCCAAGAAAGCGGTATATGGATAGAAAATAAATTGTGCAGGAATGGGAATAGAAATAAACGACAAACTGAGAAAAATACGGAAAACTGTCAAACCATTATAATTTAAAACTTGGACACCACAGTTTCTGTAAACAAAAGTTTGCACATTGTGAAGGGGGCTTGAGGGTATCATTTACAATTCTAACAGCAAGTAGTCTCAGCAGGGTTATCTTATAGAAGGACTGTAGAATGAATCATTACACTAAGCACGTTTTAGAAAATAGGTAGTTTACGTTGCTTACTTAATTTTTTTCTTTAAAGAATATATTTGAAGGTATCGCAAATTAAACACTATAGCTCGATTAATTATCGAATCAAAATTTTGTTTAGGAAATGTTTACAAAATAAAATTAGAAATAATTTTGATTTAAAAAACGTCTACAAACAATAACTTTTAAATTAAATCAAAAACTAAACATGGTTATTTGGGTTGACTGATTATTACTTATTTTTAAATAAATCTAACCTACTAATTATTGTAAGTTATTAAAAAAAATCATTAAACTCTCTATTCATAATATTTAGTCCTTACAAAATGTATATTTTATGACGTTTCATTTTTTCTGTAGTTAATATAAAAAGTGAAAATAAAAACTAAGGCAATTCTTATTGTCAACGTATATATTTAGTTTTTGACAAGAATTTATTACATAATTATAATTAAGATACCAAGTTGTAGTTTAAAATTAAATGAAAACGTTTTTTTTTTAAAAGGTATTACTATATAAATAAATATAAGAAATCAATAATGGGTGTAACCTCCATTATTATTGATACATTCTTGGAGGCGTCTGCTTATTGACGCTATCAAGGTATCAATACAATTAATATTAATCGTTTCCCATGCGGTATCAATGGCTGCAATTAGTGCATTACGGTTTACTGGTATAAAATTTGGCCCTTGTTGTCTTCGAATAACAGCAAGTATTCGATCCCAAACATTTTCGAACGCGAATGCGTTTGCAGGTTTGGAAGAATCTAAACAAAACGGCGAAAAACTTATGCGGGAGAATTAAATTATTTATTTTTTGTCCTCCCTTTTGTGGGTTTGTTGTGTTTTAGGTAACATTATGGAATTGACAAAAGAAAAATGTTTTAAATTAATCAGTGTTTAAGAATGCAAGAAAAAAATGATGTCCCTATTAGCATCATTTGGGCGGAAATTTCAAATAAAAAAAAAAAAAAAACGAAGTAAATTATAATTTTTACTCTTCTTTGTGCGTAAAAGTTTGGTTGGCACTATCTTCTTGTTTTCCGCAATTTTCTTCTCAATAATAAATATTTATGAACTGAAAACTACTGAAAATAATTATGGGAACAGCACAAACGTTCCGTTTGTTGTTCGGATTGTGGAAATCATAAAAGATCGTTTGTCGTTCTGTTTGACTTTCGGTTCGTTGTTATGTTTGTTGCTCGGTTTGTTGTTCAGGTGTGTACGAAGCTTTACAACTTAAGCAACAATTTTTGGCGAATAAAGATTAGTTTGTGATGTAATATTAGAAACACAAATTTATATCATATCAAATTTATGACAACTTAAAACCAAGAACGTGTATGTTATTGCTAAGAAATTATTATGGAAAAGCGCAATTGCAGTGTAAATATTTATAATTAGATATTTTCGAAAGTTTATAAGTCCTCTATTGTAAACTTAATACTTAAAAGAAAATCCTGTTCATTAGCATTATAAGGAATTGGCTTTTACTTTATGAATAAGTTTCAATAACAATAGAATATCCTTGCTTGTTTAATTTACTTCCTTTGAGTCATATTGCTCTAAGGGTTGTTACATTGGTCATTAGAAGTATGTAATAAATAAACAATTACCTACTGTTTGAGAAGGGGGTAGTGTGAACCAATAAATAAAGTAAGAAATGTAAATTCCATTTTAGTTTAAAATTTCAAGTGTTGTGAAAATGCCACCTCATCTCGGTGCTGATTTGAAAGCGCGGATTGTTTTGGAATTAAGCGGCGGGCCGTAGCGTGCGTGAAATTTCACGTATGTTAGATATACCAAAAGCACTGTAGGGCATTACCGAGTAAAATGGAATCTTGAACACACTTTGGAAAAAGCCATCGGAAGTGGTAGACCTAAAGTATCTACACGTGCTCAAGATCTAGAGTTGTTTCATTACGTAACAGAACAACCATTTGCTACATACTCCAGCGCTATAGCAGATACACATTTTCCCGGATGCCGTATAACTGCACAAAAAAGATTAAAGGAGATGGCAATAAAGAAGTATAATGCTGCTGCGAAAGAAGTTCTTAGTGACGAAAATATGAGACGTCGTCTGGAATTTGCAAGGCGATATGTAAACCAACCTTTGGAATTTTGGAATCGAGTAATTTTTAGCGACAAAAAAACGTACAATAGGCGCAACGATGGACCACTAAAAGTTTTTAGAATGGAAGGAACTCGTTACGAAAATAATCACATATGTCCTAAAAAAACGAAGTGGTTATTTTTCTGTGAATGTGTGGGGTTGGGTTAGCGCGCGGGGTCCAGGTATTTGTTGGGCTATCGATGGACGTCTTAATTCTGCTGCGTATTTAGATATTTTGGAAACTATTAATAAACCTTCAGTCGAAGTGTTTTATCCAGACGAAGATTATATTTTCCAACAAGTAAGTATTCTTATTTCACTATACTTTCTCCAAAAAATAGTTCGGGATCTGTTGAATTAACATTTTCATAATGTATTTTTGTTGTTAAAGGACAACGCCTCTATTCATACTTCGCGGGTTGTGCGCAATTGAATACGAGAAAATAACTTGGAGCTGTTACCCTGGCCAGCAAAAACCCAGATTTTAACATTACCGAAAGTGTTTGGGCTCGAATACTTGCTGTTATCCGAAGACAACAAGGGCCAAATTTTATACCAGTAAACCGTAATGCACTAGTTGCAGCCATTGATACCGCATGGGAAACGATTAATATTAATTATATTCTTATCTTGATAGCGTCAATGAGCAGACGCCTCCAAGAATGCATCAATAATAATGGAGTTTACACCCATTATTGATTTCTAATATATATTTTTTAATAGTAATACCTTTCATTTAAAAAAACGTTTTCATTTAATTTTAACCTATAACTTGGTATCTTAACTATAATTATGTAATAAATTCTTGTCAAAAACTAAATATATACGTTGACAATAAGAATTGCTTTTAGTTTTTATTTTTACTTTTTATATTAATCACAGAAAAAAATGAAACGTCATAAAATATACATTTTGTAAGGACTAAATATTATGAATAGAGAGCTTAATGATTTTTTTTTAATAACAATAATTAGTAGGTTAGATTTATTTAAAAATAAGTAATAATCAGTCAACCCAAATAACCATGTTTAGTTTTTTTGATTTAATTTAAAAGTTATTGCTTGTAGACGTTTTTTAAATCAAAATTATTTCTGATTTTGTTTTGTAAACATTTTCTAAACAAAATTTTGGATTTGATAATTAATCGAGCTATGGTGTTTAATTAGCGATACCTTCAAATATATTCTTTAAAGAAAAAATTAAGTAAGCAACGTAAATTACCTATTTTCTAAAACGTGCTTAGTGTAATGATTCATTCTACAGTCCTTCTATAAGATAACCCGTGCTGAGACTACCTGCTGTTGTAAATGATACCCTTAAGCCCGCTTCACAATGTGCAAACTTTTGTTTACAGAAATTGTGTTGTCGAAGTTTTAAATTTCATTAGTGTACATTACGTCAGTTTAAAAAATTCGTGTTACTGCTTAAATCGCAATTAATAAACTGACTGAATAGACACAAAAATAGTTATTCAAAAGTATTAGCTTCTTTGATATGAATATTAATAAAGCTTTTCAATAGGGCGGTAATAAATTATTGGAATTTTTGAACTAGTTGATTGTTGAATGAAAGGTCGTCTATAATCCTCCCAAAATTTATTTAATACGTACCCCAAATGCAACCGAGAAAGTGGTTGCAGTTTTACCTACTTACCGTCGGTGTCGCTAACTTACAGTAACTGAAATAAAAATAGAAACTTCGGTAAACGTGAGAAAAATAGCTTGCAACAAAATCATAGACTCTGCGCATCTTTAACAGTTTAATACTCAATGCTTGAGGCTCATCAGTGTAGAGTAGCTCTGAACGCAAATCTACAAAAATTACTAGAAATAGCTACAGTATTTCAACGCATCTTGCGCCTAGTGACATGAATTTAATATATTTGCGCAATGTTAAAAAGATTTATACAAATTATTTATTTTGTTAGAAATATAGATTAATAACAAAACACAAACACAAATTATCTAGAGAATAACGAATAATTGCATCTTTTAAATTTGACGGCCATTTTGATTACGTCATCAAAGCCGCTAGAGAGTCAGAAAAATTTATGTTCCGGATTTTTTGAGTTGTTTACCTTTGTATTATCTGAATCTGAAAAGACCCATTGTCAAAGCTAGAAGTAATTGCAGAATTTCGAACGGCCTCTACATACACATGTTTCGTCTTATTTGAGGCTCGTCAGTGTAGGGTAGCTCATCGTGCATCTGGTAGCATAAGTTTAACAAGATTTTTACATATTATTTATTTTGTTAGAAATATAGGTTAATATTAAAAATAAACCCGAGTTATCTAGGAAACGGAGAATCCCGTTACAAAATTTTACGTTCATATTGATTTTGTCATCAACGCCGGTAGAGAACTAGAAAAATTTATGTCCAGGGCTTTTAGCTTGTTTACCCATGTACAATCTAAATCCGAAAGAGCCAATGGGTTGTCAAAATGAAATATTTTGGAATATAGTGTTTTATACCTAATCACAGGACATTTAAACACACCGACATTTAACCATACCTATAATTTATTACACCGACGTTTAAACAAGCCGACATTTATTTATGTAGACACACAATCGCGGCAACAGATAAACATTTGACAATTTAATCACATTCATATTAATATATTGTTGACGATAATAGTAACCTAACTTTACTTTAGAACCCTACTTATTTTCCTAAAAAAATTACAAGAGATTTTTGACTAAACAATTACGTGTCTGAACAAAGATCATTCAAATTAAAGTTTGCAGATAAATTAATTAAAATGAAAATAACTTTGTATTTGGTATTACAAAAATGTGTAGAGATAACATTTTTGGAAATATTTATTATATTGTAACAAAATACTGTAATAAAACATTTAAAAATTGATCTTTTTGTAAGGGTCGTAAATCAGACTTTCACTTTCATTAAAAATTCCAATAGCTTTAGAATCGGGTATGCTGTCCTATGTTTAACAGTCATATAACCAACTCATCCTACTGTAACAATTACCGTATAAAATAAATAATCTTTAGCATATATTAAATTTTAAAAATATTGTCTAACAAGTAACCAAACATTGATAGTTTGGATTTTATTGCAGTTAAATAATAGAACTATAAAATTTTTTGTTGTTGTTTTAAATAACCATCCTTAAATTTTATTTGAGATTCAAGTTCAAGGAAAAAACGGGATAGCCAACGTTATTCGACTTTAAACTTTGTTAATAGGGTGTTGATATAACAACATGTTTTACTTGTAACTTGTCCATTCATCCCTTTCTATGGCTATGGTATAGTTATATCTGAACAGTTTGATGATGACATTGAAAAATTAATAATTTTTCAAAAAAGTATCCCGTTATGCTCATTTGGTTGGGTAAAATGGGTAGTCTAAATATAAATAGAAAAGATATCAAAGGAAACTACTACGCTATGCATCCTAAATTTGAAATAAAAAATTAACAGTTTAACACCGAAACAAATCGTGTAAGTACGGTTCACTCAGCGCAAGTTTCATCAGCCCAGAGTCAACAGTCCTGAAAGCTAACCCAACCATCATCCGTCTTGGATTTAGAATACAGCTCTGTACAATAAATGCAAGTTTAATCATTGTTCTCCTCTTCTTCTGAACTGCTTCCTTTTTTCTCTTTTCATTGTATAGTAATACCTTTTTCGATTTTTCTTTGTTATTCAATACTTGTTAGGCTCTCCTTTTACTATTAGCATTAATTTTTTTTGCGCAAGGAAGTGGAATTACTTGACGGTGTAATGAGATCTAGAGGCAATGACAGTTTTTGTAGAAAATTTTCTGTATCACACCTTTCTTGTTCTTCACCTAGAACTCGATTTTATAATAATCGCTGTAAAACACAGCTGTGTGGATAGTTGCAGCTTTCATAAATGCATTTTCAAAAGGCGTGCCTATTTTTGATATTGTCGCTACTCGGCCTGGATGTTGCCGCATCCATTTTTGAATCTCTAAAAAATAATATTTGTTTAGCGACGACATGAAACTGATGTCTAATGGTTGTAAACGGTGCGTGGTATGCGGTAAAAAGCATACCATTAAAACTCCGCTAGCTTTTTCTAAATATCTAAATTTTTGGTCAGGGTCGTATGTCTGTCCAAAAGTAAAAAAATCGGATGTTCTTTAGAAGGTATGGAAAACTCGATAAATTGAAGAAAATTCCTTTTGTATCCATCCTGACAAATTATAAAAAGCCTTACTTCTAGGAGCAGCATCATCTAGTAGCTCAGGTTTTGCGCTAGATCTAAGAAAAATAAGCTTAGGCGGCATACATTTAATGACAAGAACGCCACGTTTAGCTGAAGATATACACTAACTTGCCTTTTCTCACGCAGTGATAAAAATTTCGATTGTTTCTTTGGCAGTGACATTATACCTGTCTGGTCGACGTTGAAACACGCCAGAGCAACGAAATAGTTATTAACCTAACGAGTTTGAAAAGATAAATTTTTTGCATGAGCAATTTGTTTGCCGCACTACCGTAGGAAGTGCGACTTTAGTGCGAATGCGTGAAATTTCTTCTCGAAAAAGTTAGGTATATTATTTTTTGTAACAAGTAACTGTAGTAATTATTCATAAATAAATAAATTCACAGCTGCTAGTTTTTTGTATTTACAAGAAATTGTAGTTGGTGGCACTGTCCCGTCTACTGCTTGACAATTTGCTTTGCGTTGTCAACTAATACCAACCTACCAAAAATTTTCCGATTTTCTTGGTGCGAGAAATGAAACTTTTCGTGCATCGAGAATAACAGGGAAATCAGTAATCTTAGGCTATGAGTACAAAAAATATTTTTGTACGGAAGACCTATTAAAACTCATGGCTCTAGCAAGAAATGATGGTTCAGTGGTGCGAAGTTTAACATTAGGATAATTTTTAGGAAACTGTATTGCCAAGCTTTACCGGTCATTTTTTGTCCTTGTTAAATTAATTATCTAAACTACTGCGTTAAGCTAACTGAAAAGCTAAGCTTCAAAAGTCATTCAAAGTAAAACCTATTCTTTTGATGTCTTGATATAGACCGACTTACGTCAGTCGAAACGTCGACAAGGAAAAAAGGACAAAGTGTTTTTGCACTCTAGCTCACTTTCAACTCCTATAAAGAAGGCCCGTCCAGCCTGAGGAAACAACTAAAAACTTATTTAAATTTGACCTTTTTCCTTGATTTATGCACAGTTTCCATGTACTCAAATTTATCAAAATAAATAATTTGTTGAAATCTGTAGTATGTAAGATGCTAGCTGTGAACTTTTCAACATCGCAAAAAAAACTAAGAACACTTTTAACGCAATATATCAAATTGATGTCAACCAAATAAAACAGTATCTTGTGATAATTGCAGAATTACGAACACCACCTACGTGCAAGTGTTTCGCCTTATTTGAGGCTTATCAGTGTAGGGTAGCTCGTAGCATATTGAAAAAAATTGTACAAATTATTTATTTTGTGGCAAATCATATTTAAATAGGCATAAACAATCTAATTGACTTTCAAATTGAAATATTGTTAAAACATTCAAAGAAGAGGTGTAAGTTTAAGATAACAATGAAAATTAACACTGCGAGTTATGCAAGATTTGCACTTTTAAATTCATAGTAAAACCAATAGTAGTTTTACCTTAAAGTTAAGAAAACTATTTTTCAAAATTTCATTATCTAACCTCAAAAAAAATCTAAACGTTCAATATTCAGGTAATTTTTACAAAAATATATCTTACACTTTAAATTGTTATTTATTTAAATTATTTCTATTTAACTCAATATTACTTTTCCATATTTAGGGTACCAAATATAATTTATTTCTGCGTTATCCTCATTAATAATAGTGTAACGAAGTAATTTAAATAAACATTTAAGTTTACAAAGTTGAAAAATACATTCACTATTACTCCATTAGAAACACAAACTAATCGAATAAACGCAATAAAAAAATAATCCTTTTTCAATGCTGCGACATCATTTTGAAAAAGCAATACTAATTTATTAATTATTTAACGTAGACTACAGTTTCTCTACTGACGACATCTGCAGCTGTGCTGGCCTTAATCCAGATTAAGTCGAACTAATTTTTATTACTATTTAAGAAGTTAAAAATAAATCTCAAAGGCTTGACGTCAAACAAACAAAAAGAGGTGAAATTTATTAAAACGATTTTTTAAATTGACGTGAATCTTTAAATAAATGATTTTTTTGTGAAAATGTCCACCCAAAATATAAACAAAAAAAACTAACATCAAGTCTTAAACGTTTTATACGAAATCTTTCAAGAAGTATAAAATTAATACTGCCTACATATTAATTACGCAACCGACAAAGCTCGTCGTATTCTTACCTTGCCGATGGTTCCTGCTGCGTTCCAGGTATATTAAAATAGTTTATTATAAGTTTGAGAAAATTTCATTCTAATTTAAGGTGCCTAACAAACACATGCCGACCTTACGTTTAATGAATTTTAATGTGTACTTAGATAAAGAATACGCGTTAATATAATTACAAAACGTTTACGTCAAATTTTCAGCGTCGCCTTTACCGGAAGAATACAAAATGAAATCACGTACGAGTCAATTTATTATTTTAATACAACATTATTATCGTAGCAGTCGATTTATTAATCACGGCCATAATTGACACCTTTCTATAACGTGATTGATTGTTCACAAGTTCGAAAAAAAATATTGTTGACCTTACGGCACCAGGTATGGTGTGATGAGAAGTAATGAAGAACATGGTATTAACGCCGCAATCAATCTATATGAATTTATTTTAAATGATGGCTTACTTGGTTAGACCGGAAAGCAACGCCAGTTTTCCTTAATAAAAGTGGTTGTTAGTCGATAAAATAAATATGATTTATAGATAAATGGTATTAATGTAATCGCAAATAAATTACAGGTATCGTACAAATTGCTTAATTATATTTTATTTCATCTGGGAAAATAACGATTGCGCCGAAAAGTGTTATGACGGTGGAATTTACATCTTTAGATTTGTTTAATAAGAATGTTTTTGCGGATTTAATTAATTCGTTCGTCCGTACCGTGCCGACCAGTTTAACCGTTATTTACACATACAACAATTAAAAGCGTAAAATAAGTTTCGTTTTGGTAAAAAGTACGTTGTCATCCTATGAATTATTTATCTATTCTATAGTGAGTGTTGTTGTCGTCTACACTCTTTGATGGTTCGTAGATAAGCTTTACCATCTTTGATGACTTAGAAGTTTTGAATATTTTAATCTCAAGTGGAAATTGGTTTTAGTACTTAATAGTTTGTACATACGATATAACAAGCAAAAGTAATTGATTAATACTTTTTCACTTTAAATTTATTTCTCCCGGCTTTCTCAAAATCTAATATTATTAGTTTTGTGTATAATGTATAATCCAAAACCATTTCTACGATGTTATCACATAGTTTTCTTTTAAAATATCTTAAATTATGTTAATTACGCGAAGAAAATTTTAAAACGAATCATAGGTAAGTCAAAAAATATGTCAATTAGACACATGGGTACGTTTTCAATTTTTTTATCCAAGTGATAGAGTGATTTTCACAAATACATTCTGCGACGTTGCCATCTTAATAATAATAATAATAATAATAATAATAATAGGCATACAGCAAAGCCGTGGAATTCCGCACACGTCCCTGAAAGAGGAATTCACTTTCAAGTATAAAAGCAGACTCACAAAGTTACCCAACACCAAACTCAAGCCAAAAATCTAATTAAAGCAATTAATACATGGGCAATACCTGTATTGACTTACTCCTTTGGAGTTGTCAAATGGAGCAAAACTGACCTGGATAGCCTCGACCGCCTGACATTACGTTTGCTAACGAAGTTTCGTTACCACCACCCTAAGTCAGCAACCGAACGTTTATATCTTCCCCGTAAGGATGGAGACTTCTACATTTAAAGAGCGTCTGTAGAACATAGGAACCGAAGATGAGGGAGTATTTCCGTCAATATGAACACCCCAAAATTAAGCGAGTTGCCGAAGCAGATAAAAATTACACTTTCCTAAAACTCGAGCAACCGAAAGCTTAGAGAGAAAAGTCACTCCACAGTAAATACCCGACACAACTGGCTCTAGATCATATTGAGAAAAAGGCTTCACTTTGTTTCTTAAGGCAGGGCCAACTTCAGCCCGAGACAGAGGGATTCATCGTTGCTATTCAAGATAAATTGATGAGAACCAGAAACTATGAGAGACACATCCTCAAATTAAACACGGTAGATAAATGTAGAAGATGCAACCAACCGGAAAAAGCATTGAGCATATAACAGCAGGTTGTTCAAGACTATCTGAAACCGATTATCTAGGCAGACACAACCAGGTAGCAAAACTTATACATTCTTGCCTTGCTGTAAAGTACTTCAACATATCAAGCCATATTATAAATACGCAAGTAAGGCGGTGCTGGAAAGTAGCACTGCGCTGCTATACTGGAATCGACCGGTACTCACTGATAGGACGGTGGACTTCAACCGCTCTGATGTTCTCCTCATAGACAAAGTCAACAAAAGGGGGTGGATTATAGACATTGCCATCCCTCTCACTCATAATGCACAAAAAACAGAACAACACAAAATGGCCAAATATCAAAATTTATCCATAGAAATAAAAAGCCTGGAAAAAATTAACGAAGTTTAAACCATACCGCTAGTGATTTCAGTAGAAGGCTTCATAACGAGAAACCTTTTGGCAAATATCAATAGCTTAAGTATATCAAGCGGTCTTGCAACTCTCACGCAAACGGCTGCAATCCTGAAATCCTGCAAACGTGCCACATCGTCAGAAAATTCCTAAACGTGTGAAACCATTCGGTAGAAATGAATTTTTCCTCGACTGGCAAGAATATCAACACATACACAATCGGCAAGTGTTGTGAAAATCTAGAAAGATAACAATAACAATAATAATAATAATAATAATACTAATAATTAAATAATAATAATAATCACAGATAAAATAATACATCACAATAGGCCTGACATTTATTTATTTATTCGTATGGTACACTCATGAAATTTAAAACTTGGACACCACAATTTCTGTAAACAAAAGTTTGCACATTGTGAAACGGGCTTAAGGGTATCATTTACAATTCTAACAGCCGGGAATCTCAGCAGGGGTTATCTTATAGAAGGATTGTAGAATGAATCATTACACTAAACACGTTTTAGAAAATAGGTAATTTACGTTGCTTACTTAATTTTTTTCTTTAAAGAATATATTTGAAGGTATCGCTAATTAAACACCATAACTCGATTAATTATCGAATCAAAATTTTGTTTAGGAAATGTTTACAAAATAAAATTAGAAATAATTTTGATTTAAAAAACGTCTACAAGCAATAACTTTTAAACAACAAACGGACCATACCGCATAAAGTAAAGGCTAGATTTCACTCGCTACGTGTCTGCTTATATATTCCCAAACATGTTTGGTGTTAATTGTCAAAGTTTTAAACACACCACAATACGTTGTAATGACGACGCCAGATGTTCCTGTAGAGAATCACCACACAAAGGCACGTCTTGTGAAGAGCCTATGAATTGTGTCAATTGCAAACGCAACCACCCCTCTCGATCGAGGAATAGTCCAGGCTATAAAAAAGAGAAAACTGTACAAAAAATTAAAACTTGCAAAAACATACCTTATCAGAAGGCGAAGAAGAAGATGGTCATACGCACACCTACTCAGACATGGTCTACAGTACTCCAACGCACGTTGCGAATCTGCAAAAACAAATTGCCAAACAACTGACACCAGTTTTAAAAAGAGGTGATACAGCAGGAAATGAACTTGATTAGATTGGTGACAATGCCACCAGCAAGTGTAATACCTAGTCATGTACCTAGGCCAACCGCCAACTCTTCTGGCGTAAATATTGATTTAACTCTAGTCACTTCCGATAAACGGAAACAATCCCACTCCTTCTGCGCAAGGGGAAGAGTCATACTCTAGGCAATAAATCAAAATAAGGTTGGCCAAATGGTAAACCTAGGAAAGTCACAAAGCATACATCTTCTGCAAGTGACCATAATATGCTGTGATATTCTCGTTAGAGTTTTTACTTTATTTATTTACGAGGCTGGTTCAATAAATACACGTTCGAACGGTGGTACATGTAAGCGGTTTATTTACACTAAACAAAATTGCCATTACTACAAAGACGCTGTATACCGGTGTGGTACCAGTCCATTGGCTGTTCGCGGAACCATTTCAAAACTGCCTGCTTGACTTGAGCGTCCGACTGGAATCGCTGTCCCTTAAGTGCCTTCTTCAATGGTCCGAAGATATGGAAGTCACAGGGTGAAAGATCAGGGCTGTAAGGGGGTGCTCTAAAATCTCCCACCTCATCCGCTCCATCTGTGATTTGATGATGTTAGCTGTATGCGGACGGGCCCATCTGTGAACTTCCGACACCATTCCACGACTGTGGTTTTGAAGGACACTCTCCACCATAAACATTTTGCATTCTCCCATAAATCTGAACTGGAGTGTTGCCCTCAGCATGCAGAAACTGTATGACTGCTCGGTAATCGGTTTTGGACGCTCCAACTATAAGACCTGCCATAATGAAACGCGCACAACAACTGTCTCCTGTACGAATATCACGAAGGATGTGTCACAATAGACAGCTATATAGCAGCCGCTGGCCTACGCAAATTTGTACGATTATAGCTTCACTTACAATCGTTTCACAGCTCGAACGTGTATTTATTGAACTAGCCTCGTATTTAGATATAGTAGACATTAATTATTTATTTATTTTATAGTTAAATTTATACACTTTCGTTCGTCTATATTTATGAGACATTCTTTACTTGTCTTTATACTTTTAACACTCTTAGATGCCTTACATAATTCAATGGAATTGTAACTGTCTGATAGCACGTTACTGTCATTTGAGACTTTTAAATATAGACTTCTGTGTCTATGCTGTCAAGAATCCCATCTGAAACCAGAGCAACCGTATTCGCAAAACAAATTCGAAATGTTCAGATTAGTCACCGTAACCGCTCAGTAAGCAAACGGTGGGGTAATAATAGCTCTTCGAAGGGACATCAAAGCTAGACGTATACTGCTTAACACACTGTGTATATGCAATGTATACTTACCTCGTTTTGATTGGTCTCTCGATTATTTACAAAACATACTTACCCAGCTGCAATATCCAAACTTGCTTGTTGGCAATTTTAATGCCCATAATCCCATGTGGGGTTTGGAAAAGCTAGACGGTAGCGGTCGGCTGCTAGAGAGTTTAGTTATTAACGACTCCAATCTGACGCTACTGAACGATAGTTCATCTACCTTTTTAAATGCTCGATCTAACGATTTTTTGACTCTCGATCTCTCCTTTTACTCCGCATCTATTACACCAAAGATCCAATAGAAAGCTCTCGACGAACTGTACGATAGTGACCACTTTCCTATCACGATAGAATGGAACAATGCCTCTTTCCGAGTGCTACATTCCTTAAAGGTGAAATAACGATAAAGCAGATTAGGTTCTTTTTAAATCAAACTTATCTGCTCTGGCCGTTCCAACTTGAGCAAACATCAACGACTAAGTATTCATCCTGACGCAGCAGATCACGAACTCGGCATCGATCACTTTTCCGAAATCTGGTGGTTATCACTTCGGAAAAAGACGCGTTGCATGGTGGTACAAAGAAGTCAAGGAGGCTATCACTTGGGCAAGAGGGCTTTCTCTTACTCTTACGTACTCTTCATAGACAGCCATTGTTATTCCGCTACTTAAAAGCGACAAAGATGCCTTGTTAGCCCAACTTGTCTTTTTCATTACATCTTTTTGAGAAAGTTATTTTAGAGTTCGTTTGGGGCTGGAAAAATTTAGTTGCCGAACGTTAGAAAATGGCATCTCCCAGGGTTCCATCCTAAGCGTCACTTTTCTTTGCGATTGCCATTAATAACGTTTGCGAAAACCTTGATCCGAGCATCGGTCGTACCATTTACGTCGACGATATCGTAATTTTCCTTTCTGGCTCTTTGAAATCCGACGTAAATCAGAAACTGCAGGTAGCGATTGACACTCTAGTGACGCGGAAAGAGGTTTTAAATTCTCCAGCTCCAAAATCAAATGCATGCATTTCTGTAACCTGGGGACTTCTCATTACAGACTATGCATGACTGTGACGGCCGAACGCTTCAATGGGTACCTGAGTTGACTCACTTGGGACACATAGGGCGCTTGCAGAGATCAACTTTGCTACTTTTATAAATCTCTAGTGCTATCCAAGTTAGATTACGGTTCGATCAGATACACCATTGGAGCGTTTTACACCACTCCTAGATCTAGTTTGTATGCCGAGTTTGGCATTCCATCTCTTTGCCAAACGTAGATCGATGGTGGCACTATCATACAATGACAAAATCAGGATGTGGGGTAGTGGCAACGCAGTTAGGCCAATGTTAGCAAAGGATACCATTCTTTCTACCTACGCCAGGTACACTCACTACATCTACGAGGTTCACGCTATAGCGCGAGAGTTATTTCTAGTTTCGTCGGTCCAAGATTGGACTAATATTCCCCATAAATGGAAAATGGAGAACATCGAGGACATAAAATCTTTAAAAATTAACAAACAATTGCAAGTTTCCTTGATAAAATCTAAGCTCCTCAAAAAATGGAAAGAAGAATGGGCAGAAAGTGACAGGTTTTTAAGGGAAATAACCAAATCTATAAGCGGCAGCAAAACTGGGCAGTTGATGCGTAAGAAGTAGGTACTGATTACGAGGTTTTGTTTAGGACATACGATTATCAAACCTCGTAAAAGACGTTAGGTCCCCTAAGTGTGAGAGATATTAAGATATCTTGACCGTGCAACACATTTTAACGGAATGTCCGGAAATTCATCACTTAAGAAACAAATTTGACTTGCAAAGGGGTAAATATTTGTGACATCTTGAAATATGACGCGCTTGTCAAACGCCTTATCAGATTCTTAAGGGAATGCAATCTATTAGTAAAGATCTAAACCGTGAGCACCTAATAGACAAGCAAAGACAGCACAAGAATAAAGCAACCTTCGCTGTTATGCACTTTAAATCAAATAAAAAAAAATTATTGCTATAACAAATGTAATCATAGTTACATAAATTGGCATTGTCAAAAACATAATTAATAAATTTTAGAAATAAACAAAGATATACAGGGTGTGTCTCGACGATACTATGTTAAACGAATAATAAGAACGAAAAAACCGATTCACCTGAAAACTGGTAATTTTATACAAATGGACATAGTCTACTTACTGAAAATATTTTCGGTTATATCAACTTTGTTATTTTAAATACAAAGCCCAAATTTATACGTTATTTCGGTTTGCGCATAAAATTTACGTCTTATTTATAATTCCGTTCATTTTTGTTCATAATCTATCTTGCCAAAAAGCTGTTAAAAAATTTCCGGTTTTGGATTTTTCCCGTTGATTTGAAGGCAAGACCCATGGGCATGCCGAATTTCAAGTCTCTACGACGTCTGGAAGTACCCGTTTAATTTCGGAGACAGACATGAAAAAAATTGGCATTTTATTTTAAGCAAATGTTTTTGTATTTCACCAGTATGTTTTACAATATTGTAAACAGCTTAGGAATTGATCCGTGGAGCAGATAATTCATTAGAAGAGATATTATTGTGAAGTAAATTTGTACGTTTATTAAATTCTTGTAAACTCTATACATATTTGTTTCTCTCTCAAAATTTAATACAGTTGATGAAATGTATACAATGTCAAAGTTGTATAGCTTACTTGATAAATATTAAAATTGTTACAAATCAGTTTTCATTATGAAAATTTGCATTTTCATAACAACCTGAACATTTAGCTATAGGACACTATAGTATTGTTTGATAAGTAATTACATTTTACATTTGTTGTTGATATAAAATACAGGGTGTTCCATTTAAAGTAAGCAAGTTATTGCAGTTCAAAACATTTCATTAAATAATCATATTTTGTACACATCCTGTATATAATAGTGCATTTTTCACAAGTTCTACATAAAATCTGGTCAATTCATCGACTCTAGTGCAAATTTAGTTTGGAAAAAGATATTAGTTGCTGAAATATGAATCGGTAAAATTGTGACGACTTTTTCATAAAATACAAAATATCTGAAAAACTTTTAGGTTTAAGTAAGGCAAACAAACCTCTATAAAATCCGATTTTATTTTGAACGTAGAAACTGAAAATGTATTAATATACAGAGCATTCCATAAAGAAAAAACACAACTTTGATACGTTCTGTGTATTTTGGGACACCTGTATATTTCAAAAGTAATTTTAAAATATTCCTCCTACAGTGTCATTATCTGTAATTTTTGAAATTGCTCTTATGATCATCTTTTAGGCTTTAAAAACTTTGTTATTACTATACTGAGTAATACTTAGGATGCATGAAAAATAATATATCTTTACAACATGCAAACTAAGGTTATCATGCAGAGATCTTGTTGCAAATCATGCCGAATTAAACTTCGAGTCTAATTTCACACCCACAAAATTTTTACTATTTTACTATTGATTGTCATTGATGTGAATTAAAGACATTTATTGTTTTTATTATTTAAAAATAATAGACCCGTTTTGTTATTTGTTAGTGTTGAGCTTCAGGCAGTTTCTAGAACACCATTCCACCATTTTAATTTCAGCAATAGATGTGCTGTAGGACAAGTTGGTAATATCCTTGCTACCAAATAGAAACAAAGTATCATCACCATATTATATTACCTTTAGTATAGATATGTATAGTTGTAAGTATACAATAAAGAATAGCGGACTAAATATTGATCCTTGCGGCACACATTGATAAACATTAACTGGTTTAAAAAAAATCATTACATCACCGTTCTCGAATGGCAGACAAACGCTCTGGGTTCTACCTGTCAAATTCGAACGAATCAGCTTTAGACTACTAATCTCACGAATGCCGTAATTTTGGAATTTGCATAACAAGAGCTCAGTATCTATGATGACAAAAACCTTACTGAGATCAACAAAGACTCCAGAATCTAACTTTTTAGTATCAATTTGATGGTTTAAGTAGAAAAGAGAGGTTGCAAGAGCTTTGGTAGTTTTTAACAAAAAATAAGTGTAATCTGCTATAGATCACTTTTTCTACAATTTTGGTCTTGTGTCATATGAAAACTAAATAATAATTTATATCTGAGATGTAAATATATAACTTTAACTACTTGTTCAATTTATTTATTTATTTATTCGTATGGTACATTTTAATAATTTTATTGTGATGTACGTGTTATGTATGGTGCCCCAGAAGATCAGTGTAAACCTGTATAGTGTGGTGACAAAACCGTGCAATAGTGGATTGGTTCGTCTTGGCAAAGCATTAGCTTCAAGGTTTAAGAAAACCACTAAAGCCTAAACATGCCAACTCTTGCCCACCTTAGTATTCATATGTAATAATATTAATTAAGTGTGTAAACATTATAGAAGGTAAATAAGAACACAAAATATAACAACACAGCCATTGCATAACGACATATAATGGACCGGTTCAAGCGCCAGTCACGACAATGACAAAAAAATAGTTTTCCTAAAGATTCTACAAACGGAATTTAAAGTCCAATTTGTTAAATATGATATACAAGTGAGTTTTAAGTATGAAAGGTCTCAATTATCTCAGAAACGGCAGGCACGATTTTTGTAGATTTTGGTGTGAAAGGGTCCTGTGATACGACTGGTATTGTGGTGGTATTTACATTGCTGTTAGATCTTTTCTTTTCGGAATAATAATAAACTTTGTTATTGCAAACGGATCATCCTGTATATTATTTGTTTCTTGAAATCTTTAAGAAATACTGATTATTTTCGCTATAATGCCAAAATGCCGTACCTTCCGACTTATTAGTACATTTTCATTATCTTCGCCGAACTTTTAACATGACACAAACAGTTCAAGATTTGTCTTCGTTTACCTTTTTACTAATTAACTAAAACTAAACCTTTTCATGGGATTTCTATTAGGATATTAATTACTAAAGATTATTCAAATTAAACGTGCTTATCCAATTTTAGCAATCTAAATGTATTTTTCTACGATGACTACTTTTTGCAGAAACTACTGTGTTAAAGGTTTCACTTTTTTGTATTAATGCAAAAAGTAAATGATTTTGCACTAGTGTAAAAAGTAGTTTTTTTATTTATTTTTTTATCGTTGTGTGCAGTATAAGCAAAAGCATATATGTTGCACTCTAGGCTAAAAAGTTCACGGTGTTTATACCTTAATTTACTGTCTAAAGAACTAATTTTAAGAAAATTCTCCAGTCGTTTTTGGAAAAATTAAAACGTAAATAATTAATTGTTTAGTAATTTGAGTTAGTACTGGAGGAAGTGATTTTAATTATTAAAACCGTAGTTTTATAGTATAGCATAGTATGGTTTATTTGTTTACTATCAATGCATTAAAATACAATTAAATACAATAGATTTTAAAAGCATAATAGTAAGTACGTCACACAGATATACAAAGATAAAAAAAACAGGAATAAAACTAAGCAATGAGATTTTAGTAGATACACTTGTCCTGCAGATCTTCTTTTATTTTTACCACGTGAATTGGACACTATACCGACAATAATTTTTGAGAAAAGGCGGTTTTGACATTTACATTTTTACCGAATATGTTTTGAACGACTCGGGTAGTTGATTATAGAATTTGCATCTATTGTAGTAGACCCTCTATGAAAAGCAAATGTGTTACTTTTAGGCGGTTACAGATTTTTTTAAAACGTGCATTGTGCTCATGTTTTAAGTTATGTATTTCAAATTGACTTCTATGTTTATGAACAAATATGAGCATTTCAAATACATGTAATTGTGCTAAGGTCATAATACGCAAATTTTCAAATGCCTTCCTGCAAATTTCACGAATAGGAATGCCTGCTAGTGATCGTACGACGTGTGTCTGTAGATTAAATATGCGTTCAAAATTTATTCTCTTCCCCTGTCCCTATAGAATTAACCCATATTTCAGGATTACTTGAAAATAACTTTTATTGCAAAGCCAGTTTTTTACATATTACGTCAGTATGCGAGTCCCAGTTCTAATTACAATCTACACTGACACCTAAAACCTTTAAATTGGGTACTACATTTAACTTATCCTCATCAGCATCTATGTAGTCGTCTGGATAGTTTAGTTTTGAATTCACATTTTTAAAACATACGCAATAGGTTTTCTCAGAGATTAGTAGCAACCTGTTACGGCTAAACCATTCCTTCAATTTAGTGTACAGCATCTTACAAGATCTTAGTAAATCTGGTACTGAAGTATCATGCATGATCACACTAGTATCGTCCGCATTGGACACAATGCAGCAGCGCTCTATTTTGTTACATATACTGAAAATATTGTTGACATATAACAGAAACAGTGTATGGCCTAATATGGATCCTTGTGGGACTCCAACGTTTATGATCATTTCATTAGAAGTTGATCCGTCAAATGTTAGGTACTGTGTCCTATTCGACAGATATAAATGAAACCATCGCCACGTAACTCCACGAATTCCGTAACAGTGCAGTTTGTCTAGAAGTCGTCTATGATCAACGCAATCAAAAGCTTTAGATAAGTCTACAAATATCCCAATAACTGTGAATTCTTTATCCATGTTATTTGAATTAATAATTTCATTTAAAGCTGTATCCGTGCTTTTTGCCTTCCGAAATCCATGCTGCTTATTTGACAAAATACACTGCTTGTTTAGAAAATCAGTAAGTCTGTTGTTTATTAATTTTTCAAATATTTTTTAAAAACGGGTAGAATGGTAATAGGTCGATAATTCCGCACATCACATGTTTCATTGTCTATCTCACAAAGTGGTATTTTGATTTTGATTTTTTTTTCAAATTAGATTGATAAATGTATATCAAACACAATATTAACTAATTGCGAAGGTGTTATTTGGTTACTTTGTGAGATAGACGATTTTAAATACGCCCGAATAGCGACAAAATGCGCTCGTGTTTGTTCCAACTTTGACATCGAATTATTATTTTTTTTAAATAACACCCTCGCAATTATTTGATATTGTGTTTGTTATACATTTATCTATGTAATTTAAAGATAAAATGAAAATCAAAATACCACTTTGTGAGATAGAAATGTATGGATTTCCCTATAACATTAGTTTAACGCATACCGGTAATGACATTATACCGTCGCTAGGTATAAATCGTCGCTAACTTCAGCCGCCTTTTAATTGTTAAATTTGACAAGCGGTGTCAATACGATCGAACTATTTTTAAATCGATTGTGTGCAAATTTTAACGGAAATCGTTAAAACTGTTTTCAAGAAAATTAATTTTTTCAATTTTACTCCCTTAATTTTAGGGTTTGAAAAAAAATACTTCTGAAAAACCTCTAGACAGCCAACCTCTACCGTAATTTATTGTCCAGAGAACTAATTTGAGTAAATTTG
Organism: Abscondita cerata; assembly: GCA_030710515.1. Classification (NCBI taxonomy): domain Eukaryota; kingdom Metazoa; phylum Arthropoda; class Insecta; order Coleoptera; family Lampyridae; genus Abscondita; species Abscondita cerata. Next base: position 105,881 of record JALBCR010001050.1, read on the forward strand.
TCTAAAACTTAAAAGATTAAATTGTCCTTTAATTGATTTTTTTATTTTGAAAACCACCATACCTATTTTGTAAACATTGTAATTTTAGGGGTAGAAAAACAAGAAAAAAGTACTTCTGAGGAAGCGCAATTAAAATACTTTCTCTCTAGGTATGCGAGAGAGTAAAAATTTGAAACATTGCTAACATTAATAAATACGTAATTAATTATTCGGTTGTCACAGTAATGTATTATTCTTCTAAACATATGTTTAAATTAATTGCCCAATAATGTAATATTGGTCATTATTAATTTTAATTACAAATTCATTAAGAACTTTACTGAAACGCTTAAAAGAGTCGTGTATTAAATAAACAAAGACTTTATTTTATAATTTTAAGAATTCCGACTTATAAATATCTACGCATTCATTAATTTTTACTATCACCCGCCTTTGATGATTAGTTTCAATATTTAATAAATGTGATAGTCAGTTCCTTAACCTTTAACTGCAATAATTATTTTGTTGTTTCATATTTACTATTTTTTGATAATCTTCGACAGCTCATTACTCAGCTTTGTGCAAAATAATTTAATTGTGCGTCACTATAGACAACGGCCGCTTATAGTGTTTAGTAGCAGATCATACAATGAATTGTATGTTACGATAATTATTATAACTACTAAGGCAGTTATGTAATTAATTACAGATAGTTTATTCACCGACTTTGTTGTTAAAACTTGTCCATAATGTACAAGCTTAATGTATAAAGTATTCTAACAGATAACAGACGTATAGGAGGTTGATAAGGTTGATGCAGCATATGCCTGGCAGAGGGCCGTTAATACCCTTATCTTCGGTAAGGGCGGCACCCGCAATGCAATTTATGTTCTCACCCTAAGGCGAATGCAGTCGATGCACACTGATTTTGGGAATTCACGTGGGTCCAATACAGGGATGTACCTATTAATGATGGTTTAAATTTATTGGATTATGCTGTAATCTATTTGACAGCAACGAGTTCCGTTAAATTTTTGTTGTAATAGATAAATACAATTTATTGCTTAAGGGTTTTGCCGTTGTAGAACAAGACGGGAACAATAATACGAAAGGTTTTTTCTTGCATAAATTATTCGAAACTGTTTTAGATGTGTTAATTCACACCTTCGTGTCTAGAGGTTGGCACCCTGCAGTAAAGGTAACATGTCCGACCTGCTTTATTATCGCGTGCTGATATTTCAATTTGCCGAGCCGTCGGTCGTTTTGTGTTGTTTTGATCCAGCACCTTTGAAATATTGGCCAGACAGCTTATAGGTTCATGCAACGTCATTCCTACTGCAAGAGTTATTCGAACTGTCTAAACTAATTTAAAATAAAATTTTAATCGACTATTACCACGCAAGCAATCATTGTATTTTATATATATTAAATGTGAAGATATAATGATATAAATTACGCTAAAAGTTAAATTAATTCATTCAAAAATTATGTTTATAATGATGTTACAGTTAAAAGGTATCTACACGTAATTGCACATAATCATACCGTAATTCATCATGAAGTTAACAAAAGTTTTGGTTAAAATATGAATTTTTATAAATGGATCAAATCTCGAATTTGGGGAGTTGTATATAAGTATTTATTTTCTATTACAAAATCAACAAAAGAATTTGGTTCTATACAAAAACTTAAACCAAAAATAACTCAAATATACATTTCCTTCCATTTTTTCATCATAATAAAAATTAATTTGATTTTATTTCCTCTTCTTGTTTATTTCTGCCTCTTCGTCTCTTTCCCCTAATAATACTTCGCATAGCTTTTCTTTCTCCCTTAATTGCCCACATTCTTCTCTACAACGTGTCCAAGATAAGGATGCCCACTATGGGGATCTCGGAAACGGTAAGAGATGGAAGGTCGGTTAAATCGAACAAAAGTTGCGCATTTGAGGGGATGTATTTATAGTTTTTGAAGAACTCGGATATCTTTTTAGTCTTTGAGATATTTGAAAAAAAATAAAATTTTCTCATTTTCGTTCTTATTTTTCTGACCTTATTTGAAGAGATATCAAGAAAAGAATAGCACATTTTCATTGCCACTTTTCTAGCTCTACCTAATGGTTTTATCCAATTTTTTGATACAACGTTTCGTTTGTTAGCAACCATCATCAACTTTATTTTTTAAATACACGAAAAAATATTTTTTGCCATATTTAATTTTTTGAGACGTTTCGGATGAGAAAATTCATATTCAATGTAAAATATCGAAAACGTACAGCACCGAAACATTAGAAAACCGTAAAATTATAATCAAAATATGTTTTGTAATTTTAAATAATAGACAAATGAAAAAAATGAAAAACAAATTTAATAAACTCACAAAAGATGTTCAAAAGATTTCCGTTATTCTCCAAACATAAATAGCATCTTCTAACTGTAGAATTTAACACATTCCTCAACATTTGAGGAGTAATATTACACACGCTTGAAAAACTAATCTTTGTAACATTTCTTCGTTTTCAATATCGTTTCCATAAATGTAATTTTTAATGTATCCCCAAAGAAAAAATCCAAAGGTGTTATATCTGGAGAACGGGCTGGCCACAGTACGTTTGCATAAGTGCCAATACATCTTTCTGGAAATCTAACTGACAAGTATTCTCTGACAACTCTAGAATTATGTGCTGGTGCACCGTCCTGCATAAACCAACAACCTTCAACTTCTTGGATAGACAAATCATTCAAAGCTATCTCTAATTCATTTTAGAGTAAAATTTGGTATCGTTCAGAATTTAAGGATTTGTGGTAAATGAAAGGACTTATAATTCGAGTACCAAATATAGCAGCTCACAAATTAAATCCGAAACGGTGTTGGTGTTTGGCCGTTTTGTACAACCGTGGATTTTCTCTTGCCCAATAATGAGCATTTTTACGATTAAACATTCCATTATTATTAACTCTGCTTTCATCGGACCATATTATTTTATTCGGAAAATATTCATTGTCTTGACATTGACGTGTATACCATTCGCAGAATATTCTACGTCTTTTGGGTCACCTGGTCAAAGTCCTTGGCAGATTCTAAATTTATATGGATGTACTTTCTCCTTCTTTAGAACGTAATGAGCTGTCGAATGGGCTATGCCAGTTGCCTCTTTAATGTTCCTAGTAGAAACCTCTGGATTTTCCGTTACAGTTAATAAAACAGTATTGGCTATTTCTTCATTGCAAGTTTTTTTGCGAGATGTTATAGGTTTTTGGAACGCACTATGTTCTTTTAGATTAACTGCTAATCTGCGAAAAGTTCTTTTGTTAAGTTGACGCCTTTGTGGATATTTGTTTAAATACATTCTTTCGGCTTCAGAACAATTACGTTGACACAAAATGTAACACGTCAGTATGTCGAATTTTTCATTGTTTGAAAAATGTTCTCCTACCATATTGTTTTTAGGTAAACACAAAGGTAATTCACTCAAAGACCACCAAACAAACGTAATATGTACAACAATCAATTATGACGATTATGAAAACAAAATGCAAAGCCAACTTATTTTTATCAAATACAACAGTACGAGGGAAGATGTATTTTAACTGTTTAATTAACAGTATTTTTAAACAAAACGAGATAAAGATTAGAGAAATTAAAAATGATGGACAAGTATGGGAATTCATTAATAAAAAGAAGAAAAAGGAGGAAGGGTGGAAGCAAATATAGATGAGGAAAAATGGGAAGAACACTGTAAGAAGATAGTAGGAGAAAGTGAAAAAAAAGCAAGAAATAAAGAAGTTGGAAAAAAAAGGATAAGACACAGAGAGGATGGAATAGGAAAAGAAGAAATGGAGAGAGCAATAAATAAATTAAAAAAGGAAAAGCAGAAGGGATGGATGGAATACAAGGGCAACAATGGAGGTACATCGGAGAAGGAATGAGAGAAAAAGTAAGAGAAGTATTCGAGAAAATATGGAAAGGAGAAGAGTTTCCAGAAAAATGGAAAGAGGCAATAATATGCCCAATTTATAAGGGGGAGATAGGAAGAAAGCGAAAAACTATAGGGGAGTGAGTATAATGAATGCGGGCTATAAGATATATGCGGAAATAGTTGGAAAAAAATTGGAAAAACAAATAGAAGAAAAGAATATAATACCGGATTGGCAAGCAGGATTTAGGAAAAGAAGAGGAACGATAGACAATATATACATATTAAAGCACATAATCAATAAAGAGTTAGCAAAGAAAGGAGGAAAAATGTACGCAATATTCCTAGACATTAAAGCGGCATTTGATAAGGTGGAAAGAGGGGGATTATGGAAAAGAATCTGTGATGCAGGAAATACAGATTTGAAATCCATAAATGGAAAGAACAAAGAATGGATGACACAGGAGATACTGGACCTGATGGTGATACGAGGCCAATATAAGGGCAAGGATGTGCAAATCTATAAGACCATAAACAATGAGATCAGAAGTAAAATAAGACAGGCCAAAGATGAATGTCGAAAGGTTGAAGCCTATTAAGACAGATACAATTTTTTCAATATGCACAAAAAGGTAAAGGAAATGACTGGGAGAATAAAGAGACGACAACCAGATGTGTTGGTAAACAAGAACGGCGACTTGATTGTAGAACCGATAGACAAACTAGCAAGGTGGAGCGAATATATACAAGAACTTTTTAACGATAATCGGATAGAACTGGAAAACCCAGACATGGAGTATACTGGTCCAGAAATATTACGAGAGGAACTCGAACAAGCAATTAAAAACTGTAAATCGGAAAAGCAGCAGGACCTGACGAAGTGCCTGCTGAACTACTAAAACTCATAGGGAAGGACTCCATAGATATTCTACTGAAACTATTTAACAACATTTATGAGACGGGCAGAATTCCTAGCGATTGGCTAACCTCAACATTCGTAACACTGCCAAAGAAAAATAAAGCCAGAGAATGTTTGGACCACAGAATCATCTCCCTAATGAGCCACACATCGAAAATATTTTTAAAGATCATACATAACCGAATTCATAAGGATTTAAAACAAGACATCAGTGACACTCAAATGGGTTTTAGGAAGGGCGTAGGAACAAGAGAAGCGCTCTTCGGACTAAACGTACTTAGACAAAGATGCCTAGATATGAATCATGATATGTACATCTGCTTTATCGACTTTCAAAAGGCATTTGATAGAGTCCAGCACACAAAACTCCTAGAGATACTAAAAAGAAAAACATCGATAGTAAGAACATAAGAATAATATCCAATCTCTACTGGTATCAAACAGCACGAGTCAAAGTCGGAGAAGATATGAGTGAGGAGATCAAGATATGTCGAGGTGTTAGACAGGGTTGTGTATTGTCGCCTCTCTTATTCAATGTATATATATGAGGGCATCTTTGAAGAAGCGCTGTCAGAAGAAACCGGTGGTATCGTCATAAACGGGGAAAGACTTAACAACTTACGATACGCAGATGATACCGTTATATTCGCCGACAGTCTGGAAGACCTACAACATCTGGTTGAGGTAACAAACATTGCCTGCAAGAGATATGGCCTGGATATGAACCTAAAAAGACCAAAGTCATGACAACTTCAAAAACCCAAGCACAAATCACAATAGACCGTCTATAAATATTAATAACAACAAACTGAAATGGGTATCCTCCTACAAATATCTTGGCACATGGGTAACTGAAACAACAGAACATACAAAAGAAACCAAGTGTCGAATTGAAGTAGCTCGCAGTGCTTTCATAAAAATGAATAAAATACTTTGCAGCCGAGATTTAACATTAAAACTGAGAACCAGAAGACTAAATTGCTATAAATTCTCCATTCTATTGTATGGAATGGAGGCTTGGACACTAAGTCAGAAAACAACAAGAACATAGAGGCATTTGAAATGTGGTGCTATAGGAGGATGCTGAGAATACCGTGGGTTGACAAGGTTTCAAATGAGGAAGTACTACGACGAATGAATAAAGCCAAAGAAATCAGTAACACCATAAAAGAGAGAAAATTAGAATATCTAGGACAAGTTCTGAGACGAGATAGATATAACATCCTTAAGCTAATTATTCAAGGCAAAATAAAAGGCAAGAGAACGATTGGCAGAAGAAGAATCTCTTGGCAACTTGAGGTTTGAGTGGTTTGGTTGCACGTCCGCAGAACTCTTCAGACGCGCGATTGATAAGGTCCGAATAGTGGTGATGATTTCCAATCTCCGATAGGAGCGGAATTTCAAGAAGAAGATGGAAAAGAATGGAGGAGGTAGGAATAAACCGAGATATAAAAAATGCAATAGAGGAAATATACAAAAAAAAACAAGGTGTAGAACGAGGGTAGGGAGGAAGCTAGGTAGAGAATTTAGGACGGAAAAATGACTAAAACAGGGATGTCCGCTAAGCCCAATCTTATTCTCGATATACATTAGTGATCTTGAGGAGGAAATGGAAAAAAATCAAGTAGGAGGAATAGTAGTAGGAAGGAAAAAGATATGGGTCTTAGCATACGGGGATGACATTGTGGAAATAGCGAAAAATGAAGAAGAGATGAGAGGAGTAGTTAAATTTATAAAGAAATACCTGGAAAAGAAAAAACTAGCAGCAAATGTCGGTAAAACAAAAATTATGGAATTTAAAAAAAGAAAAAGAAGAAGAAAGGAAGTGAAATGGTGGTGGGGGAGGAGGAAGTAGAGAGAGTAGACAAGTATAGATACTTAGGTTACAACATCAGATACGATAACAAAGATGGAGACCAAATAAAAGAGATGAAAATGAAAGAAAATAGAATAGTAGGACAAGTAAGGGGGTTAGGGGAAAGGATATTTGGTAAAGATATAGAGAAAAGGAGATGGATGTTTGAAAAGTTGGTAAGAAGTGTGGTACTGTATGGAGCGGAGATTTGAGGTTGGAGGGAATGGCAAGAGCTGGAGAAAATACAGAAGAAATACTGGAGGTGGACGTTAGGACTAGAGAATGAGACACCGGGGTATATAGTAGAAGAAGAGCTAGAAATAGAAAAAATAAGGATACAAGCAGGAAGAATTTCAGTAAGGTATGAAGAAAAAATGGAAAGTAGGAAGGAAAATGAAATACTATATGAATGTTGGAAAGAGATCGAGGCACAGAAGGTAAAATATGGGGAAGAAGAAAGAAGAAAATACTATAAAAGAGTGGGATACGCGAGAAAAAAAAAAAAAAAAAAGCTAAGAGGTGAAGGAAGAAAGATGAAAGAAGAGATAATAAAAAAGAGACAAACATAACCAGGTGCAGGAGAGAAGAACGAAGATTAGACAAGGAAGATATAACGACAAATACAACTATTTAATAATGGAAATAATCAAATATGGATAAAAAGAAAAAGATTGTTAAGGTTTTTTTAGTTAAATTTCGTATTTAGTTTTAAGTTTAAAAGTTTGTCAAAGAACCGAATCACTTTGTTATTTTAAAAGACAAATAAATTTAATTTAATTAACAGTATTTTTACTAAATACATACTTGTGAGTTATTTTATTTGCAACAGAAATTAGAAAATCAGAAAACATTATTTTATAATAATTTTAAGGTTTTTTAATGTTTCTAGTATCAGTTTTAACTGTACTTTTTCAATGTTTTACATTGAATATGAATTTTCTCATCCGAAACGTTTCAAAAATATAAAGTGTAACATATCGTTAAATTCAGTATCAAGGAGAGAATTAAATATGGCAAAAATATTTTTTTCGTGTATTTAAAAAAATAAAGTTGATGATGGTTGCTAACAAACGAAACGTTGTATCAAAATTGGATAAAACCGTTAAGTGGAGCAAGAAAAGTGGCAATAAAATGTGCTATTCTTTTCTTGATATCTCTTCAAACAAGGTCAGAAAAAAATAAAACGAAAATTAGAAAATTTAATTTTTTTTAAATATCTCAAAGACTAAAAGAGATATCCGAGTTTTTCAAAAACTATAAATACATCCCTTCAAATGCGCAACTTTTGTTCTATTTAACCGACCTTCCATCTCTTACCGTTTCCGAGATCCCCATAGTGGGCATCCTTATCTTGGAGACGTAGTATACGTCTTATGTTTTCCCATCCTTTACCACACAATCTACATCGCCTTTGGTCATCTTCTAGCCAATATTTATGTCAGTTTATTCTTATCATCACACCTAAATGTTGCTGTTTTGTTTCTTCTAAACTTCTTCCTTTTAATATACAGTGTGGTTAAAAAATACGTTCTGATATTTGGCTCACTTATAGATCTCATCAGTACAAACAAAAAAGTCCAAAAATTAACAGGTTTCCGAGATATAACTTGTTTTTGAAATTAAAATAATTTACGCTCAGTAGAAGTCATTTGTCGTATTTATCAAGACAGCTAAGGAAGTGGGTAAACCAAAGGTCATATTTATTTCAACGAGGTTTTCAATAGAACAAATATCAGTATAAATATAACATTTTAATTACAAATGATTCTTAAAGAAGATGTTCAACATGTCCTCCTTCCATTTGTATACACATTTCGCATCTCGGTAAAAGAGAACGCCGTACTCAAAGAGTCCCGGATTTGTACGAACAATCTGGCAGGCATGTTCAATTTGTTCTCGCAACTCATCTAAATTATTCACAAGACTTGAATAAACTAATGTCTTTAAATACCCCCAAATGCAAAAGTCGAGCTTAGTGAGGTCGGGAGATTTAGGTGGCCATGCAATTGGACCCCCTCGCCCTATCCACCTGCCATTGTAATTTTCGTTTAGGTGATTTCTGATCAAGACTGCATAATGCGCAGGAGCTCCATCGTACATCAACCACATATTAATTCTGAGGTTGAGGGGTACATCTTCTAACAGTAGTGGCAAGGTATTCTGCAAAAAGTCAAGGTACAATTGACTAGTCAAACGGTTAGGCAGGAAACAAGGTCCTATCAGATAGTCTCCCAACATACCAAACCAAACGTTAATTAAAAATCGGTGTTGATGATTCGATTCAACAATGGTGTGAGGGTTTTAGTCGACCCAAACATGGCTATTATTCCCTAACAAAATTTGGGTATTCCGCAACTTTCGTCATCATCCTTCGACAAAACATCAGTCGTGCGGCATAATCAGGCACAGTAAAAGCCTGTACCCTTAGAGAGTCTTTTAGTACTAGTACCAAGATTTTCTTCAATTCTACCTAGAGAGTAGAAACTGATCTAAGCCGACTATCATCACGTTCCTTGATTTAAACGATCCAACTTCGGATAAACGTTGATATAAATTTGTAAAAAGTTTGGCACATAGAAGTTTTGGTTTGGGAAAGCTTCGGCATAAAGGCGTCGTGCCTCATAAGCACTTCCATTGGCCTTGCTATACGTGAAATGCATGTCTGTTATTTCTGCGTTGGTATATTTCGGCATATTTGAAAATTTTAAAAATGAGCAACATCAACAACGACTTCAATAGCAACAATAACACTAACAATGACCGCTACACAATGATTACAACAAATGCGGCAACTAGACTGCCAGAAACAAACAAATTTTGTTTTGTTATTTCTAAAGCTGACGTGAGAAATACGACGAATCACTCTAACTGGGTTCAGTAATTTTAATTTAAACTGCCTGTATCTCGGAAACGGTTAATTTTTGGACTTATGTTTATTTTGACTTTTTTGTTTGTACTGATGAGGTCTATAAGTGGGCCAAATATCGGAACGTATTTTTTAAACACCCTGTATGTAATAGTAGCAATTCTTCTGTTACTAATTGAATAATTTTCAATGTATCTGCTTCCTATGGAAAGATCATAAACTTTTTAAATAATGTGTGACTATGTTTTTGACATTAACAATTTTTTTATGTTTTGATAACAAGATGAGTATTGTTGGTTGCATATACGATACATCTAAATCATTCCCGAAACTCGACCAAACAAGCGACAGTGCTGTATGCCCACTCGCCGTTATTGAAAACATCATTTTTTCATAAAAATTTGATTAACACTGACAATCGATTGTCAAACACCTAAAAAATTGCAAATGTCAACGTCATAGCAAACACCTTATCTAAAAACTTTATGATCGCTCAGTATTATTTTTGCTCTTCTCTTCTGCATCTGAATGTCTCGGTCTCTTTCTTCTTCCATACACCTATGTTTTTCTTTATCCTTTCTCACGCTTTCTTTCATACCCCCACTTTACAGTTTGCTCTCTTCTTGTCCATTTTATCATTTAATTCCTTACTTTCTTCTAACACTCAAATAAGATAATTTACCTATCCTTTCCTCGTACGTTATGGCTCTCTTCTCGTCTGGACTATTATTTTCTCTATCTTTATTTTTTTCTTTACCATACAGGGTGTCTCTAAAAGTCTTTAAAGAACTCTACCACGTATTTTCAGACCAAAATAAGTCGATTTAGCAAAACTTAATTTAGTGACAATTTGCTTAGTTTCGGTTCAATACGGTCCGAAGTTGCAATTATGAAATCGTGTTGAACCACTTAAGAGATTTTCTTAAAACCTTTACACAGTTTTATTAGCCAGAGAATGGCACATTAAAATTAATATTACTATACGAATAAATAAATAATGACAAAAATAAATTCATTGGTGGAGAAATTAGGTTTAGTCATAATTAAATATTTGAAATATCTGCGCCAATGGGGAAAATTTTATTTATCAAATGCGGATTGAGTGCATTATGGGTCACTCTACATAAGATTCAATTTACTAATTGATAGCGTTAATGTTGAAAAATTTTTCTTTTATAAAAATCTGAAACGACTAATGATTTTGACAAATTTTGTTACGATTACATAGTTTGATGGGCTAGAAAAAATCATATCAAAATTGTATCAAAAATGAATCCATATGGATTTATTTTTGTCAGAATCTTAATGTGACATTTTCTGACTTATAAAACTGTGTAAACGTTCCAAATTTTAAAAAAAATTACTTAAACGGTTTAAAATTTATATAAAAAAACGATTTCATAATTGCAACTCCAGGACCGTATTGCACCCAAAATTAAGAAAATTGTTGCTAAAATAAGTTTTGTTTAAACGATTTATTTTGATCTGAAAATACGTCGTTGGGTTTTTAAAGACCTTTAACGGCACCCCGTATATCACAATGTCTTCTTATTAAGCCTCAATGTCCATTTCCAATAATTATTATTAAAGCGAAATGGCGGATAGATACTGTCTCAAACTCCTAGAAGGTGTATGAGTAAAACCAAAGAATATGACAAATAATGATGGAAGGAGGAAAGAGAGAAAGGACAGAAACGAAAATGGTTAAAAAGGTAAAATCCAAGAAGGCAACATAATCGGATAGATTACATAGAAAATAATGAAAATACACAGACAAGAAAATGAGGGAAAAGACAAGAAAGACATTAAGCAAAATTAGGAGTGAAAACAAATAACCAAAAGAATGGAGAGAAGGATTAATATGTCTAATTTATAACAGAGGATATATGAAAGAACCAAAAACTACACATAGGTGAGTGTGACAAAGTGTTAAGAAACGAACTAGTGAATGAGACGGTGAAAAGAAAACTAATAACAGATTGGCAGGCAGGTTCTAGAAAAGGGAAGAGGACTATAGAGAATATATTTATATTAAAAACACAAGTTGGCAAATAAAAATTGCAAAAGAAAGAAGGGAAAATAGACGAACTGTTCCGGAACATTAAAGCTGCTTCTAATTCTGTAAACAAAATAAACTTTGGGGAGTAGTAAGAAAAAACGGCATAAATGAGAATTTAGTAGAGGCAATAGAGAAACTTTACAGCAAAACCTACTGTAGAATTAAAGTGATGGAAAAGATAAGCGAGAGCTTTTGGATAAGGGAAGGAGTGATGCAAAGCTGTCCTTTGAGCTTAATCTTGTTCTCCCTTTACATCGTGGAAGACAGCATAAGCGGAGAGTAGTAATAAAAAACGCTGAGGTAGGGATTTTAGCTTACGCCGATGATGTGGCAATTATGGCAAATAAAGAAAGAAAAATGAAAGCGGCGATTAAAGTACTGAGCGGATACCTAGAAAGGAAAAATTTAAGAGTGAAAGAAACTAGAACCAAGATATTAGTATTTCAGAAGAGAAAGGAGAGGAAGGGCAAAGAACGATGATAATGGGAAAAAAAGTTAAAACGGGTTTACGAGTTGAAGTATCTAGGATATACTTTAAATGATACAAATAACGACTTAGCACAGGTAAGGGAGCTGACAAAGAAAGGAGCTAAGCTATTAAGGTAGGCATGGAGAATTGGGAATAGAGTGTGGGGAAAAATCATCGTAAAAAGAAGGTAGGTTTTGAATAAATTGGTGAAGAGTTTTATGGGTTATGGAGTGAGAAGAACTAAAAGGAATTCAACAAAGACATAAACACACCATGTTACAATAAAGAAGAAGAAGTAAACTTGGAGAAAGTAAGAATCCAGGCAGGAAAGTAAACAGCAGTAAGATATGAAGAAAAATGAGAAAGTGGGTCTAAAATAGGATATTACAAAAGTGTTAGATGGAAGTGAAGAAAGGATGGATAATAATAGGGCAAGAAGAAAGTATTAAGGAAGCGTAGCTAATGATGAGGGATATTGATGTACTATGTCAAGAAAAAAAAGCAAAAATAGAAGATACACTAAGAAATATGAATAAATTATAGTAGATGCTTAAGAGAAAATCTAAGCTTAAAAAGGAATAGGTTTAGATGTAGAAACGAAGAAAGGGTAAATAGATATTGGATGACGGACGATTGGAGAATGTGTAGGAGAAGAGTGGGAGTTTAAGGCGGAAGAAAAAAAGAAAAAGATTATATTGGGTGCAGTAGGGAAAGGGTTGGAATAAATCCAAGAGATTTTGAATAAACGAAGACGATTGATTGGAGTGAGAGAATAAGTTTTGATGCAGTTTTGTTGTGTATTATTTGATTGTTTTTAAAGAAAAATAAACGATAATAGTAAGTACAGTATAGTGTAGTATAAAGTATAAATAAAATAAAGGGAAAGGGCAAGCAAAGGTAAAATAAGAGAAAGGGAAAGGAAGAAGTAGAGCCCCGGTAGCCATATTTTAGAAAATAAAAAAAATTAGAAAATATTGCAATATGGTCAAGAATGCTAACTCATGTTTACAAAGGACGATATAATTTGCCATGGGGGTGCGCCGGTAGCCTCCATCTCAAAAATCTCTATTTACAAGACGAGTCAAGTGGCACTTCATATTAAAGATATTGTAATTCTCTATTCCATCAATTACATTTTTCCTCTTCTTCTAGAAAACAATAAAAATGCAAAAAATGCATCTACTTGACCGTGATTCGTTATATAAAAAATTAATTATTATTTTTAACGAATAAATTACTTTTAAATTACACTCAATACCAAAGTTAAAATAATTCGAGTCTGTGATTGCAAAGAATCCTACAACATCTTACGTATGAGGTGTCACACCATCTCATCCAAATAAAATTTTTGAGAAGAGAGCTGGCCATGTTAGCATCTACAAAGATTTTACCAATTAATTCAGCATTTTTTACATTTTTTTATTGTGTTCTAGGAAAAGCAGGTTATTGGTACTCCTTAGGCCCCCATCTCGGAATAAAATGTATTTGATTGAATAGATAATTACAATATCATTCATATCACTTGACCCGCCATGTAAATTAAGATTTTTGTGACGGGGGTTGCCGGGGCACTCTGTTCATTTGTTAAGGCAAGTTTTATCGTTAATGAATGTTTTTGTAAACATGAATTGGCATTCTCGACCATATTGCAGTATTTTCAAATTTTTTTTATTTTCAAAAATAAGCCCCCTGACTGAAATAAGATGGATACGCCTGTATAAAAGATTGGAAAAGCTCCTTCATTGGGGGTACCTGTCGACCCATCACGCCATTTAAAATTTTCGTCATAAGGGCTGCCGGTGTCATCCTGTTGATATTTCGAACTCAACTTTGTCTTCGGAGGATGTCTTCCTCTAAACAAAAATTTATTTGTCCGAGCGTTTTTAGAAGTGTAGGACAGGTACAAAAAACATGTTACGACGAAAGTCCAATTTGGCGCGAATGTTGCTAATTTTCTATTGGTGGAAATAAAATTCAACAAAAGTTTCCGAGACGAATAAAACGGACATTTTCTTTTTTCTACACCGGTGTTTTTGGGGTGCCTTTTGAAGTTAAAATTTTACAGATAAATTACTAATGTGTGATTCAAGATTTCCAAGTCGAATTGGTGTTTAAGTTTAAATTCGGCCGAATTCATCGTAAGTAGACTTTGCTTTCTTTTCTTTCGTGGTTGTGTTAGTTCTAATTACCACGCATGCTTTTAGAACGTTGCGTTGACCTTATGTTCTTATCGTGTATTACACCTGGATAACTCCTGAGGGTGCTGGAATGGCTAATTAAAATCATTTTCCTGTAAAATCAACAACTACCACGGTTTTGCATTCAGTTAAGTTGAAAACAACCGGTGAATACTACGGTCTGCAGGGGTCGTTTATGCTGCATAATTTCTACTTTGAGAGAACTTATTCGCCTTCTGTTTTTCATTACATACCTCCCCTAAGGGAAATCCTGGGGTTACCTACCTTTGGAGCTATCGAATACCGTCGCTAGCAGGAACTTTCATTCTCGGAACTGCATACTACAGAATACAACTAAGTTTTAATGCTTAAGTAACCTATTCAATAATAATGCGTATAAAGCTCACGTACATGTGAGATAGAACGGTTTGATCTCTAGTATTTAAGCAAATTTTTATTCGAGGTATGCTTTACAACCGACGTTTTGTTTTTCTAACCAGCTCAATACGAACTCGGGCTCTTTACTTAGAGCGGTTGAAGTTAAAACGAAAGACCTTTTAAGTTGGCGGGAGGTACTTACCTTTTTAATCCGAGCTTAAGTTAGTTTTAAGTCGCCGTGTGTAAGTGACGAGTGTACGCAGAGCCTTCTTAGTAACAAATCCTTAATTGGAGCGCTAACTTTAATTTAGGGTGTAACTAAAAAGCTTACCTGAAATTTGACATTTGATTTAAGATTTGTTTGCTGTATTGAATCGTCTATCTGTCTCTCTGATTTGTGTTCGATTTAGCGTATTAGACTTAAAGTAAAACCAGTTGATCTCCTATCGGTCGGTTTTATTTCTTTCTTTTACCCAGCCGGTGGTGTATATTACAATCTTTGAGTATGAAACATAATAGGGTTCGCTATAGGGTACTATATATCTGCATTAAAAAATAACTATAAATGTGCTGATTCATATATTAAAACCAGTTGGGAATGCGCAAGCTTGCATTGCCGGGATGAACAAAAGAACTGCTTATTTAGCTTAAAAATTTATAAAATTTTTTTAAAATTTTTTTCGGGAGCCGATTTGACCACTTTGCCGATGAGATAGACAAAAAATGATTGAAGCAAAAATGTCTTAGATTTTGATGTTCTATAGGAATCCGAAAGAAAATTTTCAAAAATGTCAACAGGAAAAAAGCTACGGACATCCAGACAGACAGACTTTGTGAATTCATAAGATGAACTTTTGTTCATCGAAAATAGACGATATAACAATTGAAGAGTTATACATATTGAGTACATAATACATACATTTACATAATATGTACCTATTGTCTATTTTCTTTTTTCATTTTTTTATCAAATCGTTTTAGCCAGGAAGTCATAATCTCTACCGTCATCTAAGCTTTTTATTAGATACCCATTCTAAGGGCAATTTGTTGATAAGTGAACCTTTAAAGCATCTTGGGTTTTTACTTTTTCCAATGATTAACGGATTTTCTTTATCACCTTCCATATTTGTACAAAATAAAATTGTCAATCTTTGTTTTGCAGCTTTTTTACCACTACATTTATCGTTTTCTAAAGAGAACATTTTGTTTAGCATCGCAAGGTAAAAAGTCCGGTCTCGTCAGCATTGTACACATTTTTGGGTGAATATTCCTTCAATATTACTGACAGCTTTGCTTTCCAAGCTTCAACAGTATTCAGGTTAACATCAACTGACTCCCCGCAAATTGTTTTAAAGATTATGTTATCTCTTTGACAAAATTTCTCAAGGCACTCATTTGAAGCTTTAAAATCCGTTATTTTTAAATTTTGCGGAACTTCCAATGCTTTCTCTTTTATTAAAGGTTTAGATATGGGGAAATTTTTATTTCTAGCTTTACAAAACCAATTGTAAACTACTCGGTCAATTTCTAAACCTTCAGTTCTAGAAAATTTTCTCTTTTGGTCTGTATTGGAACCTTTTTCAAATAGCTCTTTTAAATCACATTTGTTTTTTAAAATATTGTTAACTTGTTTTCTTCCAACACTAAATTTTTCTGCCAACTTTCTAGCACTGGTATTGAACTTTTCACTTTTCACAATTATATCAATTTTCTGTTTAAGAGACAAACGTTTTATTTTTAGCGACATTATAATTTTTTTGTACGTCTATATGTAACAGCACTGTTGAACATACTAACTCAAACTATGTACGCAAAATACGAGTTTTTAGAATGAGCTTAATGAGACTTTTAATTGCATTTTCTCTGTAATGACTGCCTATTGTAAATAAAACAAAATCCGTTAAATCCGTTCTTAAATACCGGTAATTACTTAAGCCTCACACAATAAAACAATATATTATGCACTTGAACGCTAAGCTGTTGTCTACTAATAAACTTACTTAAGAATGGCCGGAAATGGGAGGTAGTACTACATTTATTTTTCCAAGAAAGTTTACAAATAGGTGTCTGTGGCCGTTATCGAGAGGTGGTTGCTATTAGAAGGGTCGTTAATACAGACATTTTCGTATAATTGGTTTTTTACTTAGAAAACTTGGCCGGTTTTAGAGGTGGCCGCTTTTAATAGGTGGCCGAAAATAAAGGTTTTACCGTATTTTATTTTTCAACATATGATTCATTAACGGTCACACATTTATTCCAACAATTGTTCAATAAGTTTATGTCTTTAAAAAATCACTTTTTAAGCCCTGAAAAAATTCGCCCATCGCTTTATTCAGGTCTTCAGCAGCAGAAAAACGTTGTCTCCTCAAATGTTTTTTTAATTTAGGAAAGACGTAATAGTTACTCGGTGCTAAGTCTGGACTGTAGGGTCGATTACTTCCCGGACTTGCCGAACTTTGTGAACTTTGCATTTGTCATAAAGCAGCATAATCTTTTGATCGCTGTTGTGAGACTTTTGTGTTGTATGGCAGTCTTCAACTTTCTGATCATTTCTTTAGAAACCTTACCTGTTCTTGTACAACCTTTTTTTATATATTCAATCAGTAAAATTCCTTTCATATCTCAAAACACTGTCGCCATCAGCTTTTCGGATAAATTCTGCGTTCGTACCTTCTTCGACTGAGGACCCACTGCATGAATTCTTGTTTAGTCGATGGATCCCATTGATATACCCACGGTTCATCACTTGTTACAATTTTCGAAAAGAATCCTTTGTCTTCAGCTCAAAACCCTTAATTTTTTTTTGCAAATTTGTTCTCGACACAATTTTTGTTGGGCAGTAAGCAATCTCGGAATCCAACGTGCCGAGACTTGACCCATTCTTAATTAAATCTTCATGCAAAATTTTTAATATTGTAGCTTTCGATATCCCTACTTCAGCAGCAATCATTAAAACTCTAATTTTTCGGTCCGCTAAGACCAGAACCTCAATAGATTTTCCGTATCTTGGGTCATCTTGAATTGATTCCTTATTCCATCAAAACTGTTTGGATCAAAATTTTATCGTAAAACAAGACGAAATATGTTCCTCATACACATTAATCATCCTTTGGTCCATTTTCTTCCTTCGGCAAGAATTTGATTACGCTTCTATATTCTAGCTGAGTTTTACTCATTTCTGTCAATTAAAGCAATACTACAGCAACAAATCTCTTCCGATATGAACCAAATTTAGTCAATAACGATCAAAATGGCACAACAGAATTGAGTTTTAAACTCTTATCACAAAGCGAAGTAGGTACATTAAATAAATGTGAGAAAGATTTAAGTCCGCTGAATGCTACTGGTATTTCAGTGTAGTATTTTTATGGGAATATAATTTAAAAGCGGCGTTGCGTTACAATTAGTATGCACTTTGACTTATTGTTACGGTGGTCTTTTTTTAAAGTTGTCGTTTTTCAAATGTACCATCCGTTAGCGAATCATCAGCTGATCATAATAGATTTGTACACTCATAAAATTTAAAACTTGGACACCACAATTTCTGTAAACAAAAGTTTGCACATTGTGAAGCGGGCTTAAGGGTATCATTTACAATTCTAACAGCAGGTAGTCTCAGCAGGGGTTATCTTATAGAAGGACTGTAGAATGAATCATTACACTAAGCACGTTTTAGAAAATAGGTAATTTACGTTGCTTACTTAATTTTTTCTTTAAAGAATATATTTGAAGGTATCGCTAATTAAACACCATAGCTCGATTAATTATCGAATCAAAATTTTGTTTAGGAAATGTTTACAAAATAAAATTAGAAATAATTTTGATTTAAAAACGTCTACAAGCAATAACTTTTAAATTAAATCAAAAACTAAACATGGTTATTTGGGTTGACTGATTATTACTTATTTTTAAATAAATCTAACCTACTAATTATTGTAAGTTATTAAAAAAATCATTAAACTCTCTATTCATAATATTTAGTCCTTACAAAATGTATATTTTATGACGTTTCATTTTTTTCTGTAGTTAATATAAAAAGTGAAAATAAAAACTAAGGCAATTCTTATTGTCAACGTATATATTTAGTTTTTTGACAAGAATTTATTACATAATTATAATTAAGATACCAAGTTATAGTTTAAAATTAAATGAAAACTTTTTTTTAAATAAAGGTATTACTATATAAATAAATATAAGAAATCAATAATGGGTGTGACCTCCATTATTATTGATACATTCTTGGAGGCGTCTGCTCATTGACGCTATCAAGGTATCAATATAATTAATATTAATCGTTTCCCATGCGGTATCAATGGCTGCAATTAGTGCATTACGGTTTACTGGTATAAAATTTGGCCCTTGTTGTCTTCGGATAACAGCAAGTATTCGAGCCCAAACATTTTCGATAATGTTAAAATCTGGGCTTTTTGCTGGCCAGGGTAACAGCTCCAAGTTATTTTCTCGTATCCAATTGCGCACAACCCGCGAAGTATGAATAGGGGCGTTGTCCTTTAACAACAAAAATACATTATGAACATGTTAATTCAACAGATCCCGAACTATTTTTTGGAGAAAGCATAGTATAGTATAGTGAATACTTACTTGTTGGAAAATATAATCTTCGTCTGGATAAAACACTTCGACTGAAGGTTTCATAATAGTTTCCAAAATATCTAAATACGCAGCAAAATCAAGACGTCCATCGATAGCCCAACAAACTCCTGGACCCCGCGCGCTAACCCAACCCCACACATTCACAGAAAAATAACCACTTTGTTTTTTAGGACATATGTGATTATTTTCGTAACGAGTTCCTTCCATTCTAAAAACTTTTAGTGGTCCATCGTTGCGGCTATTGAACGTTTTTCGTCGCTAAAAATCACTCGATTCCAAAATTCCAAAGGTTCGTTCACATATCGCCTTGCAAATTCCAGACGACGTCTCATATTTTCGTCACTGAGAACTTCTTTCGCAGCAGCATTATACTTCTTTATTCCCATCTCCTTTAATCTTTTTTGTGCAGTTATACGGCATCCGGAAAAATGTGTATCTGCTATAGCCCTAGAATATGTAGCAAATGGTTGTTCTGTTACGTAATGAAACAACTCGAGATCTTGAGCACGTGTAGATACTTTAGGTCTACCACTTCCGATGGCTCTTTCCAAAGTGTGTTCAAGATTCCATTTTACTCGGTAATGCCCTACGGTGCTTTTGGTATATCTAACATACGTGAAATTTCACGCACGCTACGGCCCGCCGCTAATTCCGAAACAATCCGCGCTTTCAAATCAGCACCGAGATGAGGTGGCATTTTCATAACACTTGAAATTTTAAACTAAAATGGAATTTACATTTCTTACTTTATTTATTGGTTCACACTACCCCTTCTCAAACAGTAGGTAATTGTTTATTTATTACATACTTCTAATGACCAATGTAACAACCCTTAGAGCAATATGACTCAAAGGAAGTAAATTAAACAAGCAAGGATATTCTATTGTTATTGAAACTTATTCATAAAGTAAAACCATTTCCTTATAATGCTAATGGACAGGATTTTTTTAAGTATTAAGATTACAATAGAGGACTTATAAACTTTCGAAAATATCTAATTATAAATATTTACACTGCAATTGCGCTTTTTCCTTAATAATTTCTTAGCAATAACATACACGTTCTTGGTTTTAAGTTGTCATAAATTTGATATGATATAAATTTGTGTTTCTAATATTACATCACAAACTAATCTTTATTCGCCAAAAATTGTTGCTTAAGTTGTAAAGCTTCGTACACACCTGAACAACAAACCGAGCAACAAACATAACAACGAACCGAAAGTCAAACAGAACGACAAACGATCTTTTATGATTTCCACAATCCGAACAACAAACGGAACGTTTGTGCTGTTCTCATAATTATTTTCAGTAGTTTTCAGTTCATATATATTTATTATTGAGAAGAGAAAATTGCGGAAAACAAGAAGATAGTGCCAACCAAATTTTTACGCACAAAGAAGAGTAAAAATTATAATTTACTTCGCTTTTTTTTATTTCGGAAATTTCCCGCCCAAATGATGCTAATAGGGACATCATTTTTTTTGCATTCTTAAACACTGATTAATTTAAAACATTTTTCTTCTGTCAACTCCATAATATTACCTAAAACACAACAAACCCACAAAAGGGAGGACAAAAATAAATAATTTAATTCTCCCGCATAAGTTTGTTCGCCGTTTTGTTTAGATTCGTCCAAACCTGCAAACGCATTCGCGCGCATTTTCTTTGATGTCGGAGAAAAACCGACAAGTTGCGGGAACGCCGCAAACCGTTCGTGGAACAATCAGGACTTGCGAATCTGTTCTAAAATTCGTACGTAGCACCGTCCAAATTAATGTTCCGATTGCCGTTCGGTTCGTTGTTCTGTTTGTTCCTCGGTTTGTTGTTCAGGTGTGTACGAAGCTTTACAATAAGCATATTAATATGAACTATATCTTATGAAAGGAGAGTTATGTAACTATAATTAACGACTTAACGTTACGTTAGTAGATTCCATTTACTATTTACACATATTTTCTTGGAACATTCGATAATTAACTATCGGGATATGATGACCCTATACTTCGCAGGTTGTGCGCAACTGGATACAAGCAAATAACTTGGAGCTGTTACCCTGGCCAGCAAAAGCCCAGATTTTAACATTATCGAAAATGTTTGGGCTCGAATACTTGCTGTTATCCGAAGACAACAAGGGCCAAATTTTATACCAGTAAACCGTAATGCACTAATTGCAGCCATTGATACCGCATGGGAAACGATTAATATTAATTATATTGATACCTTGATAGCGTCAATGAGCAGACGCCTCCAAGAATGTATCAATAATAATGGAGGTCACACCCATTATTGATTTCTTATATTTATTTATATAGTAATACCTTTATTTAAAAAAAAAGTTTTCATTTAATTTTAAACTATAACTTGGTATCTTAATTATAATTATGTAATAAATTCTTGTCAAAAACTAAATATATACGTTGACAATAAGAATTGCCTTAGTTTTTATTTTCACTTTTTATATTAACTACAGAAAAAAATGAAACGTCATAAAATATACATTTTGTAAGGACTAAATATTATGAATAGAGAGTTTAATGATTTTTTTTAATAACTTACAATAATTAGTAGGTTAGATTTATTTAAAAATAAGTAATAATCAGTCAACCCAAATAACCATGTTTAGTTTTTTGATTTAATTTAAAAGTTATTGCTTGTAGACGTTTTTTAAATCAAAATTATTTCTAATTTTATTTTGTAAACATTTCCTAAACAAAATTTTGATTCGATAATTAATCGAGCTATGGTGTTTAATTAGCGATACCTTCAAATATATTCTTTAAAGAAAAAATTAAGTAAGCAACGTAAATTACCTATTTTCTAAAACGTGCTTAGTGTAATGATTCATTCTACAGTCCTTCTATAAGATAACCCCTGCTGAGACTACCTGCTGTTAGAATTGTAGATGATACCCTTAAGCCCGCTTCACAATGTGCAAACTTTTGTTTACAGAAATTGTGGTGTCCAAGTTTTAAATTTCATGAGTGTACATACCGGTTCGAATTTACTGTAACTGTGACGTCATTTTCCTTAAAGAACCAGGGACCAATAATTCCTGCTGAGAAATTTTGCACACCACACTGTGATTTTAGGTGAATGCAAAAGCCTTGATGCAGTTCTTGCGGATTGGTGTCAGCCCAGTAGTGGATGTAATGTTTGTTAACGGTTCCACACAAATAAAAATTGAAATCACGTTCAGAAAGTTCCTGCACAATTGCCATCTTGTAAGGATGGAAATGAATATCTTCATGAAGAACGAATTTGTTCTAAATTTCGTACGTAGCACCGTCCAAATTAATGTTCCGATTGCCGTTCGGTTCGTTGTTCTGTTTGTTCCTCGGTTTGTTGTTCATGTGTGTACGAAGCTTTACAATAAGCATATTAATATGAACTATATCTTATGAAAGGAGAGTTATGTAACTATAATTAACGACTTAACGTTACGTTAGTAGATTCCGTTTACTATTTACACATATTTTCTTGGAACATTCGATAATTAACTATCGGGATATGATGACCCTATACTTCGCAGGTTGTGCGCAACTGGATAGAAGCAAATAATTTGGAGCTGTTACCCTGGCCAGCAAAAAGCCCAGATTTTAACATTATCGAAAATGTTTGGGCTCGAATACTTGGTGTTATCCGAAGACAACAAGAGCCAAATTTTATACCAGTAAACCGTAATGCACTAATTGCGGCCATTGATACCGCATGGGAAACGATTAATATTAATTATATTGATACCTTGATAGCGTCAATGAGCAGACGCCTCCAAGAATGTATCAATAATGATGGAGGTCACACCCATTATTGATTTCTTATATTTATTTATATAGTAATACCTTTATTTAAAAAAAAGTTTTCATTTAATTTTAAACTATAACTTGGTATCTTAATTATAATTATGTAATAAATTCTTGTCAAAAAACTAAATATATACGTTGACAATAAGAATTGCCGTAGTTTTTATTTTCACTTTTTATATTAACTACAGAAAACAATGAAACGTCATAAAATATACATTTTGTAAGGACTAAATGTTATGAATAGAGAGTTTAATGATTTTAAAATTTGAAAATTCCCAAATCTTGAATTGGGCCTTCTTAATCCTTCTTATAAATTTTCAAATTTTAAGATACAACAGGAGTTTTCGTAATTTAATGATTTTGTTTTAATAACTTACAATAATTAGTAGGTTAGATTTATTTAAAAAATAAGTAATAATCAGTCAACCCAAATAACTATGTTTAGTTTTTTGATTTAATTTAAAAGTTATTGCTTGTAGAGGTTTTTTAAATCAAAATTATTTCTAATTTTATTTTGTAAATATTTCCTAAACAAAATATTGATTCGATAATTAATCGAGCTATGGTGTTTAATTAGCGATACCTTCAAATATATTCTTTAAAGAAAAAAATTAAGTAAACAACGTAAATTACCTATTTTCTAAAACGTGCTTAGTGTAATGATTCATTCTACAATCCTTCTATAAGACAACCCCTGCTGAGACTACCTTCTGTTAGAATCGTAGATGATACCCTTAAGCCCGCTTCACAATGTGCAAACTTTTGTTTACAGAAATTGTGGTGTCCAAGTTTTAAATTTCATGAGTGTACATACCGGTTCGAATTTACTGTAACTGTGATGTCATTTTCCTTAAAAAACCAGGGACCAATAATTCCAGCTGAGAAATTTTGCACACCACACTGTGATTTTAGGTGAATGCAAAAGCCTTGATGCAGTTCTTGCGGATTGGTGTCAGCCCAGTAGTAGATGTTATGTTTGTTAACGGTTCCACACAAATAAAAATTGAAGTCACGTTCATAAAGTTCCTCCACAATTGCCATCTTGTAAGGATGGAAATGAATATCTTCATGAAGAACGATCTGATAGTTCAAGGAAAGACACATGTTGGCGCGCAGATTTTCGCGGTTATCGCAACACTTACTCCCTCAATGTTCTCAGGTGTTCTAATAAGCCGAGAGACTACAGTTCTTTGTCTTGTCGCACTTCCAGTTTGTCTAAACGTAGTGACTCACGCAACAATTGTTTTCCGGTGCAGGACAGCGGCCAACAGGGCTAAATTAAAGTGATTCCGAAAGGCCCGCTGGGTTGCCATCACAGAATATCTGCTCGAAAAGTAGGCCTTAACGGCAAAAGCACGCTTTACAGCGTTTTAAGGCATGATGGCGACTGAACAAAACTTTAAGGTACTGCTTCTCAAACAAGACTATTAGCGCTCCGCTACGACAACACCCGACTAAATGGCGCGCATTTTAAAGAAAGAAGTTATGCTGCCGCACCCTGTATAATATATTCATGGAGTTAAACCACTCCATTATTAATTTGTGATAATTTGAACTAATAAATGCAGAGACTACTTTATTTATACTATAAGCGCAAAACTTCAAAAAATAATTTATGTACTCATAAAACATTGAAAAATACTGTATGAATGTAAGCTTTCACGGCTGTTGTCACTAAGATTATTATCTTCCGGGTGAGCCGTGTTCGTCCTTCCTACCTACGTTCTCTGCTTGACGTTTCGGTAACCATGATGTTACCTTCTTCAGAAGTTACTCTAAAGACTGATGTTGTCTTCTGCTCCTCGTTATATACCTATGTTCCGCTACTGTTGGTTGATGTCAATCAGTGACGGGTGGTTGGTTTTCGATATACCAGAAAAGAAGTAAGAGCCGCCTGTCGCAGGAAATCCGAAAAAAAGAAGGAACAGGTCACCACCTACGCTCGTTTGCTATTCATTGCTGGAGTAACTGACAAATTAAGAAAATCATTAGAGAAGGAGAATATCGGTGTCAGGTTTGGAACGGTTAGACAAATTCAGCAACTACTACCTTCTAATAAAGATAACCTACCAAAACTCTCAACAAAAGGAGTCTACCAAATTGACTGTTCAGTGGAAAGGTCTACATTGGTCAAACCGGAAGCAACATAAAATATAGAAAATGATCAAGACGCCAAGTCTAAAGCGGTAGATAAATCAGCAATCGCAGAACATCTACACGAAAAAGGAAAACACATCATCAACTTCGAGGAAGCTAAAGTTCTATCAATGATTAACAACTACTATCTAAGGATAATCTGAGAATCCCTAAAAATTATGAAAAATAAAAATAACTTCAATCGAGAAGATGGTTACCGATTAAGCAACACGTGAAACTAACTCTTCACAAAAACAAAGAAATCAAATGTCACCACAAAATTAGTCAACACCAAACAGAAGATCAATCAACCATCGAAAACAAATTATAATTATAATTCAAATTATAAAGATGGCCGCTAGAGGGCGTAGCCGACATCTTGAATTTAAAAAATTAGATTTAGTCGGGTTTTTGCTATATTAACACAATAAATAAACAAATGCTTTTTATATTTAAGGAAAATCCTCATCTTTTTTATTTAATACTTTTTTTCCTATCTCTAAAAATAAAGTGAAGACGGGTCTTGTAAACAAATGCCAACAATTTCAAAATGGCCGAACATAATTTAATGAGCTTGGTGTAGTTGAAAAGAGCTTTTCTTAGGTTACAATTCTGATCGTATTTATGGTCATCGTAATTTGGCATATCGCCGCTAGAGGGCATTTTCCGAAATTATCACGGAAATTGCAATTTTTTTCGGAAAACTTAAATAGAACGGTATTATTTTCTTATCATAAAAAAATAGTAAAATTAAGCCCAAATAAGATGGTGAAAACCGCACCTCGATATCTTATTTCTAACCTAAAATATCTATATTTCGGTCAGATTTTCAATTTTTTCCTTAAAAATTTTGGATAAAAAATACTATATTCTGAAATTTATTCAAAAGTGCGATGAATTGCAAGAAGAACAGAATAAATCTCATCTTTTTACCACGACAAGGTCAAAATTCAGTCGATTTTTGAATAAAAAATAACAACGGACAAGGGTTGTTTTTTACGAGTAACTTTATTTTCTCTAATAAACTCAAAATCCGTAAAAAAAACATAAATAACTTCGATAGTCATCAATTTAGTAATTTTATTGAGTAATTTTCAGTACAATTTAAAGGGCATAATTTATGCTTGGCACATATTAAAATTAAACTAGATAGGTAGGAAACGGTAAATTATAAGTAGTAGGTCATGAAAAAGAAAAAACAAAAGATGGCAATACTTCAAAGAAACGTCAAATTTTAGAGGTGTTACTTGCCCGCGTTACAAACTTTAGGTAAAATGCCTTTTACAAACGACGAATGCGTTGATATGATTGCCGTTTATTTGGAATGCGGCATTAGCTCAAAGAATTTATAGTGCTCGTTATCCAAATCGGCTTTTTGCGATGCGAGAATTTTTCCTCGCTTAGTTCAGCGTTTGCGTATTACTGGTAGCTCTCGTTCCACATTTTGCAGACGTAGCAATGGAAAAACTGAGGAAAATGTCATAAACGTCTTGGCTTACATTGAATTTAATCCGCATATTAGCACGTGAGCTTTATCTACCGCCTTAGGCATACCTCGGTCTACGGTTCAATATATTTTGAAGGATCATAGGTAAGTTCTAATGTATAAAATAAATAACTAAATAACAATAAGTATACTACCATCTAACTACCATTACTACCTACTAACTACTATTAACGAACTACTACTATTATAAACCAACTGACTACAACAACTACTAACCCCTATTATTAACTACTACTATAAATTAGTTATGTTAGACCATATTGAAATATACTGTTTTTGTTTTTAGACTTCGACCCTATCATTTAGTGTTACACCAGAGTTCAAGTGAACAAGATTTTGATTATCGATTAAATTATTGCCACTAGATGTTAGGAATGCTTAATGAAAATAGACAATTTTTGTCTCAAATTCTTTGGACTGACGAAGCCACATTTAATAGCCACAGCAAAGTCAACATACACAATGTGCACTAGTGGTCCGAACAAAATCCTCATTGGCTTCGTGAAGTCCAACATCAAGGAAGATAGAGCGTTAATGTGTGGTGTGGCATCTAGGGAGGAAGCATTATTGGACCATCTTTCTTTAATCAACACCTAAATGGCAATGTCTTCCTTGATTTTTTACAGAACCATTTGCCAATTTTATTAGAAGATGTGCCGTTAAAAACACGTCATAATATGTTTCTACAATTAGATGGTTGTCCAGCACATTTTACCGTGAATGTAAGACAATATTTGAATGAGATGTTTTCAGACCGGTGGATTGGAAGAGGAAGCCTATTTCCATAGTCTGCCAGGTCCCCGGACTTAACTTGTCTGCATTTTTTTCTATGGGGGCGACTAAAGGTTTGTGTTTCAAACAGAACCTACAACTAGAGAAAATATGCAAGAAAGGATTCACAATGCAATCAACAGCCTGCCAAAAACCGAAATTGAAACGGCGGTCCTTTCCCCGCAGCAAAGGCTTCAACTGTGCATAGAGCATGATGGGCGGCAGTTTGAACACTTACGGACACATTAATAGTTATTTACGAAAAGTATGTTAATGACAGCGATCTCGACAATTAAAAGTCTCGATAATTAATGTTATTTTAATATGCGATTAATAATAATTATGATTGTCAGAACGCCGCTTACTGTCATTTTTAATTTTCAAATACTTTGTTTTTTCTTTTTTATAACCTACTACTTATTATTTACCTTCTTCCTACCTATTTAGTTTAATTTTAATATGTGCCAAGCATAAATTATGCCCTTTAAATTATACTGAAAATGACTCAATAAAATTACTAAATTGATGACTATCGAAGTTATTTATGTTTTTTTACGGATTTTGAGTTTGATAGAGAAAATAAAGTTACTCGTAAAAAACAACCCTTGTCCGTTGTTATTTTTTATTCATAAATCGACTGATTTTGACGTTGTCGTGGTAAAGAAGATGAGATTTATTCTGTTCTTCTTGCAATTTATCGCACTTTTCAAATAAATTTCAGAATATAGTACTTTTATCTAAAATTTTTAAGAAAAAATTGAAAATCTGACCGAAATATAGATATTTTAGGTTAGAAATAAGATATCGAGGTGCGGTTTTCACCAGCTTATTTGGGCTTAATTATACTATTTTTTTATGATAAGAAAATAATACCGTTCTATTTAAGTTTTCCGAAAAAAATGCAATTTCCGTGATAATTTCGGAAAATGCCCTCTAGCGGCGATATGCCAAATTACGATGACCATAAATACAATCAGAATTGTAACCTAAGGAAAGCTCTTTTCAACTACACCAAGCTCATTAAATTATGTTCGGTCATTTTGAAATTGTTGGCATTTGTTTACAAGACCCGTCTTCACTTTATTTTTAGAGATAGGAAAAAAAAGTATTAAATAAAAAAGATGAGGATTTTCCTTAAATATAAAAAACATTTGTTTATTTATTGTGTTAATATAGCGAAAACCCGACTAAATCCAAATTTTTAAATTCAAGATGTCGGTTACGCCCTCTAGCGGCTCTCTTTATAATTTGAAAATAATTTTTAGCTTTTTCTTATGGCCACTTTTGTAATGAAATTTTTGACCGCAAGTCTCTACGATGAGTAGTTCCTGAGATATAACACTTTGCATTCTTATTTGTTCACCCTGTACAATTATATTAAACCTAGTTGTTATTTTCTAAATTATTTATGATTGCATCATAAGGCGGAAGTCACTAGACGGTTTCAGTCGTTAAATGTTTGAAGTAAAAATTTTAGTAGATGCCGCTTATCGTTTTTCAATTATTAATTTTAGTTGAGTCATACCTAAATTCATTTGGGATGAACTATACAATAATTGCACGTTTTTACGTTACTTGTTGGTACGTATAATTTATTCTAAAATCAATAAATTATAGTCACTATCAACCGCACAATCCAATAATTGTGTAACGTTAATTGATCAACCAAAGAAACATTATAAAATTAACGAACGCGTGTACTGGTTAAACATTTAAATGCATACGCTGCTAATTAACATTTATTTTAAAGCAATAATTTGTAAGCGATAACCAGTCCGATAATTTAAATTACTTACTAGTACAAAAGATCAATCAAATTATATTGTTCACATGTTGTTTTCTTTGTTTCATTTATAAAGATTATAAGATCAACTGCGTTAATTTCGTTTTACCCAAACGAATATTATTTATATTGCCGGATAATAATTTTGACGGTATAACCGCACAACCCTTTGTTACCACCCTCCTGCCCCCGAAAACCAATTAGCTGGAGAGAGATGAACATAAATAGCTGTCTTACTCGTGCCCCAATTAATTACAGCGACCCTTCCTACCGTATCAAACTCGTGAAGATTGGCTTTAATGGATTTTGTACCAAAACATATTTTATGATTAAGCGGGATTTGTTTTGGAAAGGAAAAATTGAGATACATACAAACTTTAATGGATATTATTTTGTTAAATACTATTCAAAATTTTAAGATGTCGCTTTTTTACTGTCCCATAAATTTTGAAAGCGTAAAAGTAATTTTTGTTTTTTTATTGTTACAAATTGAAGAGCGGTGTAATGTAATAATATCAACCGGGGAAAATAAGCTTTTGTAGCTTTTGCTTGTTTTAATTTGCAACCGCAGTATATTTTAATTTGGTTATTATGATATACAACGGGAGGGAGAGATGTTTTGCGAAAAAATGTTAAAACGATTCTCGTGTGCAAATATTTTACTTCTTTATTACATTTACAGCTTTGTATCTAATTTAAAACCTACCGACTGAAATACATTTATCGAAAACTTTTACAAATTCAATTATAGAAAAAATTACAAATAGTTAAAATGAATTAATTTTTAGTTAAATCAATGCCAGTAGATTTAAATTTTGTCTATTTTTTTTTTCAATTGGCCCATTTTTCATTTTGATTTACTCTCGAGTAACCGGCAGAATAAATTGTTTAAATCTAGTACAACGTACACAGTGCATATTATATTCCCAGGACAAGCATTACCAACTTAAATTTTTCATTATATTTTTAAAAGCCATCAGATACTTTTTCAACCTGTTGATGAATATTTTTGTGAAGTTACATTCATTAAAATGGTTTCTTTCAGAACTGCATAAGTCAATATTGTCTTAAAATTGCTTAAATAATAATGGTAGTATAATTAATTCCAATATTGACCTAATGTTATGTTCAAAACATATTATATTGTGATATTAGAAAATATTCCCTTTCCGTTCTGCTATGATGAGGGTTGAAATTTGTAGTTTTTTCACTTCCTTCGCTTTGCTAAGAAACATAGGGTTGAAGAAACGTCGATAAAGACTCACTTCGTTTCGCTCGCTAAATATTTCACTTATAACATCGAAACATAATAATCACCAAAAAGAAGATTTTTTTCTCCAATTGAATAAACATTTACTTTCAAAATGCCTGCTGTGTATACAGTGTGTCCAGTTCAAAATGAAGTACATGCCCACTAAACATAAAAAACATCACATAAATGTTACATTGTAACATTTCTATTTAAAGCAATTCAATGTTTATTAAATGTTGATATAACAGATTATGGCAAGACAAAAAATGTTAACAATTGTTACATTTAAAAAGTAACATTGTGGTAACGTTAATCTAACTGCTTTTGTAACATGTTACCAACGGTAGCTACGTTAACATAAAAAATAGTAACGTGTGCAATAAAACAACTATTTATATTGTTAATTATGTTGTTGTAATCTTGGTTTACCTTTTTTTAAATTAACTTGATACAATAATCTCTCGCCGTCAACTGGAATCAAACCAGCGCGCCAGCGTTGGTCCAGTTCGTTAAATTGACGTTTCTACCACTCAGCTAAGCTCTCATTAATCGTCCCACAGCGGAAACATACCTATTATTTATTTAAATTTTTATTTAGGTTTTTTTGAGCAAATATAAATTAATTCAAAATAGTTTTTCCAAATGTTATTACTCTACATCTTATATTGAAATTTTAACATCTCTATTTTTTTTAATTTTTTCCGTTAAAACTTGAAGTGTGAAACTCGCTTTACACACAAAATTTATATAATATTTTTTGGCCGACGATCATCATCAAAAGTAAAAAAAGAACAAAATTATTTCTACTGATTTTAAGAAGACCTGGCTGTTTAACCTTTTGACATACACCATCTAATATGTGTCAGTTTATTTGATTAACTAACGCATAGATAGCGCTCTCAATATTATAATCAATAAAAAAAATAAATGCGCTCTTATTCTGTACATTATCGTGTCAAGTACGGTGTAAAGTAATTTGTTTAAAATCAATTTATCGGATTTTATACTTAGTTTACTTTAAAACGTTTCCAAATAGCAGATAAATCAACCAATACTATACCGCATAGTAGCCGTACTTTACAGCATAGTAGCTGTACTTTGCCGCATTTTGTGTAAAAATCAAGTTTCAAGACAAGTATGAACAACTGAAATATATGGTTTAGAGTTCAGGAAGCCAACAAATATTTTTCGGTCCTCCGACCATAATCACTTACTTTGCATTACTCAAAAGCGCCCGGAAACACCCCTTTTCTTGGCCTCGGCCGGCAAAAAAGTTACTAAATGTTGGCAATTCACATTATACTCATGACACTAATATCAGTACAAATCTCATACTGTAATACGTAAATATTGTATTGCAAACGTCTTATTTTGAAGGATATAATACGCCTTTTAAACGCAGACATTGAAAAAAACACGTATTTTAAAATATGCCAAAATGACACCGTGTTGACAGCTGCCAAATGGCATTACCAAACGAAAAATTTTTGACATATAGTAAATATTTGAAAATTTAGGTTTCAACATTGTTTGCAAAAACCACAAAAGGTCAGTTTTTGACCTAGGGATACAAATAACTATTTAGTGCAGTAAATCGAGATATATTTTTGACAAAAATAATAGTAGGATACCACCAACGCTATGTAATTGTAAATAGTATAAAGTACCTTGTATTCATGTTTTATACCGAAAATGAATTGTCATTATATAGTTAATTAACATTTATATGAAAAGAAACGTGTTTTTTTCAACTTTTTTTTCCTGAGTGAAAAGTAATAAACCAATGTTAATGGTGTAAAAAGGAAAGTTATAGAAGATAAAAATACGAATAAAATGAACACCAATTGGACTCAATCAAGTAGTAACTTTCCAAGAAAAATGGGAAAAGTGAAATATTTGGGTTTTTCTTTTAAAATTTGTAAATTCGTCACTTTTTGAGATGTAGGACAAATCTTTCAAAAAGTAGGAGGTAATGGTACGTACTTAGTGTGTGCAAAACCTTGAAATTGTCGGGCAATTAGTTTATGCACAATTGCGATTTAAATTTTTTAAAGCAATATATTCAATCAGGGCTGAATGCTTGTGTGATCATCTAATTGTCAAAAATAAAAAAACCTTGTAAAGTTGAAATAAAAAAAAACAGAACGTATATCTTGCTTTTCGATAAAATGATATTTAACACGCAGAAACTGCATGCAAAGATGACTGAAAATGGCCGCGTGAGAAAACGGAGAAGTAGTGAGAGTACCCGTCCGCAGCGCACTTATATAAATCTCAATCACCTCAAACGGCGCTAGCGG
Source organism: Abscondita cerata (assembly GCA_030710515.1). Taxonomy (NCBI): domain Eukaryota; kingdom Metazoa; phylum Arthropoda; class Insecta; order Coleoptera; family Lampyridae; genus Abscondita; species Abscondita cerata. The sequence goes on from JALBCR010001050.1 coordinate 138,667, forward strand.
ACGGGTACCCCCACTACTCCGTCGTATGCTTACACTCGTTCATTTTCAGTCATCTTTGCATGCATTTTTTGGTGTTAAATATCATTTTATCAAAAAATGAGACTATACGTTTTGTTCCTTTTTATTTACAATATTTTTTATTTTTGACAATTAGATGATCACACGACATTCAGCCTCGATTGAATATATTGCTTTAAAAATTTAAATCGCAATTGTGCATAAACTAATTGCCCAAAATTGCAGTGTTTGCACACATTAAGTACGTATCATTACCTCTTATTTCCTGAAAGATTTATGCTACATCTCAAAAAATGACGGATCTACGAATTTAAAGAGAAACCCAAATATTTCACTTTTCCGATTTTTCTTGGAAAGTTATTACCTGATTGAGTCCAATTGGTGTTCATTTTATTTGTATTTTATCTTCTATAACTTTCCTTTTACACCATTAACATTGGTTTATTACTTTCACTCAGAAAAAAAGTTGAAAAAACACGTTTCTTTGCATATAAATGTTAATTAACTATATAATGACAATTCATTTTCGATATAATACATGAATTTAAGGTACTTTTATACTATTTACAATTACATGGGGCAGATAATATTCTACTATTATTTTTGTCAAAAATTTACTAATCATTAGGCCCAATTGACTGGGGTAATTGTCTGGTGGATGGGCGGCCGGAAAGGGATATCAGGGAAACTAAAGGTTTGGTTTTTATGAAACTTTGCGTATGAGTCTTATTTATATTACCACAAATTTTATTAGATTTTGAGAATAATTTGTTAGGCTAAAAGAGCAGTTAAGTTACATAGATTTTTCCCTTCTCGGAATATTTGCAAAAATATTTATTATACACGTTTTATCTTCAAATAAAATTTTTTTGTAATTTAGTAATACATAACTTTTACATTAAGTATTTTTGATTTGCTATCATAATGCATCAATTATACAAAAACAGTCATCAATGGAAAGTATTTGTATTTTTCACTGTTTCTCTCAAAATTTTGTTACTTGAAATCAAATGCTGTTACACATTTTTTTTATCTGTTGAGCAAAATGTTTTGTCACTGCACTCTTGTGATACTCTTTTACACGTTTGTTAGTATCGGAGCAATGTGGAGTTTTGAGTGAAAAGCTTTTAAACTATATTGCACAAAAAATAACTTACTATAATGTCGTACTAATAATGTTTAACGCATATGTTCAACTTACTCTATTTTTATAATATTCTTTTATGTTCAAATATTCTTTTATAAACAATGTTGATGTGATGTAGAACCAATGTTAAAATGTAATGTTAATTTTGTTACTTTGTTCAAATGTTACAATACATTGTTTTAAGGTTCTTTGGTTAATGGGTGGGGATGTCGGAAACCGTTGAATTAGATATACAATGGGTTAAATAGAACAAAAGTTGCAAACTTCTATGCCTATAAATAAATCTATGTTTACTTTATTAAGAAGCCGACTAAGTATTTAAATACAGGGTGAAAACCGGTGTTTTAGAAAAACCTGAATGTTTCACTTATTATAAGAGGAATGTTGATCAAATTTTCAGAATAGGTGTACGAGATCGTGACCATTCCAAAAAAGGTCTTTTCAGCGTAGTCATAGTCAAATTTTATTTTTCTTATGGGCGTCTTATTAGGTTTTTGTCTTGTTAGAATTTTTGTAAAAAATGCTGTTCAAGCATCTACAGTGTCCCCACGGATGGAGTATCCTACAAATAAATTTTTTTAAATAAATGCACACGGTTTTCATAAAAACTATGAAATGGAACAGATTTGAAACACTTGAATTTTATGGGATTTCAGAAGAAGCAAAACTTCTTATCAAAAATAAAATTTTTGCTAAAACTTCGGTACAACAAAAATACAAGATAATTGTAATAATAAAGTTAGTCATAGAAAGCTCTGATAATGACATGAAATTTAACTGAAATTAGCATTGCTTTAGGGAATGGAAATCGTATTAATTCCTATAAAATTCTAATTTAAACTAGACTAGACAGATATCTGACTCTAAAAATAGATAAATATTGTGGTAAACAGTTAGGCTAATTGTGAGTTAAATTTCGTATATCCGACGGTTTTCGATATCCCTATGTACTTTATTTTAAACTGGACACACTGTGTACAAAAATATAAAAAAAAATTAAAAAACGTTATCAATAGCACAACCAAAAGACATATTTCAAGAACGCCTTCTGTGTGTATAATAAAAAGACGGCTAGTTGGAATATTGCGTGTTTGAAACAAACTTTTCAAATAAAAGTTAGAGACAATAAAATTTTCAACAATTTTTTCCATAATTTTTTTGTATAATTGATATTCTTGGAGATATTGTTAAAACAATTACTATCACGTGATTGTCATATCCGATCACATATCAGTAATTATTTATCGGATTAAAACGTAGTTTAAACAAAAGTTGTGCATAATTAAATTATAAACTACTTATATTTGAAAAACAAATAGGTAAAATAAATATTTTTGTAAATATTTTATGAATTCAAAATTTATGTATGTTAAGGGCCCTTTGGCATAACAGATTTAGGCTAAAATCTAAGTTTTATAAAAATCAAACCGATAGTTTTCTCGATATCTTGTTTACATACGGACGGACATTATAACGCGTTAACTTTAATTCATCGAAAAAGTGGAAAAAATGGGGTTGGAAACCATCGCATAACTCCGTAGCCTAAAGACAACACTAATTTATTTAATAAACATATATTAATAAATATTTCTTAACGGAACTATGGTTCCTTAAAGACAAACTCATGGCAAAGGACGCATTTTTTCAAATCATTATACTATGGTTAAAGATAAAGTTTTAACTTTTTAGAACTTTGTTGATTTTGATGTTGAAGATTACCTTTTAACTCAGTGACAGTAAACTAAAACAAAAATATTTACAAAACAAACGTTTAACGCAGAACTCCACATCTCTCCAGTAAGCAAAAGTATAATTGCGTTTTAGAAAAAAATGGTTCAAACAAAAGCTATAGACAATAACATTTCCAACAACTTTTCTCCTTCAATTTTTTGTAAAGCTGATATTGGTGGAGAATTGTTACAACAATAATTGTCACGTGATTGTTATAATAAACGACTTTTATTTGAAACAAAAATGTGTAAAACGAATATTTTTCTAAATATTTTAAAATTCGACAATCTGTGTAAGTTAACGGTCCTTTTAGCTACATATGTGCTCAAAATCTAATCACTTCTGCGAAATTATAAATAAGGTTCATATACTATGTTTCATAAAAATCCGACTGGTGGTTTTCTGGTCCGATAGACACATAACTTTTTTTTGCTTCATTATAACATAATAACTCTATTTTTGTTGAAAAAAGTGAAAAAAATTGGTATTAAAATTTTAGTTTGAAAACCGTCGCATAACTTTTCATCTTATTTCATAAGATGGGAAGTAATAATGATTCTAAATCAAATATAATCCTACAATTTTGTATACAAATCGTAGCAATCGTAAGATCGTAGCGAAAAATGTGTGTAATTTTGTGTGTTACTGTGGCTTACAGATTCAGTAATATTTACGATTTGATGTAAATCTTACAAAAAAGACCTTAAATTAAATTTGACAGAGCTACAGAATTGCAAATAATACCAATCTGTAAAATATTTTGCTATAATCATCATCATAAGATACGATCTTTTGATTTGTAAATACAGAATTGCAGTATATTGTATTTATTCCAACAGTATTTTTTTTTTTATTCCTAAATAATAAGGGGATGTAACATTAAAAATATTTGAGTTTTAAAACGCATTTTACAGTTTCAGGAAGTATATAAATAGATAAGTTTTACTTCTCTCTTTTTCACTTTTTTAAATAAATTAGGAGTTAGTACGTTATAATGAAGCAAAAAAAATTTTATCCAATGTAAACAAAATATCCAGTAAAAAGAAGTCAATTTTATGAAACTTTGAACATTATTATATATACAGTGTGTCCAAAATTCGATGCTCACCATTGGTATTTTGGAAACGGTAAGAGTTACAGGGTCGGTTAAATGGAACAATATGGAGGTATTTATCTTACCTCTTCAGACCTTCTCTTGTTTTCCAAAGAAATGCGTTGCCTACTAGATATTGCAAAAAGTGAAAATCGGCATTTTCTTTAAACTTGCGTAGAATCCACACTATTTATCCTATCAAAAATATGTAAATATAAAAGTTGTAGACATTTAGATATTGAATAATATGCGTCATTAAAATATTTTTTGCTTGCATCAGTAGCGAAATATGACCCAAAGTTGCATTTTTTAAATGGAAATGATAATTTATTTTTATACAGTTGAATTACTTGATTTTTTCCTTTTCAACGATATAAGGTTCGAGCTATTTATCTTGTGTACTTTAGAAGATATAAAGAAAAATCATTTTTGAGGCAGATTTATAATGTTACCAAGTTGTAAGCAATAATAACAAAAACATAACGGGTGGATAACATCGTAAAACGAATGAGTTTTCCTATAAAAGATTCTCAATAGTGCGGCCATTGACTTCTAAACATTTTGTATAGCGTTTTTCAATATTTATTCGGCAATTCATTAATTGACGGACGCTAACTGAATTAAAGGCCTGCATGACGCTCTGCTGCAAATCATTAACGTTCTCATAATTGACAACGTATACTAAATTTTTATGTGTCCCCACAGGAAAAAATCTAGTATGGACAAATCTGGTGATCGCGCAGGCCAACGTATGGGACCGTTTGTTCCAATCCAACGGTTTCCAAATCTTGCTGATAAATATTCAGTGACGATCCTGGAATTATGGGCCGGGGCGCCGTCTTGCTGAAACAAAATACTTCTTTCTTCTTGAATAGGTAGCTCGTCCAATGCATCTTCGACTTCGGCTTGCAGCAGTTGAAGATATCTAGTCGAATTAAGCGTTTGATTATAAATAAATGGACCTATCAAACGATTTCCCAAAATACCGCACCACACGTTAAATCCGAATCGTTCTTGGAAACGCGATTCTCGAACTATTTTCGGATTTTCATTATTCCAATAATGATAATTATGCCGATTGTAAATGCCGTTGTTTGTGAATCTACTTTCATCGCTCCAAAAGAATTTTTAGAAAAAGAATTATCGTTTGTAACTTCATCCAGGTACCATCTACAAAATGTAACTCTTCGAGCATAATCATTCTCTTTGATATGATGGCATATCATTGGCTTATAAGGATGAAATTTCTTCTTTTTAAAACATAATGTACTGAACTTCTTGCCATACCACTGTCATTCGAAATTTTTCTTACTGAAACGGAAGGCTCAACATTAACAGCGGCTAGAACAGCTATTTCAGCATCCTCATTGTCTTTTTGATAGGTTGTAGGACGAATGGCGGTGAAGGATCCACCTTGTCGAAGATTTTGCTCGAGTCGGGAAAACAAAGTTCTGTGAGGTTGCCTTCTTTCGGGGTATAAGTTGTGATATTCATTTGCTGCCGCAGTTGAATTACGATGGCATCTTATGTAGACAACAAACATGTCCGTTTTTCATGGTTTGAAAACTGCATCATCAATTTTGAATATGAATAGCTTACTACAACAACTACAAGTTCTGACACGATACTACTGTAACAATATTATTGACAGATTTGATGTGCAGTTGTTTGTTTCTTAAAAATTTGCAATCATGGATAGTGTGATGTGCTTTAAAATACATCTACAGATCTCAAAAACGATTTTTCTTTATATCTTCTAAAGTACACAAGATAAATAGCTCGAACCTTATATCGTTGAAAGGAAAAAAAATCAAGTAATTCAACTGTATAAAAATAAATTATCATTTCCATTTAAAAAAATGCAACTTTGGGTCATATTTCGCTACTGATGCAAGCAAAAAATATTTTAATGACGCATATTATTCAATATCTAAATGTCTACAACTTTTATATTTACATATTTTGATAGGATAAATAGTGTGGATTCTACGCAAGTTTAAAGAAAATGCCGATTTTCACTTTTTGCAATATCTAGTAGGCAACGCATTTCTTTGGAAAAACAAGAGAAGGTCTGAAGAGGTAAGATAAATACCTCCATATTGTTCCATTTAACCGACCCTGTAACTCTTACCGTTTCCAAAATACCAATGGTGAGCATCGAATTTTGGACACACTGTATATTATAATTCCGTAGATCTAATTAGATTTTGGGCATAATCTATGTAACCAAAAAAGCCGTTAACCTACACAAATTTTCCAATTTTTGAAATATTTAGAAAATATTTATATTACACATTTTGTTTCAAATAAAAGTTTTTGTAATTTAATTATACACAACTTTTGTTCAAACTATTTTTGATTCAATATGTAATTACTAAAATATAACAATCCCGTGACTCTAATTATTGTAACAATATCTCTACTAATATCAATTATACAAAAAAAGTTGAAGGAAAAAATTTGTTGGAAATTCTATTGTCTATAGCTTTTGTTTGGACCAATGTCGTTAATTATTGTATTGGTGTATTTATTAAATGTTGTGCTTGTAAGTCTAAATCAAAATAATAATGTTGCAATAAAAATGTAGGAAACAAAAAACAATATGTTATTTTAGGAAACATACTTCAAAAAAGTGTTGGAGTTCTCGACGACATAACCGTCGATGATCAATCGCACCTGCACACACGTCAGGGAACCCACAGGCCTAAGTTTTTGAAGAACATCCGCGCTGAGGCCGCATGCTCGCCTACACACGTCACAAACCTTACACCACACCCGAAGCAACGAGCTTGCTCACGAAACTGTCAAACACAGCACACGTTACACCTCTGGAGCTAGCAACGACAAACCCCTCAACCGCTGAATCCGCAACTACATTCACTACAAATACACCAACGCCATAGGGACGTCACTCCGACCCAAACGCCACATTCGATTACATGATCCGACAGGCGCATCCACTTTCCAAAACATTTAAATTAAGCATAACGCTAGCAGAGAAAATGAGCCCACAAAAACAAAATATGCTCACGAACCTCCGACACGCTTTACCGTGGATCAATCCACTAAAGGACGGTCCCATATGAAGTTGTCGTCTCAACCCCATTGCAATCAACCTGATCATTTTTAATCCGCATGTTGCATCGATTGGAACGCAGATTTTAAACAAGTACTTAACAGAACAAATCCGATTAAGAAATGCTGACATCGGGAAGCATTTAAACGACCTTGCTTACAAATCATCAACCTGGTTATCATGTATAAAACAAAGCAGTTACAATAAAGCAAAAGCAGTTCGGTCGAAGTTAGGTGTAGTTGAGTCCAGTTCAATAACACTTAATTCGCATTGATCAGTTTGCAACGCTGACCAGCGCAGCGATCAGCACTAGTGCGTCGCTAGCATCCAAATCGACCGGCGATTTACGACTCGATACGTAAAACCGCGCAACAGTATGACGTCACAAACCCGTTGCAAATTTTTATGCTGCAACACGTCCCGGTACACGTACGGCGCATTAAAAACAATATTTCAAACCTCGGGTTGCAACCATTAACGCGTTCCATAATACATTAAAACTGACATTTTGATTTTAATTTTTATCTCAGTAGTCATTTCAAATTGTGTCTACTCCATATCGTTAGTAAAATAAACACTGAACAAAAAAAATTGTCCGCCTTTCCATCCAAACTTGTTTAACAACGTCGCGATCCACAACTTGTCTGTAAACTGACGGAACATCAAAGGATTGGTACGCGACGTCGTTAAACTGGGTTCAGTTTCACGTCCAGATTGCGCCCGACTTAGTACGGGACGTGGTACGGTTTGCAATCTGGTACAAATCTGGACGCGGCTTAACACGATCGGTGCTTCATACTGCGAACGCTGCATCTCGTACGCTACGAGAGTGCATTCGACGATCTACGTAACATTCATTCATGCATGTAAATATTTATCCCATATACTGTAATTGTAAATAATAAACAAATAAACAAAGCAGTTTTTTGGTTAAACAAAAAATTACTAATTTAGAATTATATAGAGAACCCTCTAACTAAAAGACTTAAATCTTAAAGTCCTGTATGGTTGCAAGAATAGCCTTAAGTATAACTTTTTCTGAAGTTGAAGAGTAGAAAAAATTATAGTCTGAGTTGATGTTTTAAATAAACATTTCACTTTATTTATTTATTTATTCGTATAGAATATTGTTAAAATTGTATTGTGATGTAAGCGTTTAGTATGGTGTCCCAGAAGATCAGTATAAACCTGTATAGTGTGGTGACGAAACCGTGTGTAATTGTGGATTAGTTCATCTTGGCAAAGCATTTGCTTTAAGTCTAAACATGCCACCCTTAGGTTTGTTTTCAACTCATTGATGATCTAACAATAAAAATCCGGTTTTTTAATCAAAAAAGAAAAATTTGGCCAAAAGGAAATCGCATAAGAACAAGCCATTCAAAAACGCAACTCTATGTTGTTTAAATGAAAAAGCGATTTCTAATCGAAATTGTGACTGTGGAAATGAACCAGATCCCGAAAGCACATATTGTGGAGGATTGTCAATTAACAAAGTTTAAAGGAAGGTTTGTAAATCTTCATAATTTAACATGAAGAAGCTGTATTGAAGGCACATTTGCAGTTAAGCAATATTATGTATTTTTTCTGTCCTTATTATTTGTTTTTCCATTATTTTGTTTGCTATTTCTTTAACCTACTATTTTTCTCGTCATTGTCCTGACTGGCGCTTGGACCAGTGCATTATATGTCTTTATGCAATGGCTGTAATGTTATATTTTATAAGTTTTATTTACTTCCTACAATGTTTACACGTTAAAGTTTATATTATTACATATAAATACTAAGATGGGTAAGACTTGCCATTGTTTAGGTTTTAGGTGGTTTTCCTAAACTTTGAAGCAAATGCTTTGCCACAATTGCACACGGTTTCGTCACCACACCACACTGATCTTCTGAATCATAACACTTATATTACAATACAATATTTAAAATGCACGATACGAATAAATAAATAAATAAATTTGAATTCTACTGATATTTTCAGACAATTTTCAATAACATTTATTGAATCTAAAAATTAATATGGTTTAAGTTAAACACTTCCTATGTTAAATTCGAATAACTACTTTTTCCATAAGTCTAAAAGAGATGGAACTTATGGTGTGAATAAACTAAAAATGTTAAAAATTGTACAGGTGTGCTCAAAATAGAAAATCAAACCTTAGGCAATTTCAATGTTTATTTTAAATAGAACATACTGAATATTACAATATAAACGGTTTCCATTTTTTGAATTTTGTTATATCAGCATTTCGTATGGCTTAAATGTTGGTTCTTGAGTTATTTCCAAATTATTTCAAAAACGATTAATTTATTATAAATATCGAATATAGTTTGTCAAATTTGTCTTTTTTTTAGTTAAAAATTACAATAAATTTGTTAAGTAGCTTAATCAACCACCAAATAGAAATAAAATAGTTCCTATCAATGTTAATAAAGCAATTAAGAAAATTATTTTAGTAGCATTTTTTAGCAAAAATTTATGTTACAGGAAATTAAACTAACAAGTTGGTTTAAACACTGTTTTATTGGTTACACAAAACAAAACATAAATATATCAGTAGCAATTCAGATTATTGTGCTCTTGTCTTTTATATTTCACAAATACGTATATAATAAATCAGCGACACACAAAATAAATTGTAATTGGAACATAGATAGCGTTGGCTACCGAGCAAGACGGATTCTTATCCTTTCTTGAATGGCGATCTTAAGCAACTAGTTTAGTAAAAAACACAGAGCGTGTTAGTTCATATGTAACAAAGAGTATATATTTTGCAAGCGCCACCTTAACTTATAAAGTAATTTGTCAAAGTAGTTAAGGTTACTTGATAAACAACACAAACAAGAATGGATAAAAACACCATCGAGGAAAAATATATATTAATAAATTTGTCCTAGCAACATAAAGTTCTTTACAATTAAAGATATAATTACCTTGTGGTAAGTTACTTAACATACATATACGTATAACACACGTAATATCATTCAGTAATGCGTCCTTTGAATCGTTCGACATCAATGAAAGTACTGGTACTTGGATAGTTCGGACACACAAGCTAAAATCAAAGTAGCTAAAAAAGAGGGATGCATTGTCAAACAGTTGAGGTCTGCGGTGAATTCCAATTGGTAATTTTTTCAAGCGTCAAGAACTACAACTCTAACGTTGTTAATCTCTAGGAGCCTGCGACAGGAGTTTAACATGCCAAAAAACTATTGAGCAAAAAAAAAGAATTATTTAAAAACTAATAAACTTTAATCTACTAAATGGTCACAGTGATTTCCATTTACGTTTAAACATTTTAATTCCCTCGGATCATAACACGGGTACTAGTTGCTCTCCGAATTTTCTTTGAGTCTAGTTCTTCAAATGCTCTTCTTACTTGGATTTCATAACGCTTCTCGTGTATTTACAGGCGTTCATACAGTTTGCTTTTTATCTTTCCCCAAAGATAAAAATCAAGGGATGAGATTTGGACTTCTTTGACTACAACCGAGGACCGCGCAGTTCAATTCACCTATCTTTTAAAACGTTTGGTTTAGTATGTTTAATACCTCAGCTGTAAATTGAGCAGGATACTCACCTAAAACTTGTCTAAAAAATTGATTACTATCGTCCTTAATATTTCTATATAACGATTGTAGGTTATGGTTCCAATACGAAGTACGGTATAAAAAATCTTCTTAATTGGGTCATAAATATATTCTTGGGAATTATTTTATTTCTATTTTTTGGTGTTTAAACAATTTAAGTAATTGATTGTAATCTTAAAAAAGTATTGCAACTTTTACAAATTTGACATTCATGGCACACTATATTCGACATTTATAATAAATTCATCATTTTTGAAAAAACTTGAAACGACTCAAAAACCGCACATTTTATTCTCCATATTTGGTATTGAATGAAAGATAACCAAAAAACAAGTCATTCATATTATAATATACAACATGTTATGTTTAAAACAAGGCACTAAATGAACTTGAAAGCACCGGAGGCAATTTGCAAACATTTTTGTAGTTTATTTACACATAAGTTCCAACTTTCTTAAACTTATGAGAAAAAAAATTAGTTATTAGAATTTTAACATAGGGGCGTTCCAAAGTTGGATTAGTTTTTTGTATATTTTCAAAATAACTTAAAAAATATTAATGTTACAAAAATTATTGAAAATATCGAGTAGAATTCAAATTTTACATAAAAAACATAATGTGCTATTTAAAAAAAGGAAGTTCGAATCAACTTCCGTTATTAACGACAGTGCTGCAACCGTGTCATTATTTTCATTAAATGGGGCACAACAAAAACGCCCTGTGCGTAAATTTTCAGTTTTAATTTATTTGTTGTTTCACCATAACGTCTAATAGGCCACCACCGTAAAGCACCCTGTATATTATATAATATAAATTGTTGTGGATAAGCATGACAAATGTGCTTACAAACGTTGACGTTCTTGAATGCTTACAAAATGAATTTAAATGTATTTGTGGTTTTGTATGACATTTTTTTCAGTTATCAAGTCTTTTGGGGAAATAATAGTTATTATTATAATTATAATAATTTTAAATTTTTTTCAGTACGGAAAATATAAAGTTTTCTGAATAAAAGATGATATTTTTATTGAAACGATAACATCAAGATTAAGTTTCCAATCAAAGTTGAAAATAACAATAATTTCAGACGCCCCACTGGTTATTTACATAGTCTAACATTAATGAAGTAATTTAATTTAGCTTTTAAGGGTATTCGAAGCGATAAATAGGCGTCAGCAATTCATGCAAAGTAGAGAATTTGTATAACCATCAATAGTACAAGAATATTAGTTTTTGGTTTTAAATGTTTAGAAATTATGTTAATGAATATAATCACAAAACCTTTGTCCAAAAAGTAACGTGTAAAATTGGAACCAATTTTTTGTACGCCCACTATATTGATTTTTCATAAATTAAAATGAGTACATAAATACAAATTTGTTTAATATAATTTATAAATGGCTATTATACCGCGTGCACTAATTTATCAGCGCCTACCTTGATCGTTTTCTCTTATAATTAATACCAAACAATTTAAAACTGTCAACACCAATTACAAAATAAACCAACAATTCAAATTAAATTTGGGCGACATTAAGTAATTGTAATCAAAATTTCACGCCTACATGAAAAATTTTTGGCCATACAAGCTGCTGCATAAAACAGTAGTTAATTATAAGGTTCGAAAATCAATCAAATTTCGATTAACATTTTGTTTCTGCACCATCAAACAAAACTCAAAATTTAGACCATAATCTAAATTAATATCTAATCCACACAAACCTATTTAAAAACATAAACAATCTTTAAAACCACGAACTAAAAACTGGCTTAAAATTATATAAAATTAAAACCCACCTATAAGAATGGTCGTAAAAAGAGTATTACCTCATAACTATAGCAGCTTGATTAAATTTGAATGGGCAGTGTAATTAGGATCGAAATGACTCGCTCCTCCTACCTTTACGAACCCCTCTACCACCTGCCCAAATTGGCTACAACACAGCACCTGATATCTCTTAATAACTTGCTTTGACAGCTAAATTGCGCATACCAAGCATAATTTCTACCTTTCAATAACAATGATACAAATAAATGTAGAACTCAATTTACTCAATTGTGTTACGTTGCATTGTACGTATTTCTTGTTTGATTCGTAAAATTAATTAATTGGACTGTTAAAACTATTAAATACAATAAATTAAAAACTTCTCGGTTTTCTATGGTAATTATTATTTAAAATTTGTAACACCAGTAGTTTCAATCTAAAAGGTTTGTTCGGAAATAGAGTTTGCTGCATCATAATATATTGAATTTTTAATAAATTTCTAGTCAAGTTACCTATGACTTATGCTATCTGTCATTACTTTGCTTCAGATCAGAGTCTTATAGATTTCCATTTTACTCTTCTTGTTATGACATCTTTCTAAGCAATAAATATCGAGAGTATTAAAAAATATTATCGAAATCGTCATTATAAGTTTGAAACTTTCGTTTATCCAATGAATATATATGTCGCAGGCAAATGTTGATTCAATTTTGAGGTTATGAGTTACGCACATCGCAAAATACTATATAAACGAATAAATTAAGTAATGTAATGTCAACTTAGATTTTATTTTAAATTATAAACTTTAAATGAATTAAATTTTATGATTTAAAATCAAAGTATTAAATTGGCATAGTATTATTTAATTTATTCGTTTATACATTAGTCAATACGTTAATGGACAAATTCTTCCATAATTAACCGAAAAATACTATTTTCAAAATTAAGTTTAAATCCATATAGAATAGAGTCAACATCGGAAGACACCAAGCTGCGCGACAAATGTGACGTCATAATGTAAAACTAACACAAAAATATACACTTATAATAAAATAAAAGAGTTATATTACTTATGTTTCCTGTCAAAAGATTTAGCAGGGAATAGTTTAAAAAACTGCTTTGTAAAGTAATAATAAACAAATTAGGTACGTCGTGAAACAAAGCGGTTACAAACAGAATGATCAGCTGGACACTATGTTTTAGGGCGCACAGTAGTAATATCTGTGTCACTTTCTAATCATTACTGCATGAAAATATTGATACAAAAAACCAAAATACTTGAAAAACAAAATAAAATGACGAATAAACAGGCAAAAGACAAGAAAAATTATTTAGAAACAAGACAACAAGGCAATCAACAAGAAACTAAAACTAAACGGCAAAGAAAAGAAAAATTCAATAAAAAAAGGTAAATATTAAGAGTATGAATAACAAAAGTGGGACCAATTAATGAATTCGAAACAGCGGAATTACAAATGTTAATAATAGTGAGATAAAAAAAGAAGAGAAAATGATTCTTAAATTAGAAAATTTGTATCCATTAAGGAAGAAGAACAAGTAGAGGTAGAAAGTATAGTCCATAAAAATATAAAATGTAGATAAATAAATGGGAAATTATCATCAAAAGAATCCTAAAAATGTAACTAAAACACTCAACTCAGGAATATACTATAATTGCAGTATATAGACCTAACGAAGTTGCAAGAACTAAAGACAAAGATGTTCTGGGAACAGTTAAGTACAGTAGTCAAGTGAGAAAAAGTGAGGAAGTGCGACGAGAAGTACAAAGGAATCGGTACATTTGGGAAAGAAATACGGAACCGTAATGGAAAAAAATTATTGGATTTTTGGGTGGTGTATGACTTAAACATTGCAAACACCTTCTTCCAACTTAAAGAATTTATAAATATATAAGGGCAATGCCAACTAGAGGAAAATAGTTGGTTATAAACTACATAATTGTGAAAGCAAGGAACAAAGCAATAATTAATGACGTAGTGGTTAAAGAGTATATGAAATTGAGGTCACTATTTTCAAGTAGTGGGTAAAATTAAACGCAAACACAAAAAGAAATATCACTGGACGACAAAAATTGATTAAAAATGTAATGGTTGTTGTTTACAAATAAATGAAAAGTTGCGACAGCTCAACAGTACAACCTAGAGAGAAAAAGTAAGGAAATGGCCAATGTAGCTCACTAAATTTGTAGAGGATCCAGATTGTAGTAGTTAACACAGCAGCGTCTAGTTTAGCCGGTGAGTGGGGGGTCCTGAGGAACTATAAGAAATTAACTGCTGCCTAACAAAGCGCCACAGGCTGGGTATTATAAGGAAATAAAACCGATCAACAGGAGTTCATAAGATTTTTACTAAAGGTCTAATTCCGCTAAAACGAACACAAATCAGAGAGACAATTAGACAATTTAATATAGCAAATAAATGCAAAACCGTGGTAGTAGTCAAGTTTATCGGGAAAGGTTCTTAAATAGCCATTTCAACACCCCTAGGAGATATCCCGCATGTAATACGCAATGAGAATATGAGATCAACGCACGTGCTAAAGCATACGTCGTAATTAGAACTAACACAACCACGAAACAAAAAGAAAAGAAAGTACTTACGGTGAATGCAGTCCGATTTAAATTTAAACACCAATTCGACTTGGAATTATTGAGAAACACATTAATAGTTTATGTGTAACATAAATAAATAGGAAGTACAAAATGTCCGTTCATTCTCCCCGAAACTTTTGTTAATTAAAAATCCACCAATGGAAAATTCGCAACATGTGCGGAAAATTCGACTTCTGTCGTAACGTGCTACACACGACACACGTTTTAAGAAGGTTTTCGACATACGTTCTACTTTTCCAAATAAACCCGTAACAGATTTCTCCTTAGCAAGAGGATAAGGTCGAAGCAACCTAGTAGCGACAAAGCGAAATCTTTTACTCAAAAGAAGAAAAAAAACCAAAAGACTAGGATCTGTAGTTCAGGATGGTCACTGACAAGGGCAGAATATCCAAAAAGTCGCTAAATAGTGGAATGATAATTCCTCAAGACAAGCTATAAGTGAAAAAGGAACAGAACCATTAATACATAGGATACTAGTGAGAAAGTCTCCCATATTGACGAAACTACAGAAAAAGAGAAGGATTTAACAAAGGCACAGGTAACAAAATTTAAGCCAATGCCATTGAACCAAAAAAAAAAACCTGATAAGAAATACCAACCTCAAAAGCATACTCACCCGGAATATAAGCCCCAGTTAAAGAGGAAAAAAAGAACAAACGAGAATTAACACAAACGAAAGACAAATAAAACAACACACAACACAAAGGTTGACTTGATGTCCTAGCCAACGGAGAAAGTGACCATTCCTATGTCAAAATGCCCAGCCAATCTCCCTAAACAAAATATTAAGGGTGTGACAACCGTAGTTGTCCAACCCACCGAGTCAAGTGAACAAACCGGAAATGTGCAATATAAATCAACCAAAAAAACTAAAATAATAAATCGTCCCAACAGGACCCAAACAAATTTATCGGAATGATACCCTCCAGAAATATTTCTCAAACCTAAACAAAAAAAAATGTACCAACAGAGAAAATCTCTTTCCAGTCACAAGACTACCAAGTGTAGGGTCTACCGGAAAATAAAAAATTAACTAAAAGCATGTGGTGGAGTATCAAGTAAATTTGGATGCTGAACAAAGTTGACATAAGCGTCATATTATCCCTAATAGAGAAAGAAAGTGTTTAGGCACCCTACATATTCCTGAATGTTCTACCCACCCCAGTGATTTTGTAACATTACGCCAAAATCTTATCATCTAAACAAGAGTAACTAAGACTAAGTCAAAATAAGTAAGCAAAAAGAGAAACCATGAGAACAGTCAAGATACATCTAAGCTAATTTTGTCTTTTTTACGCTTCGCGTACGACAACAAAATGTCGGCATCACCAGAGTGATTATCAACAGGGGTTTTGTCTTCTGCAGGATCTATATACGCAGGTTTAAGATCTTTAGCATGCCATACACCAGACACCTTACGTGAAACGTTTTCCAACTCGTAGCTCCACGGAGAGACCACAGTTTTTAAAGAAATCCAATGTATTTTGAAGCAAGCTTGGCGTTAAAGAAGTTTGGTGCTAAAGACAAAACAAAATTTTGTTTCCACACCCTATCTCCTAATTTGTATGGAGTATGTCGTTTACGTAGATTATAGCGCTGCTGCTGTTGGTTTTGCGCTTTTGTTAGCTTGCCAAAGATAAATGGACATATCCTTACATATTCTCTTGGATTAGAAGTAGGTATAGGAAACTCAGAGTCAGTTTCCTGTGGAGAAGTTTTAAAGCTCTTGAGTGACTAAAAGAATTACCCAAAACAAGGTGTTCACGCCCAAAGAACGCATAGTAAGGAGTGCAGCTTGTGACTTCATCTTTTGCCGTGCAAATTGCGCAACCCCACCTTAGCGAGTTTCGCATTTCAATGTCGTTGATTCGACTTAGTGTACGCCGCTAACATGATTTTTCAGTACCCGATTTACGATCAACAGGATTAGAGCGTGGGAGATATCTGGCTATTATAGAGAATAGTCGTCGCATATTTGTATCAAAGTCGCTGAAATTCTTTACTACAAAAACTGAACCTTGTTGTCTGAGATGTATTGTATTGTATTGAAGAGTTCCAAAGAGAAGGAAGATTTGTTGTTCTAGAATACGTACTATGTTTGTAGCATTGGCCGTACTCATAGGAAAAAAAGAGAATTTTGTGAAACAGTCTACTACAACAAAAGATGTAAGAGTTTCCCTTTGTGAAACGAGGAAGAGGACCAACAATGTTGCAGGAGAGGACCTGTTAAGGATAAGTAGGTCTAGCACGAAAAACAAAACCAACAGAAAAACACCAAAACTGCACCAAAAACTGATCTGGAGTATCGCTGATGATGACAGCTTAGCTGTTGAAACACGTGTCAGAGTAAAGTTTTTGGTGCGTTTAGTAGTGTTCTGTTGGTTAAATAGGCTGCGCTGCAGTTGGTGTTCCTTTCCTTTGACGAAAAACAATGTTACCAGGAAAGGCATGTTGTTTAACTTTGTGAGCCGCACAGACTCTGTATAGTATATTAGGGCAATAGTTTTAAAATTGCCACAATGTCCAAAACAGGTGAATCGTGGTTAGCTTGTATGATACGTTTACGCTGTTCCGACGGAACCACTCTTTTCCACACATCGTTATCAGAAAAGAGACGTTTTCACAAGTCGAAATAAAGTATCATCTACAACAGACCAGGAAGAAAATTGTTTAGGAAAGAAGAATTTGAACCTAAAAGATATGACAGTTTATTATTTCGTACGCTCTCAAAACATAGTTCAGTAGCTTTGTGACTCACCTAACCCATAAAAGGAGTATCCGAGATTGAAAGAAGATGTGAATCCACGCCTCGGTTCGTATACTCAGCAATTAGTTTTGAGGATATACTCGTGCTACACACAACTTGTCAATACAGAAGTAAATAGTCCGTCAGAAAAAACGATCCGTCTCCCGAAAAAGTAAGATTCCATTTAGAGATGGAAGTAGACTTTAGCGTAGGCACCACAGCACAAGCAGTAGTAAGAGTTGATCAAGTTCCATTTCTGAATCTGAAAAAGAAAGTAGAGGAAGCTCAACAGGAGTAAAAATCAAAAGTAGTTTTAGGGCTACCAAGTTGCCCATCTATGAGAAAAAAAAAAACCTGCTTAGTCTTTTTAACTTTAATCTCAAAGTCGTGTTTTAGATTTGTCAACGTTAACGCTGTAGTTCACGCTGAGCATCGTCAGAAGTGGTCATCAAGAAACAACGTCGTTCAATATGACAATATGAAAGCTAACACGTTTAAAAAAATTGCACTAAAGAATTTCCATCCAAAAGAAACTAAAGCAGAGTTTAGTTCTTTAACAGGTATATGAAATACTGTAGCAAACCTCGAAGTAGAAAAAAACTTGTAGTGTTCCAACTGCTTAACGCGCTTCGCACGGATTTATGTAACAATTCAGCATTGACTTCCGCATCGTATCCTCGCGAAAATAATTCATAGCACAATTCAGCTTTTACCAACCGATTAACTTCTAGTTTCCACATGATAGTAAATGATGGAGTAACAATTTAAAACCGAAGAGTAATCTGAGATAATGAGATAACAAGAGAGAACGAAAGCAACGATGATCTGTAGTAAAGCTATGTACATTACGTACTGAAAGTAATTTATGTAGAATAATTACAACAGAGAAAGAAATGAGACAACAAATGTTCACAAAACTCTCACAAACCCGAACCCACAAGACAAAATAGAAAAATCAAGACAAATTAGAGCAGTGAAAGAAAATCTGGCCCCGCGTTAGGTGCCAAAATTTGTAACGGTTGTTGTTTACGAATAAACGAAAAAAGCGACGTCTGTAAGCGCTACAACCTAAAGAGAAAAAGTTAGGAAATTTGGCTCAATATGGCACACTAAATTCGTCTAGGATCCAGTATTTGTAGTAGTTAGCACAGCAACGTCCGGCTTAGTCGGTGAGTGGGGGGTCCTTAAATAACTATAAAAAGAAGCCAGACTGCTGGCTTAACAAGGCGCCATCAACAGGTTTTACAACCAAATGGTACTAATACGCTAAAAGCGAACACAAATCAGAGAGAGACAAATAGATAATTCAATATAGCAAATAAAACTTAAAGTAGTAAGAGAATGTGTCAGAAGCCAGAAACTTCATTTGGATATTTATTTATTTAATCGTATGGTACCTTTTAAATATCTGTATTGTGATGTAGAAGTGATATGTATGAGATTGCCCCAGAAGATCAGTATAAATCTGCACATTATTAGTGACAAAAGCTTCGTGCAGTTATTAGGTTAGATTGTATTGGCAGAAGCATTTGCTTTAAGGTTTAGGAAAACCACTAAACTTTAAACATGCCAACCCTTACACCCACCCCAGTGATATTCACATGTAATAATATTAGCCAAGTGTGTAAACATTACAGAAGTGTACATAAGAAAGTAAAATATAACAGCACAGCCAATTGCATAATTACGTGCGTTAGCAGCAACTTAATAATTAAAAACAATTAATGTGTCAGAATTATAAAACTCCTTATAAAGCTGGTTAAACACAAAACCAAACGTCCGGTGAGTAGAAGTCTGCCTCGAATAAAAATTTGTTTAAATGCTAAAGATTTAAGCCATTTAATAATACATGTACGTGAACTTCATACACATTAATATTAAAAAAGGTTACTTAAACATTAAAACTTAGCTGTATTCTGTAGTATGCAGTTCCGAGAATGAAAGTTTCTGCTAGCGACAGTATTCGCCAGCTCCAGGAGGTAGAGTAACCCCAGGATTTCTCTATAGGGAAGTATGTGGCGAAGAACGAATTGCAAATATGTTCCTTAAAGTAGCAATTATGAAGCATAAACGACCCTGCAGCCAGTAGGAATTCACCGGCTGGTTGCGAAAGCTTAAGTGGATGTGAAACCGTGGTAGTCGTCAAGTTTATTGGAAAAGGTTTTTAATAGCCATTCCAGCACCTTCAGGAGTTCATCCAGATGTAATACACGATGAGAATATAGAGGTCGTAATTAGAAGTAACACAACTACAACAACAAAACAGAAAGGAAAAGAAAGTACTTACGGTGAATGCGGTCGGATTTAAATTTAAACACCAATTCAACTTTGAATTATTGGATTACACATTAATAATTTATGTGTAACATTTTAACTTCAGGAGTACGCAAAACACCCATGTAGAAGGAAGTAGAAAATGTCCGTTCATCGTCCCCAGAAACTTTCAATTAATTAAAAAATCCACCAATGGAAAATTCGACTTTCGTCGTAACATACTACACACGACACACGTTTTTACAAACGCTTTCGACATACGTTCTACTTTTACAAATAAACGCTGTAATAAGAAGAAAAAGAAGTAATACGAAACTATAAATTAAGTAATGTAAAAATGGCTAAAAGATACAAAGTAACTGTAGTAAAGTGAAATAGAGAAGAATTCAAAAGAACTGAGAGAAGATCAAAGCAGAAGAAATGTGGGGAATAAATATCAAAACGTAATTATAGAGCTCAGCTAAAAGGTATATGGAATGTGCAAGAGTAATCAAATAAAAAAACAAGCGGTGTGGAAGATTATGATGGAGTTAAATAACTAGTTAAAAACAAAAAAAGACAAGAAAAGTGCATAGAATATCTAAGCAATAAAACGGAAAGAAAAGTGCAAAGAATATATAAGAACAATGGGTTTAGGAGTTTAAAAAAAGTTGTAGAGAATCCACGAAAAATTCAAGCTGGGAGGAGTTTGGAAAAAAACTATAAAAATATATAAAAATTATTAATATAGTCTTAGAAAAAACAAAGATTATTTGACAACATAGAAATTAAAAATTTAAAAGGAGAGATACCTAAAGGGTCAAATTGATATTATGAGGGCTTAAGAGTACCTACTGCTTATAAGCAGGGAAACAAAACACGAACATATCCCCACAGAAGAAAAGAGTAGAAACCAAGAGACCTAAATACAGAGAAGAAAAAGCAAATGCAGAGTAATAAAATTAAGATGGACCAACTGGTAGCAGCGAGTAAAAGTGTTAAAAGCATTCCCCTGACTAAATAACACCAAAAATGATTAAAAACATCTTCAAGAGAGGACTTCCAAACACTACTGAAGATTATGGATAGAAAGAGAAAATGGACTAAAAAATTTGTGACATAGCAAAAACATGGTCGAAAATAATCATCACCTCTCGCCGAAAAAAAGAATATTATTGGGGAGCTTAAGGAAAAAGAGACAAGCAGAAAACTAATCAGAGCAATCAAAAGCCTCTATTGTAAAACTTAGGAATAGAAAAATTAGTAAAAACATAGAATCCGGGACATTTTATACAAAAGATGAGTGTCAGACAAAGGAGGTTGCTTTTCTCCTGTTATTAATCATCACCTATATGAGACAACGTTGATTAGAAAGAAGAAGCAAATAACAAAGCCGCTATATACAGGGTGTTAATTAAGTACGTTAGTAAATAATTCCTCCCCTTTGTTTTATTAATAAATTATAAAAACCTTCTACAGGCAGAAGGGCCTTCAATAGGAGTTACAAACAAAAAACAACAGGTCCTTTTACGCCAACGTTTTGCCTACTATAGTGTAGGCTTCCTCCAGGACATTTATTTATTCAAAATTGAAAAAGATCATTCTTGCGTTGTCATTACAATAAAAAGTACAAACAGTTTACATCGCATTTGTCAACAACATATAAAATGATAACAGAAAAAATTAAAAAACTAAACATAAGTACTTACTTAAGGTAAAGTGTGTTTTTTTGGTTGTCATTGGAACTAGCTTGCATCTATTTATAATCATCAATGACTAAAACTAATTTAATAAATAGATAAAAATCACTTGTAACAAATTAAACGAACAACATGTAAATATAAAACCGCGAACTAACATCCTCAAAAATAATGAAATAAAAATCCATTCTATACAACAACAACACAATATATAACACTATTTACACAAACTGAAAAGATAAAACTAACATGTTAGACAAATCTAATTTAATTTACAAATTTGACTGTATCAATTGTGGTTCTAGCTACATAGGCCAGACTAGACAAAAGTTAAAAAACAGAATTAAAAATCATATATATAATTGCAATAAAAAATCCGAGGAAACTGGATTGTCATCACATCACGTCAAGGAAGGACACAATTTTAATTTTAATAATCCAACAATATTAGACATAGAACCAAATTATAAAAAAAGATTAGTGCTTGAGATGATATACATCAACGTTTACAATAATAATGTCAATTTTAATAGTGACACTAATAATTTAAGTTCTAATTTAATTAATAAAATATTTAAAAAAATAATTCAAACATATAGGTTAATTAAAAAATAAAATTAATTTTCAATTAATACTATTATAATTTCTACGATTTCAATCCTTGTAGTAATAAGAATAACTACGTATACGAGGATATATTGAAAAATTCTTAGCCTATAAAACCAAACAAAATTTCAATGTCAAAATATTTTATTACTCAACATATTTTCTTCTTAATTGGATACATTTATTACAGCGAACCTGCAACGTCTCTAGACCTTTCAAAAAAATTGTTCTTCTTGCTCTGCAAACCAGACCTCCACAGCTTCTATAACCTCCTTGTTGGAAAAAATTTACGATCTTTTAAACTTTTTTCAGTTGAGAGAAAGAGGTGATAGTCAGGCGGAGCCAAATCGAATAAGGGGGGTGTTCTAGTAATTCCAAACCCTAAATCACGAATTTTTGCATGGCAACATGAGATTTGTGTGCAGGGGCGTTGTCCTGCAAAAACAAAACACTTTTGGATAGCTTTCCGCGTCTTTTCTCTTTAATATTTTCCCATAGAGTGGGGTTAATTATATTCAGGAATAACATTGTATGTGGCGCCCTCAAACATTAAACAAAGAAACTAAATTAATATTTGAGTTTCTCGTTATCAATATACCCAATATCCCAAATTTCATTCAATTGCCATGTTACTTAACAAAAATATAAACAGAAACTCAAATAAAGTAGTTAATTAACATCCTGTATATGATACAGAAATCTTGAGAAGGTACAAATTTCTGAATGTGTATTCGCGGACGATTTAACGTTAATAACTTGGGCTGAGTATGGACCGAAGTGCTGATAAGTAACGATGAATATAAACAAATCGAAAAGTAAGGTAATGGTAATTAACGAAACAAGAAACAAAGTTAAACTGAGAATAGATGATGAATTAGTAGAACAAGTGAACCATTACCAATACTTATGAGTACAAATTGAAGAAACAGGGAATCAAGGACTGGAGATGCATAGCAGACTAGAGGTGGCCAATAAGGTGTACTATAAACTTAAACAAAGCTTTCATGAGCAGAAGAAATAAAAAGGAAACTGAAATAATGGTATATAAAGCAATATACAAGCCAATCCTTATATGGCTGTGAATTATGGGGTGCCGTCAGAAAGCATGATTCGGGCGGGATAAATTAAATACCTAAAGCGAGTGATGAATGATACTCAAATGCATAGAACAAAGAGCAAGACAATAAGACAAGATTTAAACATTCAGCCTATAGAAAAGTTTATAGTGCAGTTAGCTAAGATGGTGGGGTCAAGTTAAAAAGAATGGAGAGTACTGTTCAAACAAAAAGATATGGGAATCTACAATGATAGGCTAGAGAAAAGGAGAAAACCAAAGCAAACGTAAGACAGAGGTAGTCAAGAAGATTTGAAAGAAAAAGGAGAAACCATGGCTACATGCAAGGAGTCTAGCGTAACACATGTTTTGTATTTGAAGTTATCACTATGACGATATTGCGAATAACAATTGTCTGTTCTTAATTATACTATTATTTACGTGTTTTTTACAAACGACATGTCGTTAAGACATATTTCAATTAGCTGTAAATTAACTTTATATAAACATTTAGGTTAAAAATGCAGTATCTGCAGAGGCAGTATCACAAAATTAATTAAATGGCGCTAAACTTGCTTAATCGGTTTCAAAGTAGATTACAATGTAATTAACTAAAATTTAAATAACTACGAGTTAATGTAATAAAATTGGCGGTTAATTGGAGTACCTATACCAAAGAAACATTTAAGTATAAACTAAGTAACAGATAACTGTAACGACGATTGAATTAAATTTAAAAATTCAATCCTTGTTACAGTTATCTGTTAACATGCTCTGGTTTTATACTCAAATCATTTCTTTAGTTTAACAGTATTGTATGTTTTACAATATTGTAAACAGCTAAGGAATTGATCCGTGGAGCAGATAATTCATTAGAAGAGATATTATTGTAAAGTAAATTTGTATGTTTATTAAATTCTTGTGAACTCTGTACATATTTATTTCTCTCAAAATTTAATACAGTTGATGAAATGTACACAATGCAAATCTTCTCCTACTTACAAATACATAATATTTAGCTGTCAAGGTTGTATAGCTTACTTGATAAATATTAAAATTGTTACAAATCAGTAAAAATTTGCATTTTCATAAAAACGTGAACAATTAGCTGTAGGACACTATAGTATTGTTTGATACAAAATTACATTTACATTTGTTGTTGGCATAAATACAGGGTGTTCTATTTAAAATAAACAAGTTATTGGTTTTTATTTCTTTTATTTAATCTCAATTTGTACACATCCTATGTAGGAAAGTGGATTTTGTAACGTTCGAAGTGTAAACGCTCCTTCTGTGTACACACATCCTTAACCCAATTTCGCGGGCATAACTTTATATTAGTTTCCGGCGTTGATAACTCGAAATTGTCCACGATTGGTCAGCTGCATTTTAACGTTTCCGAAAAACTTTTCTTGAATCAACCGTTCACGAGGGAGAAGATAAACCCACATCTGAGAATTTCCTCGCTTTATGGGGTAATCAGGCTGATAGTAAGAGATTCTGAAATACTTCAACGTTTTAAGAACTTTATTTTGTGTTGTAAAATTCGCTAAAAGATTGTGCTCCACGTGAACCGTTTAATAAGCACCGTCCTGCATTCTTCATGCTAGGGGACGCTTTGCATCAGGTATACGATTGCCCTCTGGGTTTATCCTTCGCTAACATTCCTATGTTTGTTCTAGAGAGGGTGGTTTATGTCTCCCTATTAAGAATATATTCTCTTCCTGTGGTTTCTTCGTCAGATTGTACGGCTATTGCGGGTCTACTTATCTCTTTTGAAGGCGCTGTGCCGAAATAGCTACCCACGAATACTCCGTCAGATTCGCAGACTACGGTGGAGGCTCGTCCAGAAACCGCTAGCAATATTGGGAGCAAAGGTAACGCTCATACTGCTGCGTAGAAGGTCAGATGTTTTGATATCTTTTTAATTGCACGTAAACCTGCAGTCGACCTATCACTCAAGTAGAAGTCCCCAACTATCAGGCGCGAACGTATAAAACTTGCTGATTATTTGTCGCTAGAATGTGTAATTGCATAATAATACCTGGAACGTTAACTAGTCATATAGTATAAGAGTATTTACTACCTACGTGGTGTATAAGTCGTGTAAGAATTGAAACCTTAATTGTAATTAAGCCAAACGCATTTAGTTCCATTGATCTTTTCGGTACGAGCTCGTTCCAAGTTAGGTCCAAATTGAACAATCGTTTAAGCTCGCGGTAACTGAATTAGTCTTAAAACTTCCCTTACACGTCTTCATTCAATTCATGTAATCTGTAACGTTACTCAGTACTATAAGTGACATTCATTCTAGGTTAATCAGGTGAGTATTCCTCCAAAATTATAAGTTTTATATAAAGTCGGCGTTGACAACGTTTTGAGTTTGTTGTTTCATTCACCTCCACCTAGAAGGGCTCGTGAAGAGCAAACTTTATATAAAATTCTAGGTTAAGTTTACCATTGGCGTGCCTTCAGTACGCGAAATATCAATTGCATATACGAGACAGTGGCGTAGTAGTGGTAAATATTGGGGTAATTCTCTTTACTTTAACTTGTAATTCTGTGTAGTTCTAGTCATTTTTGTGTTACCTGAATGTTTAATACTGTACTTTACCCGTTTTAGCTCGTGTGTATTCGTAATATATCTGTGTCTATTGAATGCGTTGACTTATCACAATTCATTTGTGTATTGGGTGAATAAATTTTATGTGAGGGTTTTGTGAGTTTATGTCAAATTCTCTTTCGTGATTTGTTCCCTTTTACTGTATATTCTGCGGACAGTTAGCTGCTGACCTTTGATTCTGGGTCAGAGTCTTCTCTACAGTGTTACTCAAACCTGGCGCCCTACTTTTTTATTTTTTTTTCTATAGGTTCTAGGAATAACGTTGACCTTCCTAACCCACACCCTACTCTCCGCTGAGGGGCATACTTCCCTAACAACTGACCGTAACAATTTTTCACAAGTTGTACATAAAATCTGATCAATTCATAGACACTAGTGCGAATTTAGTTTGGAAAAAGAAAATAGTTGCTGAGATATGAATTGGTAAAATTGTGACGATTTTTTCATAAAATGTAAATATCTCAAAAACCTTTAGTTTTAGTAAGGTAAACCTCTATAAAATCCATTCTTATTTTGAACGTAGAAATGCAATAATATACAAGGCATTCCATAAGGAAAAACACAACTTTGATACGTTCTGTGTATTTTGGAACACCTGTATATTTCGAAAGTAATTTTAAAATATTACTCCAATAGGTCTCTATCTATCCCAAATATATTTTTCTAATGTTATTGAACAGTTTGGCTGTAATATTCCGTGTCGTATACCGTGAATAACCCTGTATATAAACTATTTACTTTGAGCAATCCAATATTATAATTTATTATTTATTTTACTTACTAGTTTCAACTCAAAAATTATTACGAGTCATCTTGAGAAGTCAAATATAATTTTTTACAAACGTTAAATGGGAGAATGCACTGACACACTTTTACTAACACAATTTAAACAAGACATAATGTTACTTTTAAATGTTGGACTCAACGAGAATAGTATATTTTGTATCAAGTTTGGAATGAGCATATTCCGCACGGTTTCATGAGTGCGGAATAGCCATTCTAAACGTGTTACAGACTATACTTTACTAAGACAATATGTGTATCAATAAAAAAATGTTAAACAATTTACAAAGTGGTAGTTGTGTTCTCTATTTTAAGTTGGTACCTTTTATTTGTAGTGGTATTAGTCATCAATTGCTACTAACTTTTGAATTTAGGTTAAGGTTAGGAAAAACCTTAAAAAACAACGTCTTTTATTTGCGATTTATTAATTAATAATAACACAGCTAATAGTGTTTAGTTGATTTAGTTATTTAGTTATTATGTTACTACGAACGTTTATTAAATACATTTACCTGTGTATGAAGTTAATGTTGGCAGCTTTGTGTAAGTATATTATTAAAAAATTGTTGCTTATTATTCAACTTTAATTTAATTCTAGATAATTAAAACGATAAATAAGATAGTAAATAATTGAATTGGTTTCTCCGAAAGCATTGTACCTTAGAGGACATAAAAGTATTTGTTTGGCATCTGATTGCATTCCTGCGAGATGTATTGGCAGATTTAAAACATTGTCTCACACATTGTGTATTTCTAATAATTTATGTATATGTATTTAAACAAATACTTGATGAGGTGTGCAATTTATCATAATGTGCAAAGTAAATTCTTGTTTTACTCGCAGGAAAGAATAAGCTTTTGATAAAGTCGATAACTTTATTTTCAAGGTTTAATTTATTGATACATCGAAAATAATAAAGAAACCAACTCTTTGACAGAAATCTTTATTAACAAATTGTAAACCACATTAGTCTATTAGAAAAGAATCAATTTATTTAAAATCTGTAGAAAACTTTGTATGTCAGTGTATTTTTTTAAATAAAATAACTAAGATAAACAAATATTTTACCAAAAACTTGAATTCTTTTTAAAAATAACTTTGTGATTACATATCTGGCTGCATGCACAAAGGCAACTACCTTAGTTTTGTAAGTCTTCAACTAAAAGTAATAACTTTTCATTTGGATGCCTATGTTCAACTTGGTGTAAAAGAGCATTACTTTGTTCAGCTTCAAAAACTTTGAATGTGTTAGACAAGGCCGTAAATGTGTGGTGCATCTGCGTTACCCATATCATCGTTGTCTCCATTATATTTCATAGATACTTTATCGCTATACCAATATTTTCGTTTGTTGTTACCATATTAAATAAAATTATGAGACTACCCCTCAAAGAACTCCGCTTTAGGCATTTTGGCTTTTTTGTTGTCTTAATAAACAAGACCATTTTAAGTTCGCGATGAGTTAAAAAACATATCTGATTTTTAACCACAACATAAACTTCGATTTACTAATGGTAGTGAACAACACACTAACTTATTTAGTTGACTCCGTTTGTACATCAGCATCAGCAAATAAAAATCTGACAATAACAACAACAAATTTTGTATTTGTATGGATACAATAAACTATGAATATAGTTAGGTACCTACTGACAGATTACACTTTCAAACAACATTCAACATATATGGAGGTTTTATTTTTTGAAAGTTAATTTTACGTATATGTATCTTTGAAGATAAGTTATACTAAAACTGAAAAATTAAATTGTATCATTTGTACCCGATATTGCTTCAATTAAGCATCGTTAATAAAATTTTGTAGTAATTGTCTTTAAACACAAGGTTATATTAACAACCACGAGATGGCCGTACCTGTGCTCCTTCTGTAACAAGTGCGAGAATATTCTCGCACGATGTTTTGCAATCTAACTATTCTCTAATTAAAAATTAATCTAGAATGTTTCGTAGCTCATAACCAAGAAATGCATACATATGTTTTCATTGAAATATAATAAAAATAAAATTTCATGAAGTAAATGTCTACTCACTTAGTCAAACTAAACTAAGAGTCGCAAGGAAAAGTTGAATTTTTATTTGCTACTATATGCTGGCTATGCGGATTAATAACGGCGGGTTTTTATGTGATTTTTAAACGAATAGTACTGTATTGCCAGGACCCTTACCAAATTCAATTAGCAGTTAAACTGGTCTTTGAAAATGCGGTTAGTACTGGGTTGCCACAACCCGTGCCAAATTCAATTATCAGTTGAAGTGGTTTTGAAAATGCGATTAGTGAAAAATAACTAGACCTATGATTGAACAAAACGAATTGAATCACTGTGTCCTCCAATAGTTTCTTTATAGAAGCAAGAAGACTGAATACAGCACATAGCTAAGTATAGTCTTAGAGTTATTCGAATTGGTTTCGGAATCGGTATTAGGATCGGAAGAGTAAATGTAAATTTTATGCCGTGAGATAATCGTTTTCTCGGCGGCAAATTTGTATTAAATAATTGTCGGTTTCTTACACTAAATACTGCATGTTTAAATTTATAACTAGTAAACTTCAATATTATTGCACGTGATCGTCCATCCCACCCTGTAGCAACGATCGATCCAATCTTGATTGATTTCAAGCTCAGTTTTTTCTTTTACAATGGCAAATAATCAATCAAACAATCAGCGGATAGGTAATTAAATTCATCAAAATTTAAATATTTTCACTTGCATTTAAAAAAATTTACGCTTTGACAATTTTAATTTTTTTATTTACCGTTACTCCCAGACCTTCTATAGAAATAAATATCAAAAATGTCTAACACTAAAAACATAGTCCAATACCATGTCTAAACTGTTGTACAAGTTTTGCTTATCTGCCTTTCAGGTTTCATGCAATATTAATTTTTCAGTAAATTCAAATGTTCGTTGCTAACGTCTGAAATTATTATTTTCCTTAATAATGGTAAGAGATAAGTAGGCCAAACTTGATAGTAGAAGAAGTAGAAAAATTTTATGCGGAAACCAAAAATAAAATAAAAATTGAGGTATTGTATTTAAAATATCAAAGTTTGTACCTATTTCCGGTATAATCGGAAGTGACACCGCCGTGAAAGTATTTATAGTAAGTTACAAGTTTTTACCTAAATCGGTTTTTTCGTCTTATTTGTTAAATGCTTTGTATATACTGGGCATTTAACAGGAAGTATTTATTGAAATCCATTAAAGTATTGGGTAACTGAATTACATAATAAAATTGATACGTAGTTTTTTGTTATTATTGCATTTGTTAATACAAGGTGTCCATCTATAAATTAACACATTTTAACAACTTATAACTCGAGAACAGAAAAAAATATCGACAGGCTGTTTTCACTAAACTTTATAAATATACTTCAAGTTTCTGTTTATATTGTTGCCACATCTAATTTTTTTATGAAAATTGACGAAAAAGAAATTAAGTTGTTTGAACCAAAATTGTGAGCTTAGTTTAAATAGGCCACCCTATAGTTCTTAACATTATTGGAAAAGTTATTTGTGATTGTATTATTTCGCAAATAATTGATTTATAGACCAATTTCTTCTTACAGTATAGACAGCCGTGTTTACATTCATGCGTTAAAGATGAATCTTTGTGTTAAAAATTCTTTCGAGGATTTTAGTTATTTGAAATTGCCGTTCCGACAATTTGTCTTTATTTGCTCGAAAAGATATACCTTATTTCCTATTTGCAGACCTCTGTGAAGAAGTGTACATGGAAAATTTTGTTTAAAAATTGAACAATTAGACGTGCTTTGTAGTATCAATTGAAGTAAAATCATCCCATTCAAATTAGGGAAATAAATCTTCGATTACTGTTTATGTAAGTACCTTTTTACTTTCTTTTGTTTTAATAAAATATTTGCTATCACGGATTCTATCAATTGCAGACACCTTTTTTTTCTTTTTGGTTTCTTTTGCTGGTCACTTCAGATGTACTCCGTTTTTTACAAGGGATTAATTAATCAATAGATCATTAATTATAGTTATGCTGGCAAGGACAATAATAATTCGAAAATTGTAAAGCAACGAAGTGGGTCTGGTATTTTCACTAACGTTGGAATTTTAAATAACCTTGGAACCTCTTTTTGGTCCATATAGTCAAGGTCAAGTCAAAAAAATAGAAATCTTCCGACACGCTCATTACTAGATGCTACCGAATAAATCGGCCACATTATAAGGTTTGGTGGTAAGTATATGCTGGCTATGCGGATTAATAACGGAGGGTTTTTAGGTGATTTTTAAGCGGTTAGTACTGTATTGCCATTACCCGTGCCAAATTCAATTAGCAGTTTAAGTGGTCTTTGAAAATGCGGTTAGTACTGGGTTGCCACGACCCGTGCCAAATTCAATTAGCAGTTGAAGTGGTTTTGAAAATGCGGTTAGTGAAAAATAATTAGACCTATAATTGAACAAAACGAATTGAATCACTGTGTCCGTCCAATAGCTCCGTTAAAGAAGCAAGAAGACTGAGTACAGCGCATAGCTTAGTATAGTCTTAGGGTTATTCGGATTAGTTTCAGAATCTTCATTAGGATCGGAAGAGAATTATTGAACAAGTCGATTCTGGTCATTGCGCTCGAACTTATAAAGGAGAGGTTACCGCTGGTGTGAGAGTGTTTAACGGTTGTACGGGGGTTATGTTAAGTGGGGCGGTACGACGTCTCTATTTACAATAAATTATATGCAGTGAGATAATCGTTTTCTCGGCGGCAAATTTGTATTAAATAATTGTCGGTTTCTTAAACTAAATACTGCATGTTTAAATTTATAACTAGTAAACTTCAATATTATTGCACGCGATCGTCCATCCCACCTTGTAACAACGATTGATCCAAGTTCAAGTTCAGTTTTTTCCTTTACAATGGCAAGTAATCAATCAAACAATCAGCGAATAAGTAATTAAATTATTAGAATTTTAATAAAATCACTTGCATTTAAAAAAAATTGTCGCCTTGACAATTTAAATTTTTTTATTTACCGTTACTCCCGGACCTTCCCTAGAAATAAATATCAAAAATGTCTAATACTAAAAACATAGTCCAATACCATGTCTAAACTGTTTACAAGTTTTGCTTATGTGCCTTTCATATTTCACGCAATATTAATTTTTCAGTAAATTCAAATGTTCTTTGCTAACGTCTGAAATTATTATTTTCCTTAATAATGGTAAGAGGTAAGTGGGCCAAACTTGATAGTAGAAGAAGTAGAAAAATTTTGTGCAGGAAACCAAAAATAAAATAAAAAATTGAGGTATTCTATTTAAAATATCTGAATTGATACCTACTTCCGGTATAACCGGAAGTGACACCGCCGTGAAAGTATTTTTAGTAAGTTACAAGTTTTTACCTGAATCGTTTTTTTTGTCTTATTTGTTAAATGCCTTGTATATACTGGGCATTTAACAGGAAGTATTTATTGAAATCCGTTAAAGTATTGGTTAACTGAATTACATAATAAAATTGATACGTAGTTCTTTTTGTTATAATTGCATTTATTAATACAAGGTGTCCATCTATAAATTAACACATTTTAACAACTTATAACTCGAGAACAGAAAAAATATCGACAGGCCTTTTTCACTAAACTTTATAAATATACTTCAAGTTTCTGTTCACATTGTTGCCACATCTAATTTTTTGATGAAAATTGACGAAAAAAGAAATTAAGTTGTTTGAACCAAAATTGTGAGCTTAGTTTAAATAGGACACCCTATAGTTCTTAACATTATTGGAAAAGCTATTTGTGATTGTATTATTTCGCAAATAATTGATTTATAGACCAATTTCTCCTTACAGTGTAGACAGCCGTGTTTACATGCGTGCGTTGAAGATGAATCTTTGTGTTAAAAAATCGTTCAAGGATTTAGTTATTTGAAATTGCCGTTCCGACAATTTGTCTTTATTTGCTCGAAATAGACATATACTTTATTTCCTATTTGCTGACCGCTGTGAAAAGTGTGCATGGAAAATTTTGATTAAAAATTGAACAATTTGACGTGCTTTGTAGTATCAATTGAAGTAAAATCATCCCATTTAAATTAGGAAATAAGTCTTCGATTACTGTTCATGTGTAAGTATCTTTTTACTTTCTTTTGTTTTAATAAAATATTTGCTATCACCGATTCTATCGATTGCAGACACCGTTTTTTTTCCTTTTGGCTTATTTTGCTGGTTCCTTCAGATGTACTCCGTTTTCTACTAGGGATTAATTAATCAATGGATCATGAATTATGGTTATGCTGGCAAGGACAATAATAATTCGAAAATTATAAAATAACGAAGTGGGTCTGGTATTTTCACTAACGTTGGAATTTTAAATAACCTTGGAACCTCTTTTGGTCCATATAGTCAAGGTCAAGTCAAAAAAATAGAAATTTTCCGACACGCTCACTACTAGATGCTACCGAATAAATCGGCCACATTATAAGGTTTGGTGGTAAGTATATGCTGGCTATGCGGATTAATAACGGAGGGTTTGTAGGTGATTTTTAAGCGGTTAGTACTGTATTGCCATTACCCGTGCCAAATTCAATTAGCAGTTTAAGTGGTCTTTGAAAATGCGGTTAGTACTGGGTTGCCACGACCCGTGCCAAATTCAATTAGCAGTTGAAGTGGTTTTTGAAAATGCGGTTAGTGAAAAATAATTAGACCTATAATTGAACAAAACGAATTGAATCACTGTGTCCGTCCAATAGCTCCGTTAAAGAAGCAAGAAGACTGAGTACAGCGCATAGCTTAGTATAGTCTTAGGGTTATTCGGATTAGTTTCAGAATCTTCATTAGGATCGGAAGAGAATTATTGAACAAGTCGATTCTGGTCATTGCGCTCGAACTTATAAAGGAGAGGTTACCGCTGGTGTGAGAGTGTTTAACGGTTTGTACGGGGGTTATGTTAAGTGGGGGCGGTACGACGTCTCTATTTAGAATGTAAATTTTATGCAGTGAGATAATCGTTTTCTCGGCGGCAAATTTGTATTAAATAATTGTCGGTTTCTTACACTAAATACTGCATGTTTAAATTTATAACTAGTAAACTTCAATATTATTGCACGCGATCGTCCATCCCACCTTGTAACAACGATTGATCCAAGTTCAAGTTCAGTTTTTCCTTTACAATGGCAAGTAATCAATCAAACAATCAGCGAATAAGTAATTAAATTATTAGAATTTTAATAAAATCACTTGCATTTAAAAAAAAATTGTCGCCTTGACAATTTAAATTTTTTATTTACCGTTACTCCCGGACCTTCCCTAGAAATAAATATCAAAAATGTCTAATACTAAAAAACATAGTCCAATACCATGTCTAAACTGTTGTACAAGTTTTGCTTATCTGCCTTTCATATTTCACGCAATATTAATTTTTCAGTAAATTCAAATGTTCGTTGCTAACGTCTGAAATTATTATTTTCCCTTAATAATGGTAAGAGATAAGTAGGCCAAACTTGATAGTAGAACAAGTAGAAAAATTTTATGCGGAAACCAAAAATAAAATAAAAATTGAGGTATTGTATTTAAAATATCAAAATTGATACCTGTTTCCGGTATAACCGGAAGTGACACCGCCGTGAAAGTATTTTTAGTAAGTTACAAGTTTTTACCTGAATCGGTTTTTTCGTCTTATTTGTTAAATGCCTTGTATATACTGGGCATTTAACAGGAAGTATTTATTGAAATCCATTAAAGTATTGGGTAACTGAATTACATAATAAAATTGATACGTAGTTTTTTTGTTATTATTGCATTTATTAATACAAGGTGTCCATCTATAAATTGACACATTTTTAACAACTTATAACTCGAGAACAGAAAAAAAAATATCGAAAGGCAGTTTTCACTAAACTTTATAAATATACTTCAAGTTTCTGTTTACATTGTTGCCACATCTAATTTTTTATGAAAATTGACGAAAAAGAAATTAAGTTGTTTGAACCAAAATTGTGAGCTTAGTTTAAATAGGACACCCTATAGTTCTTAACATTATTGGAAAAGCTATTTGTGATTGTATTATTTTGCAAAAAGCCGTGTTTACATTCATGCGTTGAAGGTGAATCTTTGTGTTAAAAAATCTTTTGAGGATTTTAGTTATTTGAAATTGCCGTTCCGACAATTTGTCTTTATTTGCTCGAAAAAGATATACCTTATTTCCTATTTGCTGACCGCTGTAAAAAACTGTGCATGGAAAATTTTGTTTAAAAATTGAACAATTAGACGTGCTTTGTAGTATCAATTGAAGTAAAATCATCCCATTTAAATTAGGAAATAAGTCTTTGATTACTGTTCATGTGTAAGTATCTTTTTACTTTCTTTTGTTTTAATAAAATATTTGCTATCACGGATTCTATCGATTGCATACACCTTTTTTCATTTGGCTTATTTTGCTGGTCACTTCAGATGTACTCCGTTTTCTACTAGGAATTAATTAATCAATGGATCATTAATTATGGTTATGCTGGCAAGGACAATAATAATTCAAAAATTATAAAATAACGAAGTGGGTCTGGTATTTTCACTAACGTTGAAATTTTAACTTACCTTGGAACCTCCTTTTGGTCAAGGACACCACCCAAGATAAGCCTGTTATTTGGTTCTTGGTGAGCAGCCCAGCAACTGTTATCAACGGAGTCCATTTTGATTTTTTCTTTTCTTGATTGAATAATGAAATGCTGGATTTGGATACGAAAGCTGTCAAATCTGCCGATTAACTGTTGAACACCAAAGACTTTCTATTTATACAAGCTAAGTTAATTCTTTTATGCATGTCATTCATAAATTTTGTCGCGTTCTATGTATACGTACCGGGTCCGTAATTTTAGCAACGTATCTTGTTTATGCTGTATAGACAATTTTGTAAACTACTTTCCAAGTACCTGATTAATTTTGTGCGTTTTTAAACTATTTAAATAATCGGCCAAGTTCCGGTACTCTCTGTAATTGTTGTCAAGTACATTGCGAACAATATTTACCACGTGAACTCGGTAAATCGCTTGCATGAAAAAATCGGCCCTACAACTGTCAAAGGTGTATAACACGCTAACCTATTTAGGGCGTTTGTGTCTCGAATTATTACTCGTGTCTTAACTCGCTCTCGTGAGTCATTATTATTTTATAACTATATTTTGCTATTAACTCTAAATGATATATCTATTGTGTGTCTATGTATTTCTATGTGTGTTGATTGAACTTTAGTCACTATAAATATACATATTTCTATCAACGTACGGTTTGTTTCTGTGTCTACGAGTTCCTAGTGGCTCTAGAATATTTCTTATACGCAATCCTAGGTGGCGCTTTATAAATTCTTCGTGCAGCGTAGAAGTCTTCATTCTAACGTTTCTATATAAGCCCACGACCACTCCCGACTAAGAGGAGCTGCCGGCAAGGTCTTTGAGTACTGCTTGTTTACAAATAAACCGTAACAATATCGACAGGCAGTTCTCACTAAACTTTATAAATATACTTCACGTTTCTGTTCACATTGTTGCCACATCTAATTTTTTTATGAAAATTGACAAAAAAGAAATTAAGTTTTTTGAACTAAAATTGTGAGCTTAGTTTAAATAAGACACCTTAAAATTCTTAACATTATTGGAAAGGCCATTTCTTGTCTTTTCCAAAAATGTATACATTATTGGCATTAACCCACGATTTTAGGGAATAATTTACTTTCAAATGAAACCATGTCAAGAACTTCTTGCACTAATTATTACTAATCTGACACTTCTGTCAACTCGACTTGCGTTACACAGCAGCCTTGATACATTAATATGATTAATTAGGTCAATTTACAGAAACGGAACATGAAATTGAAAATATGTACTAAAAATGCTTGAGATATTCATTTAAATGATAATTTATGGATAAAGGTTTGAATACAATTATTAGAAATACTAGTAGTTTTATTCATGTGAATTTGAAAAAGTAATTTTTAACTTGGCAACCACGTTAGATTGAAACGTGAGTTAATGCCAACAATGTATACATTTTTAGAAAGGACAAAAATGGCCGTTCAATGATGTTAAGAATTATAGGTGTCCTATTCAAAATAATCTCACAATTTTGGTTCAAAAACTAAATTTTTCTTTGTCAATTTCCATAAAAAAATTACATGTGGTAACAATGTCAACAGAAACTTGAAGTATATTTATGAAGTTTAGTGAAAACTGTCTGACGATATCTTTTTTTTTTCACGAGTTATAAATTGTTAAATGTGTCAATTTATAGATGGACACCTTGTATTTTGCAAAAGTAACAATTTTTTTATTAGAAGATCTTAATTATTTTAATTTACTTGATTTTCTTCTAATGTTACTAATTGATTTATATTTTATTCAATAAACGGAAGTTTGGTTTTTGGTTAAATCTAATTAATACTTAATTTTCATTCAATAAATTTCAAATTGAACTGCTTTCAAATTTTAGCTCCTACGAAAATTTTAAACTATATTATATTTAAATTATATTGATCAACGAATCAATGTAAATTAACGAATCAATTCAATTCTATTGAATTAACATTAGATACTTTTTATTTACAATATGAAAAGAAATTCAATTTCTTATTTCTTTTAATGATTTCTTTAAGTTATTTAAATTTGTAGTCACATTTGCCAACATACACTGTAAGTACTATCTGTACTTACTTGTTCCCAACCGTAAAACCGTTGCTAAATTAGTCAATGCGTATAAATAGCCAATTATCAGTAAATTACTGATTGAAATGAATCAATAAGAGTAACAATCTATACAACATAATTCAATTTTTTTTATTACTATAATCGCACCTAATTAGCACACTACGTTATCGAGAATTGAATTTAAAAAAAATTAAACAAAACGCTTTTGAATTGGAACCGGCAGATGCGAAACGGTTTAAAAAATAATACAATAAACGTCAACCATAAACTAGTTAATTTTACAACTAAAACAAATGTAAATTAGGTATTTCCTTTTGAAAAGCATATAATTATGAAAGCAATTTATAAATATTATATAAAAAGAAATTGAGAACAAATAAGAATATCACGCACAAAACAAGATCTAACACTGTAGTATTGCATGACTGGACACAAAAATTCTTTTGATTCATTTTTCAGAAAATTAACTTACATCATGCTAGTACAATAGAAGCGCCGCGTGTTCAGTTTGTGCAGAGCGGTATGTCCATTTACTTAAGAAAATGTATAGCGATATGTCGAAAATGTTATCGACGAGCCGCTACTTTGAAATTGACGTACATCGGTAGCTCCATAATAAAGTCCTAACGTTGAAAATTAACTATAATTTAATCTCCCGACATGTTTTTTATTTGAAATATTTTTAATTTCTTGAACATAACTAGGTGTCAGGCACGCTACGTTAAAAATAATCACTCAATAATAAAGTCCAAATGTGCAGGTAGACTCGTAAAGAAAATGAGTTTATTGCCACTTTTATAAATTAATAATCAGAACCGTAAATAGTGTGTTTATCCCCCAAATTATAAAATATTTGCACGATATAATCTCAACTATTTTACTAATAGATTTTCATATTCAAATTAAATACCACCAATTGCAAATCGTTTATGTTTAAAAATATTATTTTGATAATCGTTTCTATTTTCCTCGAATTTATATGTTTGAATTGCGGTTTTACCGTTCATTTTAAACATTAATTAATTTTTATAGCTGTATTTAAGCTGCGGCTTTTAGTTGAACCTAAACAGATTTGGTATGTTCAACGAGCACGCATAATACCCGAAAATATTATTTTTTCTTCAACTTCTTAACCTCTTCTAAACATGCAATATTGACATTAGAAGGATTCTTTTAAACAAATTAGTTTAAACTGTTTAGTTTGTTACGAAAATAATAATCATTAACTTTTGATTTTTGATAAAACAATATCATGGATATTCTCGTTTCGACATAACATTTTGTAGTTCAGAATAAAAAGTGATGTTTATTGTTAATGTTACAGCTCCACTAAAGATACCCCAAAAAAATGAGTGAACTACATTCCATAAAAAAAACAATAACCATAATCACATCGTGTAATAAAGTTAATATGAACATGGGTAGAGAATTTACTTCAAAGAGATAAATGTCGTTTCACTTTTTTGAGAAAAAATCACCTTGAAATCAACTTGAATAGTAAATACTATTTTCAATAAATAAATCAAGAAATTGGTTATCTATTGAAATTTTAACGGTAACTACCTAAACTACTACAATCCAAACACAAAAACAATAAAAGACAAACACAATTTTATAATTTCATTCAATAAGACATATTACATATCTTTATTCAACTTATTCGGTAAACTAAAACTAAAATGTTTTACTATTTTTTCGTTTTGAGTTCCTCAAGGTGTTCAATTCTCAAAGTGGCCATGAAAATTGGTCGAAAATGCACTCATTACGATTAAATTTTATCTTGGATACAGTGTATATCACTGTATCCAAGATAAGCACGAGAATCTTAAAAACAATAAAAGATACAAAGGTTGCTCAAATTGCAAAAAACAATTTAGAGTACACATGGTAAGAATTTAAGTTTTCGAGATTTTACAAAAAATAATTTTTAGATTTTTATTTTTTTTGTATATACAGTGTGTCCAAAATTCGATGCTCACCATTGGTATTTTGGAAACGGTAAGAGTTACAGGGTCGGTTAAATGGAACAATATGGAGGTATTTATCTTACCTCTTCAGACCTTC
The DNA here is from genome assembly GCA_030710515.1 of Abscondita cerata. Taxonomy (NCBI): domain Eukaryota; kingdom Metazoa; phylum Arthropoda; class Insecta; order Coleoptera; family Lampyridae; genus Abscondita; species Abscondita cerata. The sequence continues at coordinate 178,231 of JALBCR010001050.1, forward strand.
TCTTGTTTTTCCAAAGAAATGCGTTGCCTACTAGATATTGCAAAAAGTGAAAATCGGCATTTTCTTTAAACTTGCGTAGAATCCACACTATTTATCCTATCAAAAATATGTAAATATAAAAGTTGTAGACATTTAGATATTGAATAATATGCGTCATTAAAATATTTTTTGCTTGCATCAGTAGCGAAATATGACCCAAAGTTGCATTTTTTAAATGGAAATGATAATTTATTTTATACAGTTGAATTACTTGATTTTTCCTTTTCAACGATATAAGGTTCGAGCTATTTATCTTGTGTACTTTAGAAGATATAAAGAAAAATCGTTTTTGAGATCTGTAGATGTATTTTAAAGCACATCACACTATCCATGATTGCAAATTTTTAAGAAACAAACAACTGCACATCAAATCTGTCAATAATATTGTTACAGTAGTATCGTGTCAGAACTTGTAGTTGTTGTAGTAAGCTATTCATATTCAAAATTGATGATGCAGTTTTCAAACCATGAAAAAACGGACATGTTTGTTGTCTACATAAGATGCCATCGTAATTCAACTGCGGCAGCAAATGAATATCACAACTTATACCCCGAAAGAAGGCAACCTCACAGAACTTTGTTTTCCCGACTCGAGCAAAATCTTCGACAAGGTGGATCCTTCACCGCCATTCGTCCTACAACCTATCAAAAAGACAATGAGGATGCTGAAATAGCTGTTCTAGCCGCTGTTAATGTTGAGCCTTCCGTTTCAGTAAGAAAAATTTCGAATGACAGTGGTATGGCAAGAAGTTCAGTACATTATGTTTTAAAAAGAAGAAATTTCATCCTTATAAGCCAATGATATGCCATCATATCAAAGAGAATGATTATGCTCGAAGAGTTACATTTTGTAGATGGTACCTGGATGAAGTTACAAACGATAATTCTTTTTCTAAAAATTCTTTGGAGCGATGAAAGTAGATTCACAAACAACGGCATTTACAATCGGCATAATTATCATTATTGGAATAATGAAAATCCGAAAATAGTTCGAGAATCGCGTTTCCAAGAACGATTCGGATTTAACGTGCGGTATTTTGGGAAATCGTTTGATAGGTCCATTTATTTATAATCAAACGCTTAATTCGACTAGATATCTTCAACTGCTGCAAGCCGAAGTCGAAGATGCATTGGACGAGCTACCTATTCAAGAAGAAAGAAGTATTTTGTTTCAGCAAGACGGCGCCCCGGCCCATAATTCCAGGATCGTCACTGAATATTTATCAGCAAGATTTGGAAACCGTTGGATTGGAACAAACGGTCCCATACGTTGGCCTGCGCGATCACCAGATTTGTCCATACTAGATTTTTCCTGTGGGGACACATAAAAATTTAGTATACGTTGTCAATTATGAGAACGTTAATGATTTGCAGCAGAGCGTCATGCAGGCCTTTAATTCAGTTAGCGTCCGTCAATTAATGAATTGCCGAATAAATATTGAAAAACGCTATACAAAATGTTTAGAAGTCAATGGCCGCACTATTGAGAATCTTTTATAGGAAAACTCATTCGTTTTACGATGTTATCCACCCGTTATGTTTTTGTTATTATTGCTTACAACTTGGTAACATTATAAATCTGCCTCAAAAATGATTTTTCTTTATATCTTCTAAAGTACACAAGATAAATAGCTCGAACCTTATATCGTTGAAAAGGAAAAAAATCAAGTAATTCAACTGTATAAAAATAAATTATCATTTCCATTTAAAAAATGCAACTTTGGGTCATATTTCGCTACTGATGCAAGCAAAAAATATTTTAATGACGCATATTATTCAATATCTAAATGTCTACAACTTTTATATTTACATATTTTTGATAGGATAAATAGTGTGGATTCTACGCAAGTTTAAAGAAAATGCCGATTTTCACTTTTTGCAATATCTAGTAGGCAACGCATTTCTTTGGAAAAACAAGAGAAGGTCTGAAGAGGTAAGATAAATACCTCCATATTGTTCCATTTAACCGACCCTGTAACTCTTACCGTTTCCAAAATACCAATGGTGAGCATCGAATTTTGGACACACTGTATATTAAAAAACACTTTTTTATTGACAATTTTAGAGCTTTAGAAAATGGTGCTTTCAAATTTTTCACCCAACATTTCATCTCGGAGAAACCATCAACAACTTTATTTTTTTATATGACCGCATACAAAAGACATCTTGTATTTGGTAGTATTTTTCATTAAAAATTTAATAATGTGTCACACATAATTGTTTAGAACTGTGGGGTTGCCGTCTTTACCCTATCGCAAATCGACACCATCAATCTTACATCCGCATATTGCGACGTGGAATACGGAATTTAAACAAACAATTACTATTAAGGAAATGCTGACAATCGGGAAGCATTTCTTACGACCTTGCTTACAAAGCAAACAAATCTACTTCGTACATATAAAACAAAGTAGATACGATAATAAAATAGGCAGTCAGTTAGTTACAGCCACAGTTAAGTTTGGTTTAGTGTAGTTTAAGTCTGCTCCGACCAACGGTCAGCACGAGCGCGTCGCCAACATCCAACCTGGCCAGCAATCTTAGGCCCGACATGTGATACCACAATATCAAGTATCACTCACGCAGCACATAGTACGCAAACTTACTATGTCCCACAACATTTATGTAAATACAACATCACGATTACTGTAAGAAACGTCAATAAACGCATCTAAACACAAAATGACAACCCATTTCTTTCTCTTGTTTGACCCGGCGTTTAGAGTATTCACACTCTAAACGCTACAGGACCTATATTTGTAAGAAAGTTAGGTTACTACATACTAAAGTTTTTTATATTTATAATTGGTAACATAAATTGCAGCATAATTTTTAATGCTCACAATAAACCTTTTACTTGACCGTTCATAAAGCGTTTTGACCTTTCTTAATTTTTAATTCTTTAACCAACCAATACAAGGAAGGCCTACAAAAGTAATGCACGTACATTTTCAGCCATTAGATAAAAATAAACAAAAAACTCTGCTGCCATAAACAATTTTGAACTTGAACAAATAAGCTTAACAACGTTAATATTTTTGCAAGTGCAGTAAACTTAGTCGAAACATTTCCAACAAAACACAATTAATAAACTTCTACGAATTTCTTTACACAAACGAAAAACAAAATAATATTGTTGACAACTTGAAATTTGAAAGTCTTGTTTTGTTAGAGCAAACGGATACATAAATATGCCCTTGAAATAACATTTAAAAAAAGTGCATTTAAAAATAAAATCGGAACATTAATTACTTAACGAACCATTAATTTTCAACAAAATCGACAAAAAATTATGTTTTAACCTACGAAGGTGGTGGCATCCGAAGCAAATTGGTCGACAGATGTGTAAGCAATTACTTAAGTCGATCCTGAGATTAGCATAGTCAACTAAGTGTTGGCATAAATAACAATCTCAAATCACCTGCTGCAAAGTTTGCAAAAAATTTAACAATAGTCAACAAACACCGAAAATTACTCGACAGCTGTTTCGTCTATTTGGGACACTTCAGGAATGGAAAACTTGAGTAAAAGTAAAAAATGCGTGCTGCAAATGTATTTTCGGACATGTTACCTTAACACGAGGCGACAATAGATATTGCAACATTTACGTGGATAGACAGATACTTTTTGTAATCCCGATAGCTGCTTCTGGAATGCAACTATACCCACGCTAGCTTTGTTTCTGCACTCATACCATACATAGAGAGAAAACAAGTCCAAAAAAAATTGAATTTCATGAATACCAACTTTAAAAAGAAACACCTAATAAGTAAAATGGACTTGGAACAAACCTGACGGAGAACAAATCAATCCTGTTTACTAAAAAATTAATTTTTATGATAACAGTGATCAAAAGATGTACAACAGAAAGTTGTACCATATAGAATGGTAAGATCCAGTACCAACATAGGTGGAAAAACTAAATAAAAAAAGTTATTTAAATAAAAGAGCACAATAAACAAAAAAAACATTTAGAAAATTGCTAAAAGAAAGCGTAGATATAAATTATAACCAAAATAAAATGGAAGAAATAAATGAGAAAATAAGAAAACAACTTCTTTGAGTTTAGCAGAAGAATTGCTAAAAACAACTAAAACAAAAGAAGAGAATAAAAGCGAAAGAACAGAACAATAAATTGCCCAAAGGAAGTATTAGTAGAACCAACAAAGTTGAGACCCAAGAATATAATAAAATCAATGAAGAACCTCAAAGAAAACTTAAATAAGTACAATGAAGCTTTAAACCAGAAAATATTAGAAGAAAAGAAAGTACGAAATGCCAAAACCAACGATTGGCAACTACAAAATAATATGTATATAAGATTGAAACAGAAAAGAAGCAAATGACTAAAATAAAATAAGTGAAATAAAAAAAATCAGTAAAGACTTGTATAGCTCAAAGGAATGTCCAGTTTAATATACAAAAAATACGTACAGGAAGAACGTTATCGTTAGCTGCACTACCAAGTTTTGCGTTGAGAATTGAATCTGAAGTCGAAAGTATTGTTGTATCGAAAAAACGTATGAAAATCACCAGCTACAAGCAGTAGTCAGATGAAAAATAGTTTTGAGTCAGTTTTCCAGCAGTTAATCTTAATTGGTTATAATAAAAGGGTTTCGAGAGGGTCTCGGAAGAATTTCTCAAGAAGGAATTGTTTTTTAGTTGTGAAGCTGGCATTTTTATAAGGGAAATTTATAAAAATAGGGGAAAAGTGTGACAACGGATGTGTAGAAGGGGAATGATGACTTGTTAACGAAGTCAGATTCTAGAGTGAAAAAAGTCTCTTTACTTTCTAAACTTGCTGACCAGCTTAGCAGACTTTTGTCTACTTTAGCTTTTTTTGCTAGTTGTCAAACTTACCCTTTTAAAAAACGTTTGTACCCAATGCATTTCTTTTGTGGGGCCTTTTCACACTGTCAAATGTGGTAAATTTAAAAGAAATTTTTGTATTAATGTTACTGAAATTTTGTCAAATTTTTAGATGTACTACTTAGGGACAAATTAAATCTACCACTTGAAGGCAAAATTAACCCATAAACGAAATTTACTTCAATTATACATTGTGCTTGCGATACCTTTTGGAACATCAAAAAAACAGTAAGGCTGAAATTGCAGTAGTTAGATGAATCCTACACTGAAGCTACTCTTAATTATTGATAAACAGGCTACTTTTGACCTTGATACCAGTTTATACCGTTTTGATATTAGCCAGTCTTCCCCTAATAATAAGTAAATCAACTTTTAAGTTATTTCTTTATACGCGGTTGTTATTGAAAACTTCCATAATTATAATTCCATGTATGTTCAAAACCAATCGTTAACATCCGGGTTTAGCGCAAGTCATTACTGCTTGAGATTAATAAGTATAACTCATAAGGTGGCGCTTTCGGTTCGGAAGTACTTTTTTTTAACTGTCGCAATTTTAATAATTGTTCACGACCCACTCTCTGACTTAAACTAAGAGTAAGTACGCCAAAACGATTATAAATATTTATTATAATAAATTGGTCCACGGCAACAAATTGCCCAACATTTTCATAATTTTATTCAATATATTACTTTTGATGTTATATTGTTGATTGCTAAGGTTCTTGTCAAAGATTCTCTTGCAACTATAGAACAATATTATCTCAACATAGTAAAGATGGAAGGATTCATACCCCTCATACATGAGATTTTGAAGGTATTGCCACATAATAATAATACTTTGTTGCGTAGAAGTTCCACTGGGTGTTAGAACGTTCGAAATAGGTGATCCTATAGAAATTACGCGCCGTACCCAAGCGCAAAAATTTTATTCATGACTTGAGGGGAGCGGTTATAGAAAGCATAATCGGAAATAGACGGTATTTTACTTTACAGAGCGAACGCTACTTAAAAGCAAAATTATCGCTCAGTGGAATTTCTGTATGAACGCAGTGAATATATTTATTATTCTATGGTATTGCCTTGACAATATTACTGTTGAAACCAAAAGTATGGTTTAGGTATGTTAATGACATATTCATTGCTTCGTGCTCTTTTTTTAAATAAGAATTGAGGCTTCCACGGTCGGAGTCATTGTTAAAACGAAAACCTGTTTTGGGATTAGACCGTGTCGAAATGGAATCCGTAGTTTCCTACTTATTTTTCGTAAAAGGCTTTACCAGGGCGAGAAACTTGAAACAAACAACCAAAAGTTCAAGGTAGAAGACTAAAAGTCAGGTAATCAACTTGTTAACCAAGCCAGATTCTAGACTAAAAAAAAGTCTGTGTAATTAGGAAGTACTTCCGTATTATATAGAAGAGAAACGTCACGTGTCGTTAACCTCGGCGTTGATTAGTTTAAAATAGAAAGTGCGAATGTAAAATTATAATTATTGGTACGTAAAAGCATTGCTTTAAGTTCAATTAGCTTCTCATCGTTATGCTTATGACAATGTATAAACTGATAAACCAAACCAAAACGTTAAAACGGAGGACTAATAGATAAACTTATAAAAAAAAGTTTTCTTATTAAAAGACAAATCAACGCAATCAGCTTTACAGAAACTTGTCACAATCATAAAAAAAGCACACCAATTAAAGTAAAAATTAAATATTATCAAGTGGATAAAGAACATGTGGGTGAGTAAGTGGTGACTGCCGGTATTGGTACTGTTACACATATTGCTATAATTTCATTTTGTGTTGAATAAAATAATTTTATAATAAATGTGAGCATGACACTTTAATTATCGTTATTGTTTTTTTAATTGTTATCATTTAAATTACTATATACCAAAGGCTTGGATTCTTATAATAATAATAAAGTGGTTTTTTACAACTTTTTAATTTATAGAAAAATAATCAAACGTATTAATTTTTACAAATAGGAACATAATCCTAGTTGACTTTACGTGCACGGCTTTGGGCAATTTATAATTCGTTATAATTTTATTTAATTTTAATACGCAGATTTAAATATACTAATTTAAACTAACCTTGTCCATTTATGTTCGATGTGTACACTCATGAAATTTAAAACTTGGACACCACAATTTCTGTAAACAAAAGTTTGCACATTGTGAAGCGGGCTTAAGGGTATCATTTACAATTCTAACAGCAGGTAGTCTCAGCAGGGGTTATCTTATAGAAGGACTGTAGAATGAATCATTACACTAAGCACGTTTTAGAAAATAGGTAATTTACGTTGCTTACTTAATTTTTTTCTTTAAAGAATATATTTGAAGGTATCGCTAATTAAACACCATAGCTCGATTAATTATCGAATCAAAATTTTGTTTAGGAAATGTTTACAAAATAAAATTAGAAATAATTTTGATTTAAAAACGTCTACAAGCAATAACTTTTAAATTAAATCAAAAACTAAACATGGTTATTTGGGTTGACTGATTATTACTTATTTTTAAATAAATCTAACCTACTAATTATTGTAAGTTATTAAAAAAATCATTAAACTCTCTATTCATAATATTTAGTCCTTACAAAATGTATATTTTATGACGTTTCATTTTTTTCTGTAGTTAATATAAAAGTGAAAATAAAAACTAAGGCAATTCTTATTGTCAACGTATATATTTAGTTTTTGACAAGAATTTATTACATAATTATAATTAAGATACCAAGTTATAGTTTAAAATTAAATGAAAACGTTTTTTTTTAAATAAAGGTATTACTATATAAATAAATATAAGAAATCAATAATGGGTGTGACCTCCATTATTATTGATACATTCTTGGAGGCGTCTGCTCATTGACGCTATCAAGGTATCAATATAATTAATATTAATCGTTTCCCATGCGGTATCAATGGCTGCAATTAGTGCATTACGGTTTACTGGTATAAAATTTGGCCCTTGTTGTCTTCGGATAACAGCAAGTATTCGAGCCCAAACATTTTCGATAATGTTAAAATCTGGGCTTTTGCTGGCCAGGGTAACAGCTCCAAGTTATTTTTCGTATCCAATTGCGCACAACCCGCGAAGTATGAATAGGGGCGTTGTCCTTTAACAACAAAAATACATTATGAAAATGTTAATTCAACAGATCCCGAACTATTTTTGGAGAAAGTATAGTGAAATAAGAATACTTACTTGTTGGAAAATATAATCTTCGTCTGGATAAAACACTTCGACTGAAGGTTTCATAATAGTTTCCAAAATATCTAAATACGCAGCAGAATCAAGACGTCCATCGATAGCCCAACAAACTCCTGGACCCCCGCGCTAACCCAACCCCACACATTCACAAAAAAATAACCACTTCGTTTTTAGGACATATGTGATTAAAATCACTCGATTCCAAAATTCCAAAGGTTCGTTCACATATCGCCTTGCAAATTCCAGACGACGTCTCATATTTTCGTCACTGAGAACTTCTTTCGCGGCAGCATTATACTTCTTTATTCTCATCTCTTTTAATCATTTTTGTGCAGTTATACGGCATCCGGAAAAATGTGTATCTGCTATAGCCCTTGAGTATGTAGCAAATGGTTGTTCTGTTACGTAATGAAACAACTCGAGATCTTGAGCACGTGTAGATACTTTAGGTCTACCACTTCCGATGGCTCTTTCCAAAGTGTGTTCAAGATTCCATTTTACTCGGTAATGCCCTACGGTGCTTTTTGGTATATCTAACATACGTGAAATTTCACGCACGCTACGGCCCGCCGCTAATTCCGAAACAATCCGCGCTTTCAAATCAGCACCGAGATGAGGTGGCATTTTCACAACACTTGAAATTTTAAACTAAAATGGAATTTACATTTCTTACTTTATTTATTGGTTCACACTACCCCTTCTCAAACAGTAGGTAATTGTTTATTTATTACATACTTCTAATGACCAATGTAACAACCCTTAGAGCAATATGACTCAAAGGAAGTAAATTAAACAAGCAAGGATATTCTATTGTTATTGAAACTTATTCATAAAGTAAAAGCCATTTCCTTATAATGCTAATGGACAGGATTTTTTTTAAGTATTAAGATTACAATAGAGGACTTATAAACTTTCGAAAATATCTAATTATAAATATTTACACTGCAATTGCGTTTTTCCTTAATAATTTCTTAGCAATAACATACACGTTCTTGGTTTTAAGTTGTCATAAATTTGATATGATATAAATTTGTGTTTCTAATATTACATCACAAACTAATCTTTATTCGCCAAAAAATTGTTGCTTAAGTTGTAAAGCTTCGTACACACCTGAACAACAAACCGAGCAACAAACATAACAACGAACCGAAAGTCAAACAGAACGACAAACGATCTTTTATGATTTCCACAATCCGAACAACAAACGGAACGTTTGTGCTGTTCCCATAATTATTTTCAGTAGTTTTCAGTTCATATATATTTATTATTGAGAGAGAAAATTGCGGAAAACAAGAAGATAGTGCCAACCAAATTTTTACGCACAAAGAAGAGTAAAAATTATAATTTACTTCGCTTTTTTTATTTTGGAAATTTCCCGCCCAAATGATGCTAATAGGGACATCATTTTTTTCTTGCATTCTTAAACACTGATTAATTTAAAACATTTTTCTTCTGTCAACTCCATAATATTACCTAAAACACAACAAACCCACAAAAGGGAGGACAAAAATAAATAATTTAATTCTCCCGCATAAGTTTGTTCGCCGTTTTGTTTAGATTCGTCCAAACCTGCAAACGCATTCGCGCGCATTTTTTTGATGTCGGAGAAAAACCGACAAGTTGCGGGAACGCCGCAAACCGTTCGTGGAACAATCAGGACGAATCTGTTCTAAAATTCGTACGTAGCACCGTCCAAATTAATGTTCCGATTGCCGTTCGGTTCGTTGTTCTGTTTGTTTCTCGGTTTGTTGTTCAGGTGTGTACGAAGCTTTACAATAAGCATATTAATATGAACTATATCTTATGAAAGGAGAGTTATGTAACTATAATTAACGACTTAACGTTACGTTAGTAGATTCCATTTACTATTTACACATATTTTCTTGAACATTCGATAATTAACTATCGGGATATGCACTTTAGAGGTTAGCCGCATAAGGATGGAGTGTTTTCTCCCTACTGTGATCGCTGGTGATGGCTGAACTACTAGATGGCTTGAGACCTGCTAAAAATAATGTGTTTTTAATTCCGATAATATAACCATATCTGTGAGAGGAAAACATGACTCTATTATTAGCGAGAAAAAGCAAAACTGGTTGCGTTGGTAATTTAAAGAAAGTTTGAAGATGAATAGAAATTAAACTACTATTGTACAAAACAAGCATCTTTAGTTTCCGGACTAAATAGAAGTGTCAAGAAAGTTGAAATACCTTGGGGTGACTCTAGACCTCAAAATGTCAAGGGAAAGTCACTTGCCTAAAACAATTAATATGGTCATTATTTTAGTCAATTGGCAAAATAGGTAACTTGACCCCTAAACCAAGCTACTGTTTGTACAAACAATATAGAGATGGATCCTCCATGCATCTTTAATCTAGTCAAAAGAAAGTCGAGCGAAGCACGATAGAAAATAAGCTGATGAAAATACAAAAGCTAGCACCACGTAGGTGCCATACGAACAATACATATCCCCACGATTGAGATATGGTTCGTTTGCATTCTATACCGGTGGTAATTAAGGAAGAGGCATAGAAGCAGCGGCTCAAACTGCAAATTACCAAATTAACCAAAAAATAGTTTTTGGCTATAACAAACTTAAGTAGGGAGAAATTAAAAAGAGACATTAAGTGTGTGTGGAGAAGCTCTGAAAGTTGCTTTGCGGATATATCAGAATGAAAGATAGTGTAAGATGTGGAATGGTAGGACCAAGAATTAAAAAAAAAACATGTGTCCCTCGATAATAATCGTTTTTTAATTTGACATTTACTTCGAAAAATCTACGTAGCCATTTGCACGAGTTGAAGGGGTTCTCTGGAATTTTCTAGTGTTTCAAACAGTCATATTAGCTCTTCTCTACAAAAACAGTACAAAACTAGTTCATAGAATCCTGGTTAAAACATTTCAGATTCTGAGGGAATGCAATTACTGGTTTGTTCGTATGATCTCTAGTGTAACTCATATAAATATCTTAAAATATTTTATGTTACTTACAGAAATAATATGATATAATATAAACTGTACTATACTCAGTATATTATTGGCGCGGAGTAATAAACCTGTCAGAATTATCGAATCTCCCGTATTGCAGTGGCGTAGGTACCTGATACGTTTGGAAAATCATATTATAGTAGGTAAATATATTATAATAGTAAAATCTACCTTGATATGAATTATTATGTGGTTTCTTTTATTGTTTCAATCCTTACTTTGTGGAATCTATTTTTCATAGTAAATAATTTAATTCAGCAATATTCCACCGTTTAATAAGATATAATAGATACAAAACTTTTGTAAAACACAGTATTTGAATATAAAATTAAACTCTAAAATCGATAAATGACAAATGTGTCGTTTCTCAATTTGTCTATTTTAAATTTTAATTTTATATAGGTACGTATACTGAGTTTTACAAAAGTTATGAATCTATTTGTATCTTATTAAACTGTGGAATATTTCAAAAAAATTATTTACTATTATGTGGTTTGTTTCTTATTATTACAATTAAGAATCGATATAGCTAAATAAAGTAATTTTAAAACAATTATTCTTTAGCGTCAAAATGTGTGTTGGATTATCTATCATCAGGTAAAGTGGGGTCGTTAGCGCAGTCATTACGGCAGACGGGTTGTAATTTCTGCGAAAGATTACAGATAATTAGTTGTTTGACCGAAGGGCTTCGTATACTTTCTAAATGAAAAATATGTTTAGTTTGTTATTAGCAATGAATCGGCTTGTTTGTTTGTTTGTGTGTTAGTGCAAATAATTTTGAAATGGAAAACTTTTCACCAGCAAAACGTGTTAAAAGTGGTGCGTTATCTGCTAATGAAAAATTATAATTTTAAATGTGCATGACGCTGTTCGATGTCAACACCCTGCAAAAGTGTCGATGATATTGTAGGATTATGTTCTGCAATGACGGGAATATCAAAATCCACCATTTATAAACTAGTGAGGGAAAAAAAAATTTGGGACAAGTGCTTCAACCACTTTCATCTCCTGGTCGGCGCCCGATGGAATTAGATGATGCAATGAGGAATTCTGTCCGTAGAAAGGTTCACTCGTTCTACTTACGGAAAGAGATTCCTACAATCGATAAGATTTTACTAGCAGTAAATGAGGATGAAAATCTACCCCAAATGAGTCGTAGAACACTGTGGAAACTTCTTCGCAAGTTGAAGTTTACTTGGGAGAAGATAAATAGAAGATCCGTTTTAATTGAAAAACAAGAGATTATTACATGGAGGAGAAATTATCTTCGGGAAATAAGAAAATATAGGCGTGAAGGCAGGCGTATATTCTATTTGGATGAAACCTGGATCAATGCAGGACATACCGTAAAAAAACATGGCATGATAATACCGTTACGAGTGCTCGACAAGGATTTATAGAAGGGCTATCGACAGGATTTCGACCGCCTTCTGGGAAAGGAACACGGTTAATTATTACTCATATTGGCAATGAAGATGGCTTTGTAGATGGTGGTTTGTTAGAATTCGAATCAAAGAAAACTGGCGACTACCACGAAGACATGAATGCTAATGTGTTTGAAGAATATTTTGAGCAGATGCTAGATTTGATACCCCAAGGATCTATAATAGTTATGGACAACGCCAGCTACCACTCACGAAGATACGAAAATTTACCTACCAGCGCTTGGAGGAAAGCAGAAATTATAGATTGGTTATCTGTTAAGAATATAACTTTTGAGGATGACATGGTGAAAAGAGAATTATTGGATATTGTTAAAGTTCATAAGAATAAGTATATACGTCATGTTATTGACGAAATGGCAAAGAATCGGGGCATTGAAGTACTGCGTTTACCACCTTACCATTGTGAGCTGAATCCTATAGAGTTGGTTTGGGCTCAAGTAAAAGGTGACGTCGCTCGTAACAATACCACTTTTAAACTCGACGACGTGAAAAACTTCTGGAAAATGCATTAAACAAAGTAACACCTGAAAGATGGAAGAACTGTGTATCTCATGTCGTTAAGGAAGAAGACAAATGTTGGCAACTGGATAATTTAGTAGAGATAACATTGGAGCCAATTATTATATCAGTAAACACACAAGACAGCGATTCTGATTCCGAAATGGAAATTTCAGACGAGGAAGAAAGTTAAATGACCAAGCGTAATGTGCCTGAAACAGTGTTCTACTCTCTAAACACCATTTATTGTAACCATGAGTGAGTATTGTCAGTTATTTTTAAATATACCTATTTTACCTACTAATGTCTTGTTATTTAAATGAACATTTTTATGCCTGTTACTTTTATCTATTCATTTTGATAAGTTTCCATGACAACCACATAATTTTATAATTGAGCCAAATTTACTTTTGATGCCTAAAAATCGGTCCCCGCAAATTAATTGTAATTGTAATAAATGTACTGACGATATCTGCATTACTATTTTATTTTATATTTATGTCATATATTATTTATATGTTATTTATTTTATTTGTATAGTAGATCACATTACAAATTTTACTTTACGTATTATATACCATTATTTTTGTATCTTGGTATAATACCCACATCTACGGCTATGATTCTCGTTTCGTCAGTACCTGGGCTGATGGCAACGTGTTTACACAGATTAAACTATTGTTCTCAGACCCTAGATGGGTCGATATGCTGCAAGAGCGGCACAATGATCGTATTTTGGTTAGAATTTATTGGTTTTACTTAACCGTAGAAGTACCGCTTTCACAAGAAAATAAAGAATTATTTCAAGCAATTATGATTTATTACTCCGCGCCAATAGTATACAGACTTAGTTGATTCAAATAAATTAAATTATTGTATTTTTTAAATTACCCCCATATTTAACTTATTAAAAAATTAGGACCACACACCACCCAAACAAAAAAAAAAAAAAAAAACCATAATATTATTTTTTTATCCCCCTAATTTTTTTAATTTAATTTAAATTAAATCTTTAAATTTTTTTTTCCTACCCCAAAAAAAATTTTTTAAATTAAAATTTCCACAAAACCCCCCCCACACCACAACCAAACATTTTAATAATTTTTTTTATAAAAAATAAAATAAAAAAAAATAACAAAAAATACCTAAAATTTTTTTTTACTCCATTTTTTACCAAAAAATTAGTAACATTTTTTTTTTAATTTTTTATATTTTAAATTTAAAATTATTTTTTTATTTTTTTTTATAACTAATTATTTTTCACAACTAAAAAACAAACAAAACAAAAAAAAAATTCCTAATATTTTTTTGTTTTTAATTAGTTTTTTTTTTTGGATATTTTTTTTATTATTAATTTTTAATTTGTTTTTTTTTTTATTAAAAAATAATTGAATTTCTTCAACTGTAATTTTTTTTTATACAAAAAATAAATTTTTTTTTTCCCTTTAACACTACCTTTTTAAAAAAAACACCATACAAATACCAAAAACATAACCCCCCCAAAAAATTACTCCAAAAAGTGGTTTTTATTGGGCCAATTTAAAAAAAAAATTTTATCCAATATTTTAGGGCCTCAACCTATACCAACAATGGTTACACAAGAAAAAAAAAACCAACTTCAAAAACAAACAAAACAAAGAAAAAATCGCTTTTTGACTTTACATTTTATATTTTTTATTAAAAATTTTTCTCTTTTTCTCCTGTGATTTATCTCACACTTATTTTTTTTTTGAAAAAACAAAAAAAACCTAAAAAAATTAAAGAAAAACAACCAAAAAAACACACTAAACAAAAAAACAAAATTAAACCTCATTAAAAAAAATAATTTTAAAAATTTTTAATTTAAAAAAAAAATTTATTTAAAAAATTTTAAATAAAAATAAAAAAATTTTAAATTATTTTTTTTTTTTTTTTTACGGTCCTTGATCTCACGTGAAATTTCTCATCACACACGAAATAGTATAGCTTTATTCTAAGTTAAAGCTACATTGATGAATATTAAATGAGTGTTAATTGCTCGATTCAAGTTAAAAAAAAAAAATTTTGTCCTGTGTTAGTTCTTCTTCATTGGAACGCATTGTTCATGAATTTTTACCACGAAGGCAATTATTACTTAAAGAAAATAATATCAATAAGCAACAATGACTAAAATTACATTATTGAAGTCCCCAATATCACAAAAATTACCAAGAATCATGTTTCGTTTCGTGTCACGTACAAGATCTTTTCTAATTTTGAAAAATGAAAAATGAAATTAAACGCATTTGAATTTCAAACTTTAATATAGTGTAAGCATGTTTAGGTTTTATGGTTTACCTAAACCTTGAAGCAAATACTTTTACCAAGACGAACCAATACACAATTGCACACGTTTTTGTTACCACACTATACAGGCATAATACATTATTGAAAATGTACCATACAAATAAATAAATAAATAAATAATCACTTCTATTATGTCAAATCACACATGTCCATTTTGTTAGTAATTTAAAAAGTTTCACCTTTCGTAACTTGTACTACATACTTTAATTATAAAAAATGCCTAAAAAATAAATTTATGTTTTAAAACAAATTGAAATAAAGAATGATTTCCAAAATAGCATCAAGAGCTACAATTAATAATTTAGCAAATTGCGATAAATTGAATAAATTTAACGTCTGGTTTGGTATAAGTATTAAAGAAATTGCATGGATTGCGTGCACGAGTTTATGGATTTACCTTAGGGCGCCTTCAACACTTAAACAGTGACCCAACTTGAAATGAATGGAAACAAACGCCCGCAATTGAGTCATTAGCATTGCAGTCGGAACTCGAAGAAATCTGATATTGGAAAGAAAATACACGCAAAGTGAAAATATTGATACACATTTCGGTAGTAATTATTTGTACTACGTTTATTAAAAATTGTTTTCTTCCAGTAGAGACTCGATTAGAATCTATTTGTGACTGATAACTGATATAAAAAATAAAAATTAAAATACCTACATTTAAAAAAAATCCAAAATTTTATTAATTAATCATTTATTTGCTCAACAAGTATATAATGTACCTATAGTCTATGTAATTTCTATTAACACTTTTCCTATTTCTTTTTTGACGACATATAGCCGAAATATTAGGGGTTGTAATTTTAAGTTTAATACGTGGTAAATTTGAAAATAAAGCTACAAATCATCTGTGAAAGTATTAAACACATGGTAAGGTCTACCTTTCATCGTACTTTATGAACCCACATTCAGGAAAAATTACAGTAGCTATATCATCAATACCTGAAGACAGTCGAACAGTTTTTCGTCTTTGTCATTTTTCCGTTCAGAACTGAGATGTAAAATGTGTACAATGTGTTTACTAATAATTTTGGATATTGAGTTACATGAAAACAAATCATTAAAAGCCTAACCTAACAAGATAAAATACAAAAACGAAGAACGAATGTTTAAACAACCGCACCTTATACAATTTTGAAGTGCTCGAGTTTTCTCACTCCTAAAATATCCCAAAACAGTTAGCTAATGATTCTCGACGTTTGTTTGCTATTGTACAATCTTCTGCAATTTTAGAGCAGGCAATTTGAGATTGTTTTTCAGCCAATGTTTAGTTCGCATTATGATCGATTACTCGATTTTTTGTAAACTGCTTACACTATTAGCTGGCATATTTTTTTCAATTTTGTGTAGAAATTTTTTTATTTTGGTTGTTTTGACTGCTCCGAGTAAAACATACTCCGACGACACCTATTGATGAACGTAAGATAAGCACTATGGTCAGATGTTTTTAAGTATATAATTACTCCGCATTCGGCTCGAATCTACCAAGTCAAAGAAAACGGGTGAATAATGATGGTGTATGCACCAAATTTGTTTTTTTTTATATACCCTAAATAGCTTCAGCATTATCAATCTTTGTACAAGTGGTGTAAGAATAAAATTCCCTGGTTGGTAGTAAACTTGCATGCTAACTTCGTTGGCAACTTAGAAAGATACAGGGTATATCTCGACGATAGCATTTTAGACGAATAATGAGAACGAAAAAACCGATTCAGCTGAAAACTTGTAACTTTATACAAATGGACATGATCTGACTTACTAAAAATATTTTCATGGCGGTGTCATTTTCGGTTATGCCAACTATGTAACTTTAAATACAATTCCTAATTTTTATTATATTTTCGGTTTTAGCGTAAAATTTTACGTCTTCTATTACCAGGTTTGACTATATGTATCACTTACTATTAAGAAAAACATTTCAGGCCTTAACAACGAAAATTTGAATCTACTGAAAAATTAATATTTCATAAAACATAAAAGGCAGAGAAGCGAAACTTGTACAATGGTTAGACATGGTATTGACTATGTTTTCGGTGAAAATGGCATTTTTGAAATTTATTTCTAGGGGAGGTCTGGGACTATCGGTAGTTAAGAATATTGTCAAGATCTCAATTTTTGTAAATTGCAAGTTAATTTTTGTATATTTCTACTTTATGCAGAATTTAATTACCTATCGCTGATATATCATGTTCTTATACCTAAACTTAATTATTTTAGTGTTATCTGCTTTTTTTCTACTTTCTTTTGTTTTGTGTTGATCTGCTTTGTTTCTACTTTTCTGCAGATGATGTAGTATTTCATAGTGCTTTGGCAATCTGTTTTGGCTGCCTGTCGTATGATACCTTCAATCAGTTGGCTAAAACAGATTAGAAAGCACACTATTAATTTACATCATCTTTAAGGATTTATACTCTAGACGCCGCCCGGGTCAAACCAGAGAAAGAATTTGGAATCGAGTCAGTTTCTACGAGCGTTTATTATTTCCACATACAGTAACCGAGATGTACTATTTACATAATGAATTAAGTTAGCGTAGATCGTGGGACATAGTAAGTTCGCGTCGGATGTTAACGACGCACTTGCGGTGATCCCTGGTCGGCGTCTCAACTGGTCGACACCAGTAAGTGTCGATTCGAACTGTACTTAAACTACACCTTTAAACTAAACTTAACTGTGACTGATGGAACTTTGACTTACTGACTGTCTGACTCGTTATCGTTCCTACTTTGTTTTATACAGGTTTTCTTGCTCAAAATAGACTATTTGACACTAATTTACCTATAACTAAATGTGCACCATAAGGGTGCCAGAGCGTCAAACTTTCTAAAAAAATATTGTATATTGGGAATAACTCGAGAACGGTTCGACGCAGTTTGTTCCAACTTCGTATGCTGTGCTGTCTGCTTCCTGAAGACGTTTTTTTGTGTAGTGTGGACAAATTTCTGATGCCAGGAAAAATTGATTTTACACGGGTACTGTCAATAAATGATAATATTTAATAACCGTCAACGATATAAAACCAAATAACTCCGACCAATAAAACGAACAATTTGAAAAACTTTTTTTTTGTTAAATTACGCTAATGTTATTAGTTCGATCAGTTAAAAAATTGAATCATAACTCGTGCAAGGCGCATCCATATACTTAGAAATTCAAGTAGACTGCTAGTAGGCTATGCGATTAAATCTATCATTTGTGACATTCATTACCGAATCTTCGAAGATTATTCTCGTTTCTATTTTGCTATTAACTACTTGAAAAATGGGCTACACATTTGCCGAACAGACTGATATGCTGTTAGTGTTGGGCTTTTGCAGTGCCAATTGTCGGGAGAGCGTGGGGGTTAACGCAAAAGGTTCCTAAATCGAATTGACATGATTGCATAGTCTACTAGCAGTTTATTACAATTTCTAAGAGTATGGATGCGCCTTGCATAGATATGATTTTAATTTTTTACTGATCGAACTATTAACATCAGCGCAATTTAAAAAGGAAGAAAAAGTTTTAAATTGTTTGTTTTATTTGTCAGAATTATTTTGGTTTTGTATCGTTGACGGTTGTTAAAATATTATCATTTATTTGGCAGTACCCGTATGAAAGCGCTTTTTCTTAGCATCAGAAATTTGTTCACATTACACAGAAAAACGCCTTCGGAAGCAGACAATCAGCATACAAAGCGAAACAAAATCCATCAAACCGTTCTCGAGTTATTCCCAATATACAATATTTTTTGGAAAGTTTGACGCTATCTGGCGCCCTTATGGTGCACTTTTGGTTATAGGTAAATTGATGTCAAACGGTCTATTTTGGATCATAGAACCTCTGGTAAAGCCATGTACATACCTTTCAGAAACACCCCTGTATGTACGAAGTAGGTTAGTTTGCTTTGTAAGCAAGGTCGTTGTAATATGCGGATATAGAAATAATCGTGTCGATTGCGATAGGTTGAGACGGCAACCCCATATGGGTCCCTCCTTAGTGGATTGATCCACGATAAAGAGTGTCCAAGATTGTTACGCGAAGATAGGCAAAAAAAATTGATTTTGCTGTCGTATCTTCTTGTTTGCGTTGTGAGGCGCCGTTGCAGATGATTCGGTTTGTTGCGCTTTCGTTGGCGCTGTTACGGATGCTGCTGTTTGGTGCTCTTTTCGTTGGCGCTGTTACGGATGCTGCGGTTTCGTGCGCTCTCGTTGGCGCTGTTGCGGATGCTGTGGTTCGGCGCGCTCTTGTTTGAGTTGTTACGGAAGCTGCGGTTTGGTGCGCACTCGTTAGCGCTCTTGCGGATGCTGCGGTTTGGTGTGCTTTCGTTGGCGCTGTTGTGTATGCTGTGTTTTGGTGCGTTCTCCTTGGCGCTGTTGCAGATGCTGCGTTTTAGTGTTGCTGGTTCTAGAATGCAGGAGGAGAATGTCGGCGCCGATGATGTTTATGGCGAACGCAGCAATGGCACGCACTGTGTGCGGACGTAGTTATGGCACGGTCGTGTTGTCGGGTGGCGGTTGGGGCTGCAGCAAGCGTAGCGGGCGCAGTGGAGATCGTTTTCCCATTCATATCGTTAAATGTCGTAGCGTAGGTATAAAAAAAATTTCGCGATTATACCTGATGTTGTTGCCGTGTCGCTGGATGAACTTTTCCTAGAATGTTAGTCTTTCTTTGATTTTACATCACGTCGGGGTCACCACTGTCGTGTCTAGGGTGAGTACTAGACACCGGTTTGATCAGAAAAAGGACTGGATTTAAATCGGTATAAATGAATGTGCTGGCGTAAAGTTGTTGAACATACTCGAAGCGTACGAGATGCCGCATTTGCACTAATGAGGCGCCGCTCGGTTACATATCGCCGTATGAATTGATGACCGATTTAGCGTGGTCCTTGCACTGTTGTACTGGCCGCAGAAAACGCGTCGCGGGCTGCCGAATTCAGATCAGTGGTCTTGGTCTCGCTGTCGAACGGCACGGACTTCTGAACTGAACTTGACTTGACTCGACCCTTTCTTCGCCGGGCAGCGTCGCAAACTGGTTGATCGGCAGTTAGGTGTCAAATTGAACTAAACTTAACTGTAACTGTAGCGACTGTGACGGATGGAATTTTTGACTTCTTCCGTTATTGAACCTACTCCGCTTTATATGTGAAGTAGGAAATTGTTTGCTTTCTAAGCAAGGTCGTTAGAAATGCTTGCCGGACTGTCATGCATTACAAAATTGCGTTTGTTGTGTTATATGCAAGTTTGGATTCCGCGTTCTATTGTTGCAATATGCGGATGTAAGATTGATCGTGTCAATTTGCGATGGGATTGGGACGGCAACTCCATACTGGTCTCTCCTTAATGGATTGATCCATGATAAAGAATGTCAATGATTGTTACGCTAAGATGGGCAAAAAAATTGTTTTGCGGTTGTCTTCTTGTTGCGTTTAGGGGCGCTCTTATCGGTGTCGTCTTCTGTTCGTTGCGCTCTGGTTGGCGCTGTTGCGGATGCTGCGGTTCGGTGCGCTCTCGTTTGCGCAGTTGCGGGATGCTGTGTTTCAGTGCGCTTTTGGGGATGTGTTAGTAAAATTTGATTTAATCAGTTTTAGATTTAAAAAAAAAGGTACAGAATTATTCATTATAAATGTCCCAGCCCTTATCATAGTTATTATAGCATATACAAAAAAAAATTGAAATAAAAAGTTGTGTGGTTATAAACTAATTTTATTAAACCTTAACAAAAGTACAGTGGCGTGCGTAGTTTAGGTAATACAAAAAAATAATTCGTTTTTTAAATGAGACACCCTGTATATTATTAAATTTTTAAAAAGATCTTTTTTTATATTAAAAATATAAGAATATAATAATTGAAAACGTCCAATTATATTTTGAATTTCATCAGAAATGGCTTGATTGTATACATTTAGACTATTTATTTCTAATTGAATTCGGTCTTTTATGACTTGAATACAGTCATTATTATTATTTATTATCTCTTTTAAAAACCCCTAAAGAAATGAGTCCATAGGGGTTAGATCCGGACTGTTAGGAGGCCATAATATGGTTCCATTATTCTCTGTCCACACTTGAAATACATTGTTCAAATGCTCTTGAACAGGTAGCACATTATGCAAAGCTGCCCCATCCTGCATCCAAATCATATCCTGAAGTTGAACGTCCGAAAAATTCTCTGCAACAATATTTTCAACTTCAGGCAGAATCATTTCTAGATAAGTAACTCCAGTTAAAGTGAAATCATAAATATGGGTCCAACAATTCTGTTTCTGAAAATTCCACACCATACACTAAGAGTTTTTCTTCCTGATTTTTATTGATTTTTTATCAATCTTTTCCTATTCTCCTTATTTTCCCATGACCTACGATTTTTCCTATTAAAAACTCCAGCTGTAGAAAAGGATGATTTATCGGTCCATAATATTTTAGTCAAATAATCAGGATCTTCATCCAACTTTTTCCTTTTATGAGCCTCTGTCAAAACTTGTACGGGTAAAACTTTATATGGTATGTAGATGTTAGTTTTCAACGTACGTTGTATTTTAGATTAACTTATATTTAACTGGCTGCTGCATTATTTATACTACATTCAGAATTTTCTAATAAATAATATAGTGTTTCAAAAAACTTTTCAATAATACCTATAATAGGGCTTACCTTCAAAATAAAGCAGTATATCTAATTGATCTTCGTTGTTTGCATGAACTACTCGCATTTTTCTATTAAAACTACCTGTGTTATTTACCTTTATTTACCTTTCCGTAACTACGTCTGAACGTATTGTCTGCGGGTGATGGACGATTTGGATACAACTCTTTGCGCCGCACGTTTATCTTTGTTATTTTCTATATAGCAAGTAAATATTTGAATTTTTTTTTCTTCACTGTAAACCATTTTGAATGTTTCAATAAAGAAATGACATTTAATAAACATGACAATTGTGATTTTCATAACTTTCTTTGATAATATTAACTTTTCAATATTTATAGTAACTAGTTTAATTTTATATTTATCCTTTAATAACTTAAGAACGGTGTAAGACAGGGGTATGATTATGGTATATTTTTGAAATCAGAAGAAAAAGATCTTTTCAAAAAATTTAACAATACGGATTATTTTTTGTGTTTCCTAAACTACGCACGCCACTGTACTTTTGTTAACGTTATAATAAAATTAGTTTATAACCACACAACTTTTATATCTTTTTTTGTATATGCAATGATAACCATAATAAGGGCTGGGACATTTATAATGAATATTCCTGTACCTATAACATTGCTAAATTACTAAACCGACGACATCAGTAATGTCTAAGTTTGCAGAATTATAGTTTGAGGGGTATAAAGCATCGTCAAATAGCATCTGCAATTAAAAGATTAAGTTAGTCTAGAAAACAACATCAACTGCTGATTATCTCAAAGCCGTATCACTACCACCTCCAAAAGACCAATAAAAAAGAAACTCAACAAGAAGATCAGATCTTACCATTTTTCTACCTTCCAAGTCTACCCCGTGAACAACAAATTAAGATGACCCACATAATCCTTTTCATTGATGCTGTAATCGTCCTAGAAGGCAATAAAATCAGATTCACAATACCACAAGCTACGTCGCGTCGTCGTCGTGGTTTTTCTCTCACGGACAAATAACCTAAGCAGTACCAAATAACATTATAAGAATATAATTCTATTATTTGTGTGTGGAAATGTGTTAAATATTTCTACGTGCAGATTCATATTTAAGAAATATTTAATGTACCATTATTTATAATATTTAGGCGAATTGTGAAATAAATATTGGTGTATGATTATTTAAATAGTTATTTAATAAAAACTAGTGTATTTAATAAAGGCGATTAACAATCGAGATATTTTAACGAGAGTTCATTGCCGTTTAATTCAAGAGTGAGTTACACAACTTTTCCGTCGACCCTACTTTGTAATTTTAATAAAATTATACTAATAATTTTAGAAAAGATATGCTATTGTAAACGCACCTTTACAAAGTACCGTTTTGTGAATTCACCACAATTTTTTAATTGTATAACATAACCTAACTTCATTGTTTTAACTTTTTTGTGAGCTTTGTATTTGATTATTCTTTGCCGTTTCGTCTTTTGTATGGCTATTTGACAACAGTATTTTAATTAAGGCCACTAAATTGATGGAGAATTGAGGTACTAAATCCAATTGTTGCGTCAAAATACAATAGTTTTCATCATAGCGAAACAAAGTGTATAAATCTTTTTTGTGAGAACGGATTGGTGCTTATTGGTTGACAATGTTTGATAAATGATACATCTCTACGTTGCCTAACCAACAGAAAACCACCAAAAACTGCACCAAAAACTTAACTCGGACACGTGTTTCAACAGCTAAGCTGTTATCATCAGCGATACCGATACTAAAAAATAAAAACAACGGGAAGCTTATATATACTATCTGCTTATCACGCATCGTTAAACTTAATTGATTCTTAAAAATGTCTAAACTTTCATAAGAATCAAGTTCGTTTTTATTATCTACCCTCTTAATTAATTCAATGTCGCCTACTCTATGGCCATTTTCAAGCATATGCATCTCAACACTGGACCTATCTGTGAGATGATATTTGACATGAGCTACGTGCTCTTTAAAACGAGTTTTAATAGATCTCTTGGTTTGCCCTATATATCCCAGTTACAGTCTTTACAATTAATTTTATATATTCCCGATTTATCACACATTTCTATTGGGTCTTTCGGATTGCCTAAAAGATTTTGCAAGTTGTTACTACTAGAGGTTACTGTTTTATAATCAAATTTTGAAAATATTTTTTGAAGACCTTTTGTGTATGTGGGATAATTTGGTAATTTGACATATTTCTTCACATATTCTGTTGGTTAAATAGAGGCTGCAGTTGGTGTTCCTTTCCTTTGATCTACGTTGCCTGTAAACAAGTAGTACTTTAGATAATGACTTGTCACATCATACCAAACAAAGATATTCATTCATATCGCTATTCTAAATTCTAGCTTAAGATTCTTTAATGATGAAGCTGATTTCACCTAAATAATTTTATTTTACACAACAGCCATGTAGAGTTTATAAAAACATTTTCTTAAAGTGGTTCCACTACACCTCCAAAATATATTTTTAGGAGTCGGAATGTTTGTCGGGCCATTCCTTTTTTATAGTTTTTATTTTCTCTTACAACCTTTCTTAAAAAATTTAACTTTTTGAACAATCAGTAAACAATATTGAAGAACTGTGTGAGACAATAGTTTGTAAAATAGATAAGCTAAACATTGTTAAATGTTATTAAGTGTTATTATCGGAATGTTGTATACAGTACAAAAATGTCTCAAGGTTTATATAAACAAATTAAAGATTTATTACAACTGTAAATTAATGTTGATTAGTTATTATTAAAATTTGCTTTGCTACAAATTATGACTGATAAAATGGCAACTTTAGGTATACACATGTATGCTTAGTTGCCTATACTCAAATCGTTCATCAATAGAAAACCGTTCATTAATAGGGGTCATTAATGAACAATTTTATTACGTTATAAATGCACGGTCGACGGAAAAAATATTCATTCCACAGCATTTAAGAAATATTATATTTTTATTTAAAATTAGTGAAAATTAAATATGTTGAAAAAATATTCAGTAAATATTTATCTAAGCATTTCTAAAAATATAATATAAAAAAGGTAAATATTAAGTATGTATATTGCTCTTTGGTAATTTCACCAAAGCAGATATAATAATAAAAGCATTTGTGTTACTCATAGTTTGTAGCTGAGGACTAGGAAATCTTTTGTTTGCAAATCTTCTTCCATAAAGAAAGAATATGAATACATCAAGTTTAACTTGTATTTGTGTTTTAACCATTTGTATCTTACCATCGGTCAGAATGTATACGATCTCTAACGTGGGTGCTTTTCTTTATGTAAAATAAATCGAATAAGGTCAAGTAAAGTGCAAGAACAGGACAAACAACTAAAGAATTAAAAGTGCAGGAGCAGGACAAACAGTAATAAGTATGTTTTTGTTTTCAATTTTTTATGTAATAGATAATTTGTCAAATTTCAGTAAGTGTATCTAATTTAAATAAAGAATTTGCTAAACACCGCTTAGTGAGGTGTTTTTATCTCTCTTTTTACAAACCTTTTCTTTTTATTTGGGGTGTTGAGTACTCGGCCGCTTTATTTTCATATTTTTGGCATAGAAAGTACCACATTTGTTTAGAGTAACAAAGAGTCTGGACGACGTAAAAGGACATTTTTACTAGTAGTGATTGTAAATACAATTATTAGCTTTTACTAATAAACTGAATTATTTCTTAATAAACAAGAATTAGACAGATCCTGGAGACCATAAATAAAAACTTTCTCGAACACCCTGTATAATCTATAATATTTTTTAAATGTACACTCATAAACTAAATATAACAAATTTTTAAAATTATATCTTTTTATCTACTAAATTATCCTCGGATGTCAGAAGTTTTTGCCAACATATATCAGTGTTACTACTCTTTTGGATAGATTTTTCCTCAGGTCTTTAAAAGTGCACATTCGTTGCACGAAACGTTGCCTAAAGAAAACGACTTAGTGGTTTTGGAGCTTTTCATCAAAGAAGAAAAAATCATTTAAATAAAACTTATAGGAGGAAATACTTACGTATATGAAACACATTGAGTTCGTGCAAATAATTATGAAGACTGTGAACTATAGTTTTTTCATGTCGCAAATTTAAATTTAGAAAACAGACCAACAAAAAAACACCAAAAACTTTGCTCTGACACGCTGTCATCATCAGCGATACCGATCGGTACCGATCAGATCGGTATCGCTGATGATGACAGCTTAGCTTTGAAACACGTGTCCGAGTAAAGTTTTTGGTGCAGTTTTTCGCGATTGTTTTCTGTTGGTCAAATAGACGCTGATGCAGTTGGTGTTCCTTTCCTTTGTTCAGAAAACAGATTAAATGGTTTTAATTAATTAGTATCATTACCAAATTGTTAAATATTGCCATTGTTTTTTTTTGCATCTTTATTCATTCTTGATCTTCTACTTCCCCTAATCTACTTTAAACAAACATTTAGTGTCAAAAAAATTATCAAAGTGGAATTCGTATGTTACACAATTTTCTAATTATAATAAAAACACATGATACTTACGTTATAGCATCACGTAATAATAATCAAATCCCACAAAAAAAATGTTTAGCGCAAAAATATATGTTTAAAATAAAATCTATGAATTTGACTCAACTTGAGCGATGACCTCAGTACCTTTATTGATTCATGCGCAGGTTAGGTTTTTGAAAATGTCATTTTGACATTGTTTTTTAGCGGTAAACTCCCAAACTAAACATACATTTATTAGTAAATAACCAGTGTCCAAATAAAAAACTGGGCTAGGCAGGCATATTCATTAAAATGTGACATCAATGTTACCTAAAATTGACCGAAAAGAATACCTACGTAAACCTAAAACAAATATATGGTGTATAATGTATACTCCTAAAATAATAAATCATATACATGGTGTACTATTTGGAAAAATAGTTATGTGACTTTAATATGACGACTTTATTCCCATTTCTAAAACACCCTGTATAATAAAAAACAATTTTGCATTTACAAACAATGCAAAGTTATGTTATGTACAATTTCTTAAATATAGAAGCTATTATCCAAATCTCATTAGAAGGTATTCGACTTTTTCTACATAGTGAAAGCAAATTATAACTCAGAAACTTTATCGTTTAATCTGCCGCATCCCGTATAGTTCAGTAATGTTTACTCAGTAACTGTAGTAAATGTGACAGATTTTAAAAATTATATATTTTTTTATTAATTTAGTTATCCGCCGATGTCAGAAGTTTCCACCACCTTGTAGAAAAGATCATCTGGTTCCTACAATTTAACAAAATTACAATTAAAACGCAATCTTGAATAAAAACAAAAAATTATTTCGTATCTAACAAAAACAAATTTCAAAAAGAACGTAAATACAAGTCTTGCCCAATTACCAAATTTACTCTTCCACATATTTATTCTTCGTCTACTCCCTCTTCACCACTTCATCTATTCTATCATTTGTCTATTCTCGCCTAGTAATATCTTTCTCTGTCTATTTTTATCTTCGGTTTCCAATTCACGACCATTTTTCCCACTCATCCCCATACACTCTACACATTCTGTTCTCATCACTTCTCTAATATTTATTTTCTGCTTTTCCATCCCACATCTACATCTAGCTACTAACCTCTTTTTCTATCATTCTTTTAGCATGTCAGGTATTTTGTTAATATGTCTTTGTACTTCTCATTATCTTCTCTAGAGCATCCTACCCTTTCGTAATAAAGTTTTCTTTCTTCTTCACCGTATTTTTTTTTCGTGATCCTCTACTTCCAGCATTCGTTTAATATTTCATTACTTTCTTTTTCGACGTTCTCTTATTTTCTTTTGCTCTAACCCTCTAATATACTTACCTCATCCATAACTTAAATTATATCCCAGCTGTATCTATCTATAACCTCTATTTTCTTTTCTTTCTTTGCTCTTCCTTTAGTCTTCTCACCATTTTAGTCTCTTTTACATTTTCAACCAGTCCTTTTCTTTTTTATGGTTCCTCTTATATCTTCTCTTTATTTTGTAATACGCACAACATTATCAGCATACGCTAAATTCCCATTTCTTTCTATCACTATTCCTCCCTGTTGTTGTTTTTCAACCTCTTGATCGCTTATATATTTTGTGTTATATTTCATTACAAGTATTAAACATGGTGCCACCATGGAAGATGATTATGTCATTTACCAATCATTGTATGAATAGAACAGGCATGTGTAAATTACAGAGGAAAGACAGGTAAGTATTCCTTCAAAATTAAATTTTAAAATAAGAATGATCTTTAGGACCCTTCTTTGTGGAGGTAGGAAAGACAAACAACTAAAAGTTGTGATTGCCGACGTTTCGCCCTTCAAGTATGAGTTGGACGTCAGTTTAATTAACAATATAACCATCAAAAATTGATGATTACGTTAATTTTAATTTTTAAAATGTTTAAAACTTGTAAATATGTATAAAATTTATAAAACACAAACACGACTTGAAACAACAAACGACATAATACATATTTACAAATTTTTAAACATTTTTTAAATTAAAATTGACGTAATCATCAATTTTGATGGTTATATTGTTAATTATACTGACGTCCAACTCATACTTGTGTAAGCCTGGAAAAAGCCCTCATAATGAGGGGGCGAAACGTCGGCAATCACAGCCTTTTGAGTTGTTTGTCTTCCCTACCTCCACAAAAGAAGGTGTTTTATTTTTAAATTTTACAGAGGAAAGATTTTCTATATGCATTATGAATAAAGTAACTCAATTGAGTTTGACCGTTTGCCAAATGTTTCAGCTTCGTTGCGTATTTTTCGTTATTAATTGCTGTTAGTATTTCAACTGACAACCACATATCTTACCAACACTATTTTAGTAACTTTCTAATTTTAACCCAGTAACTAAATGTCAAAATTGGACTCAGGAGGTTTTTAATATTGATTCATGTGTGTAAGTTTATGACGCAGGGATCTTCTTTCGTGGCACGAAAATTATTTGAGAATTTCTAAATACCTCTTTCTCTTTCTGTACTGAATTGATGTTACTCTGAGGTATTTCCATAGCAACAACAGTTTCGCAAGAAAACCGTGACTATTCGAAAACGCTCTAGTGATTTTAATTAATCAGTACAAGGCAGATCTTACATTTCTTGTGAAAAAATCCAAGTATATGTTAAAAAACGCAAAATGCTACAAGAAAAGATTGTTTCTGTCCAAAAATTTGTTGTGTAAATATGAGGTGGTAGGGATCAATAGGTTTTGTTGATAGTAAAACGCAAATTAAATGTTGTATCCGTTTGAATATTCTTAAGGCGTAAATATCAAAAAAAATACGGAAAATTTTTCCTCTTTTCACAACATTATTTGTTTATTATATCACGCTGTTTAAATAAGATTAAAACATCTTTAACTAATTAAAAAAACAAACACAATTTCTGGTGTAATTAAATTTTTAAGATAAATTTTAATCTTGTATTAATTAATAAACAACATTAAAGGTCAATGATAGAGGGTCACGCGTAATCACCCCCCTTTTAGGTACAAGCTGCAACTAAAATAAAACACGAAAACTACTTTGAATAAATAATGTATTTTTTATTAGTTTTTAATATAATAGTAAGTATGCAGATCACTGACGGTTTCATTTGAATTTAACAACAATATGTCAAACGCCAAAAAATTCGTTGTAATTATTTCTTGTGTGAATTAAATTAAAAAAAAATGTTCTTCGTATAAACAAATATTGTTATTAAAGTCAAAAAGAATACTTAACTAAAATAGGTACATAGGTACATGCACATACAATTAAATAACACTATCCTAACAAAGTTTGAAACTGTATTGCTGTAACTAGTTTTTATTTTGTTCTTATTATTTATAATTTAATAATAAATATATTATTGGAATTATGCGAAAGGTTTATTTACATAGGTTTTTATGTACAAGTCAACATCAAAAATACAATTTAATTTTTTATTGGTGTATAGGCTTAGGTAAATATAAAATGAATATTGATATGATTTTTTCGAATGCGCAATATTTTATTGTTCGATTAACTGCATGCAAATTTCGCAAGTGTAGGTATACGATTGCACTCGCTAATTGCAAGATAATATACGGATTTTACTAATTAAATACGAATAACAACAATAATTAATTGTGTATTGCAAATTGTGTCGAAATTAATAATGATAATAAAGTTTTACAAACCGAAAACGCGATATGTTATCAAAGGAGCTTTGTTCGATCTCAGTTGGCGGTGATAAATTCGAATTTACGTAAGCCCATACGTGCGAAAAGTAAATTCGAAATGAAAAAGTTTTATACAAAATTATTATTGCACCGTTTAGCGCCGCACAGGACTTCAAGTGTTCAGTAATGATTCTATACTAAAAGGATTCGCCCTTCTCGTTTTTTCGTCGGGTGGTCCTGCGGTGAGGTCCACCCCAGCTTCCGTAACCGGTATAACGTACCCTAGTTCGGCAGCTTTTAAGCTTTCAGTTTCCGCCCCCGAATCTCCCACCACATCTATATCACTATCACTGTCTAACGTTTCGGATGCCCCTCTTTGACTCAAATATTCACGTTTAAGAGCAACTAAGTCGACGGATATACCTTTAGCACGCAGTTTGCGGGCTTGTCTTTCTAAAGCTTTTTGAAGCTTTTTTCGACGACGTGCCCGTTCGCGAGCTTTTAGTTCTTGGGGTGGTATAGGCTCTCCCGAACAAGATTGTGGATGCGCGTTGTGTGCGGGTCGTCCTGGTCCTTTTTTCGTGTGTTCTTTTTACGCCATTTTGCGCGTCTGTTTTGAAACCAAACCTGCCAATACAAACACCAAATTAAATCAAAGTTTATACGTCGTAAAAAATCGTCAATTTTGATAGAAATTGGTTGTTCCATTTATTTACGTCATTTTAAGATCAATAAAAACGCGGTTTATTACAAATCCTACTATAATTGCTAATTTATGTCTCGTAGAAAAATAATTTATCAGTACAATAAACAAGATGCTCTTCATTCATTAAAACTATAGAATGTTTGTCTCCTTCGAGATTACAACTTCGTCATTTAATGTTACAATAAAATTATTGACATCTGGCACACATTAAAAAAATACATTTTTATGCATAATATTGAAAAATAAAATTAGTATTGATTATAAAAACGGGGTTATCGTTTGAGTTTTACGATTTACTCGGAAAACGCTCGTTGTTTCAATACGCAATAACTGAATTTTGTATTCGGGCAATTTCAATCATTTTAGAAACACAATTATGTTTATTAGCGGATAGTATAAAACGAAGTCATAAATTTTTGAACTTGTTGAACTTTAGATTTATTTGTACAATCAAATACGAGCCGTAAATTCGAATATCTCATCATACGATGGCTTTTGCACGTAGACATTTTGTTTTGATTTTAATTAAACTTTAAGATAGTGTTATTCACACGTGTAATAAATCTTGTTGAACCAAGATGACTGTATTTGTTTGCTCATAAATTATTAATATTGTCGTTTCGGAATGGATCGTTAGTCTAGAAGAATAGACCCTGTTAAAATCTCAATAGCAACCGCAATTTTTTTTAAAAGCAGGTACATCAATTTCTGCCATAAAATTTAATGTAGGAATGTAAAAGCAAAAGCGGATATAATTTTTTTCTTCCGTATCCATTTCTATTGCAAACTAAAGACTAAAAAATAAACACTCTTAAAATTCAATGGTTTAAATATTGTGAATGTTATAACATTTGGTTCTGTTAGTTTAAGGGTTGGTACTACTACCAGTTAGTATTGGAAAATTTTCAAAGGTTAACAAATAGGTTTTAGTAACCGTTAAAAAATTTAAAAATTGAAATCTCTCAGGCAATATGAACTTTGAGCAGACCTGGGGTCCTATTTTTGAATCGTGGTACCAATTGGTTGGATGACTTTCTATCGATAGAACTTCGCATAAAAAATTTCGTATGCGATATTTAGTTACTATTCTCGAGTTTCGCTTGATGTTGAAAATATCATGCAATCTCGATTCTACTATAAAATTAATAATTCAATTTTATAGACGTTATTGTGCTGGTAAAAGTATTTTAGGTTATTTTTAATACTTATACAGTGACCGGTAAAGAGTCCGTCCTAAAAAAAACAATGTTTTTTGTTCTTTACCGTCCATTGGTAGACTAATAAATAAAAATTACTGGATTGTGAAGTTTATTTGTTGGTTTTATTGTGTTTTATGCAAATCAAACGCAAAAATTTTGTTTTCTCAATATTTCCGGAAAATGCCGGAAACTAATATTTTGAAAAGTAGTTATTTTCTTTTGAGAATTTGTACATAGACGTATAATCTAATTCTGAACAATTTTTCTCTTAGGCATTTATCAATATCTTGTCATCTAACCTCACTTTACACATATATTTAAGAAATATTTTTAAATTTGCCGCCATGACAGTGGTCACATTTGTCAAAGTGCCTTTTTTGTTATTCGAGATGCTGGATTCATTTGCCAAAAGAAATTTTCGGATATCTCAATTACAAAAATAACTCTTTGCCGGTCGTGACGGTTAAAAATATTTTGCAACACATTAACTACCGTTGATAGAATTTGGAGTATATTTTATCTTTTTCTATCTTTTCTTCTTACTTCTGCACACGCTCCCATTATGTGTTGCGAGTTTTCCCAATTAGTCACTGCAGAAGATACAGTATTTTTTGTATCTTCTTACTAATATTTATTCATTATCTTCTTTTTATTGGATAGGCTTTTTTTTCCTCTTATGTAATGCAACATTTTTTCTAATACGCACTTCCATATCTTTCATTTGAGTATTTTTATCTCTTCTTAATATTTTCTCCTCTATATTTCTTACCTTCTCTCTTTCCATTTCTTTTTGGACACCTTTAATTTCCTTTCTTCTTGTTCAAACTTTGTTTGTCTGTCCCGAACTGAACAACAACACTCCTTTAAAACTGTATTTCTTCTCTATATGTATCCCCTCTTTATATTTCTTGATTGTTTTCTTCAGCTCCAAAGCTATTATTTTTTTTATTTTATTTGTTCTCAACTACATAGAAGGCGTTTCTCTATCCAACCTTAACCTCCATTTTCCAGTTCGTTACCCTTTTCACTTCTAAATCGTATCACCATTCATTATTACACTTTTAACAATTCTTTCAAACAACTATTTTTGTTTCTCCAACTCTTTTGACTTTTTGTCAATTCTTCAAATGCACCTCATCTTTATATATTAGAGATATAGTACAATGTACCTAGGTATTTCCATTTGTTATCATTTTTTGTTTTTTCCTTTTTCATTAGCATTTTTTTTTTTTTCCTTTTCTTCTTTAAAATACTGTTTTCTGCAAATTTCTAATTAGATTTTTTTTTATAATATTTTACCACTCATATTGCTCCTCTTATTGTCCCTCAAATTTGTTGTTGTTGTCCAGGTAGCAATCGTTGTTGAGAAAAAAAATTATCAATAGAAATTTGTCACAAAACAAAAAAAAATTGATTGTTTATTATATTTGTTGTATTTTTGTACATTAGGGAAATGAATTTAATATTTTTTAAATTAATTCACTTGTTACAAAAAAATTACTTTATTTTCCTACTCGCCAAACTAACTATAACCGCAAAATGCGCAGAGAAATAGATAACCTTCATATTACACGACAACCGGTCGAGAATGCGATATTTCAAAATCATACGATTTTCTACTGATACCATGGCACACGAATTTCGAGGAGATAGTTTTAAAAATAAAGGGAATGATCTTGTAAAATTTTTTTTTACGTTGAAAACGAATATGACCTTGAAATTGTCCCAACAGGTCAGTTTTTTTTTTAAATTAGAATGGACAAAAACCTCAATTAGTTGGATTCTCTTCCGATCTTGCGTTAATTGTATAATAGGCAGTATAATTATGAACTTATCAACACATAAGATTGGCGCGTGGTGAAACGGGTGACTATACATGACTAAAAACCGTTGATTGCTAAAACTCTTGAATTAATATTTTTGGAAAATAAATTTTAAAACCAAATAATACTTAATATGATGGAATTACAGAAAATTGAAATTTGGTTAAAAATTGTCATCATTTTTGACTAATTCAACGAAAATTTCAAAACGTAACATGTTGGAGTCACATTTGTTTTGAAAGCGCAAAAATCACCTCAACTCATTCTTTAAACTGCAACTCGCAGGTTGTATTAATAATAGTTAAAAACGCGATTTAAAAAAAGAAAAAAAAAGTGATCTGAATTGTGAAATTTTAAAACTTGAAAATAAACAAGCGTTGCGTAGAACTCCAGATTGTTCTGATACTAACAAACGTGAAAATATTTGTGTGTGTTTTTTAGAAACTATATTTTTTATGTTTGATATTTTTAGAGATATTGTTAAGATAATTTACCACTTGATCGTCATATTACTTGTCTGATAAAAAATAGTTTAAACTACATTTGCGTGTATAATTAAATCACAAACAACTTTTACTTGTAGAAAATGTGTAAAATAAATGTTTTTGTAAATATTCCAAGAATTCAAAATTGACAACGACCACGCGTCTCGTTGAGTTTTTTGTGAATTTCAAAATTTTATTTGTTGTTTATAAACGCATTAAGTATCTGTCCATTAAACTGTTTTTGACGTGATGGGTAAAATTGTTATATATGTCGATTTTCTAGAAGAACATAGCAACTCCAACTTACAACGGAAATCAGTTCCACGCGTAAGTAATTGTTGATTTTATACCTACTTATATTTCGTTGAGATTACAATAAAATATGATCAGTAAGTGACAAAAACAATAAAATTTAATCCTTAATTAGCAGACATTTGTTGTCCCTGTTTCAATGTGTTGTTTTTTTTTTTTAATAGTGGGGCTTTAATTTAAACTTCACGAGATAGACATACGCAAAGAAGTTTGAGTTCAGTTGAGATGGAACATTACATGTTTTGTCTCTTTCATAACACAAAGTCGTCTCGTAGGGTTTTAATATTAGTGCACAATATACCTTAGTACTCATGCTATATTCGGGACCTACAACGCTCAACCCCAAGGAGGTTTCTGTAAATTGATGAATTTTGATATAGGAACATTAACACTGAAAACGGCTTTAGCTGCTGAGATACAGGGTGTTGAAAGTTTAAAATAAAAATTAAAAAATTTGCAATAAATCAAAAAATGCCTTTATTCAAAAGTCAATTAAAAACATGTTGGTATAAAAAGCATCCATGTAAAAACGGACAACAACGCAAATCAAATTGAAATCGAGTGGACTCCACTTCCAAATTTCCTTCAACCTGCGTTACAAACGCTTTGAAACTATATTTGATCAAGCTAAGAATACAGTTACAACATCAGTCAAAGGTCATATATTTAAAAATAACTCAAACAAAACCAAAGTGTTTTAATTTTCACATATTAAAAGTAACTTATTTTCATTGTTAAAGTAGTGCTCAAATGGCCAAAGTTAAACTTTCGTCACTTTGAAGTAACAAAAATAAAGTTTTTCGTCAATTGTCAGATTGGTTTGACATATCGGGCAAATGTGATTACGGACAAAGCTTAGGTTAAAAAAACAAACAAATAATGCCTACCAAAAGAAACCAGATATATTTTGGCAACAATCCGTATGTGGTCACTATTTTTTAATTGCCACGAAAACGTGCATGGTACTTACTTTATATGATCTCGTAATAATCAAATCCTCAAAAAAATGTTTCCCAAATTTTTTTCAACCTGAGTTACAAACGCTTTGAAAACTATATTTGGTGAAGCTTAAGAATACAGTTAAACATCAGTCAAAGGTCAGGTATTTAAAAATCAACTCAAACAAAACCAAAGTGTTTAATTTTTCGCCGGATATAAAAGTGACTACTTTCATTGTTAAAGGGGCAGCCAAAATGGCCAAAGTCAACTTTTCGTCACTAGTAACGAAAAATAAAGTTTTTCGTCAATTGTCAGATTGGTTTGACATATCGGGCAAATGTGATTACGGGACAAAACTTAGGTTAAAAAAAGAAACAAATACATACCTACCCAAAAAAACCAGATATTTTTGCAACAATTAAGGGTCACTATTTTTAATTATTATGAAACGCATGGTACTTACTTATATAATCTCGTAATTCGAATCAAATTCCTCAAAAATGTCTTTGTAAAATATGAATCTATGAATTGACGAGACTACAAACGCACTCTGGTCGATGACGTCAGTACCTTTTATCAACGCATGCGCAGCCGAAATTTCAATAATATTATTTTGACTTTGATTGTTTTGTAGTGGCCAACTCCAAAACTAAACATAAATTCTAAATATTAAATATGAATGAAAATAGCAATATCGTAGTTCTCATATATTACGAAATACAAACCGCACACTACCGTGAAACTGCAATGAAACGAAACGGAACGGAAATTTTAAACCATATAATTGGGTTAGAGGACGTACACTACCGCAGATCGGAATTTTTCCGTGGTTCGCAACCACCTTCACTATTCAGTTGAATGTTTACGATGAAAACAAAACATGTCATCCCCTGTATTATTGACAATTATTACCACGCCGTTTTGTGTTTGATTAAATAAAAATTAATGAAATCTATTTATCAATAAAATTGGTGTTAACAACATCTTTATCCTATTGTCTGATAAAAATTATCACAACCAACAAATGAAAGAAAATATTTCTGGGCAGAAATTTCTAGCGAAATGAAAATACCGGGTAAGTAATAATGTGTTGTAATTTAATTTAATTAAGATTCTTTCTCATATTACACTACGTACTGAAGTTGCATTCGATATCTGTGAACAGATCTTGCCAAAGAGCAAGTCCTTCAAGCGCATTAAATATTCTGCGAATCTGTCTCTCAATATTCATTGTATCCCGAGTATAAAAATTTCAAATTTTCACTCAAGTCTAATTCGCGGCACGTCAGATTGCTTTAGTTCATTAGGGTTGCCAAGAACTCTAATCTTTTCTTAATAAGTTTATGCTAGCAAGTAGCCGCCATGATTCTTTTGACGAGATGTTCAAGAATAACATCAAATTTTTGATATATCTTCTACTTTTATAAAGTATTAGATCTAGGCGTTTAACTACTCTAAAATTAGACCAATTAAAATAGTTTTTGAAAATGAAAATTTGGCTAAAAAAATCCTGAGAAATTCTAAAATGTTAAATTCAAAACCGGAGTACAAAACATTAGGATCTCAAATGATCGCACTAAAAAACAACTAGATTTTTTTAATAAGGTGAGACAGGAGATAATAACTTGCTAGAATTGATTCAGGCGACACCAACTGTAAAATAAAGTATATTAATGATATCCCCAGAATCGTCCACTTAAACTAAGCGTGCCCAACAGAATGAGTAAGGAATCAATCTCCATGTATTATCAAAATGTCAGGAGACTCAATAGTAAGGTCGATCCTTTCCTACCCAATGTAAGTGACAGTGAGTATGATATCATTGCGCTTAGTGAGACTTGGTTGAAAAATGATGTCCATTCTTACGAATTATTTCCCAAAATTATGAAATTCACCAAAAAGACAGTAAATTTAATCAGGTCGGATTAACTACTGGTGAAGATGTTTTATTAGCTATTGATAATACTATTAAATCTAAAGCTGTTAACTTGTCCTTTTTTGATGAGAATTTTCCTGAAATTGACTTTTTAGTGTGTAAATGTTATGTTTCTTTTATTGTATTTTATATTGCCGTTGTTTACATCCCTCCATCTGTTTGTTATGAAGTATTTAACAACTTCTGTGAATGTATTGATATGTTGGATATTTTGAATTCTGAGAAAGTTTTAATTGTGGGAGATTTTAAGTGCACACATCTTTGTTAATAATAATCTAGAATTTAGAAAGACTCGCACAATTAATAACTTACTGTCGTTTTTAAATATGACTTAGTGCTATAATGTTTTAAATAATTATGACAAATTACTTGATCTAGTTTTAAGTACTATTAATTGTCGTGATTTAGTCCCATTAGTTAGAGAAGATTTGTATCACCTATCCTTGTCTATAGACCTTCAAGATCTTTTAATAAAAAGGATAGTTTTAGAACAGATATCAAAACGTCTCATTGTATAATGAATTTTTTTAAACTGATTGGACTTTCTTAGATTCATATGCAGATGTTAACGCCGGCGTGAACAGTTTCTATACCAAGTTTTATGATATTCTTAATAACCACGTTCTGACATTCAGAAATTTCAAACATAAGTATCCTACCTGGTATATGAGTGATATTATAAAGCTTGTTAAGAGAAAGTCTATGTTACACAAAAAATTCAAGAAAACTAATAACCCGGTATACTATCAAGAATTTAATAATCTTAGACAAAAATTAAAATCCAATCTAAGCAGGCATATACAGACTATTTACATAATATTCAGATCAAACTCAAAGATGAACCCAAATTGTTTTGGAACTTTATTAATACTAAAAATTGAACTTTACGTATACTTTGTCAAATGTTCTGCGGGGGTGAATCATACAGTGACCCCAAATTAATTGTAAATGCGTTTAGCAATTTCTTTGAGAGTGCGTTTTCTGAGGAAAATTTAGACAATATCATTCACGATAATTTTATTTTTAATAACAACATAATTTGTTAAATTAGCTACGAACCAATAACAGATAAAAAAATATTAGAGGCGGGTAAAAAATTAAAAAAAAAATTTACTTCAGGACCAGATAAAATTCCCTCTTTTCTAATAAAGGATTGTTTAGAGGTTTTAGTACATCCTTTAAAATCTCTGTTCAACTTAGTGTTAAAACAC
Organism: Abscondita cerata; assembly: GCA_030710515.1. Taxonomy (NCBI): domain Eukaryota; kingdom Metazoa; phylum Arthropoda; class Insecta; order Coleoptera; family Lampyridae; genus Abscondita; species Abscondita cerata. The sequence goes on from JALBCR010001050.1 coordinate 217,017, forward strand.
CGTTCCGGGAACTTGAAGGTGGCCAACGTCTGTCCTCTACACAAAGATGGAAACCGCTCGGATATTAAGAATTATAGACCGATCTCAATATTAAATAATATTGCAAAAGTTTTGAAGACCGTTCTGTATAATAGGATATATTGTGCAACCAAAAATGTTATTTCTACGCACCAACACGGATTTATGAAATTAAGATCAACAGTTAGTAATCTTGCAGTATTTAGTCAATACTTATGTGAAAAACTAGATGGTAGAGGACAAGTAGTCGTGGTGTATACGGATTTCTCCAAGGCTTTTGACAAGATTAGTCAAAATACTTATACATAAATTTATTAAAATGGGATTTAACGATACATACATTCGACTTCTAAGATCTTATTTGCACAATCGTAAACAGTTCGTCCAGTACAGTGGGTTTTCGTCAGATATATACTTTTCAACGAGTGGAGTTCCTCAAGGATCCAATTTGGGACCTCTGTTATTTTTACTATTTATTAATGATTTGTGTGCTACATTGAATAGCAACAAGTTAATGTTTGCTGATGACTTAAAGATGTATACGCATATATCAGTAATTTCTGATTGCCATTTTTGCAAAGACAGATAGATATACTACAGAACTGGTGCTTAAAAATTGTCTTTCACTTAATATACCCAAATGCAAAATCTTAACTTGTAGTCGCAGTTTAAAACCATTACAATTTTCATATTCAATCAATAATGTAGTATTAGAAAGGACTAACAACATAAAAGATCTGGGAGTATATTTTGACCATCAATTAACTTTTAATTACCATATTAACTACGCTGTAAATTCAGCGTATCGTTCGTTTGGATTTTTAGCTCGTAACACTAAAAATTTTAACAATATTCAGGCATTGACTGCTTTGTTTTTTGGTTTAATTCTTTCAAAATTAGAATACGCTTCCTTAATATGGAGTCCTATTTACGCACATTATAAACAAATCATCGAACAAGTTCAAAAAAAATTCTTAAAGTATATTGCTTTTAAACTAACAGGAGCTTATCCCTCGAGAGGATGTGTTTATAATGAATTATTAACCAGATTTGATTTTGTGTCACTTGAAAAACGTAGAAATCAAGCCGCAGTAGTGTTTTTACATAAATTATTAAATGGCGAGTGGATTGTCCTGCCATGTTATCAGAAATTAACATATTGGTTCCACGAGTATCTTCTAGGCATATTAACACTTTCTTCTGCAAAAGAGCTAGAACCAATATATTGTCTAAATCACCAATTAACTTTATGTGTAATAACGCAAATAAGTTGTCTAATATATGTGACTTATTCTTCTGCAATACTAATGATCTAAGGAAAATGTGTTGTGATTATTTTTAGATTTGTATTTTTCATGTGTTATTATAGTTTTAATTCATCTTTAACTTATATATGTATTTTTTATATTACTTTTTTTTTGCTCTGTAAATGGGAAACTGTTGGGCAATAAACGCTATTATTATTATTATTATTATTATATCATTATAATTTTTTTTATTATTATTATTATTATTATTTAAATTTAAAATAAAACCAAGGAAATTTTCCCTCCCTCTTTTTTTTTTATGTCGGTAACTGTAAATGTTTTCATGTTATTGTTTCAAAGCTGAAGTTGATATGGACATACATTAAATTTGTACTTAGAGGAAAAGCTACAATTACATAAAGCTTCAAAATATCACTTCCAGGCAACTTTTTTGGTTCAGGTATTTTTAACGTACCACCATTCCAAGCCCTTCCTACTACCCAAAAAAAATTTTCTACCGCTATTTCATCCCCCACCCCCCCAACCAAATTAAACAAACCTCAAGCCACCCCCACTCCCCCCCCCCAGCCAACACCCCTTTTTTTTTTTATTAAAATAAGTCCACCCACCTTTTTTTTTTTGTTTTCTCTTCCTTCCCTTCCCTCCCATCCACCCAACCCATTTTACTTTCTTTTTCTTCCCCTCCCCTGTTTTTTTTAAGAACAATACCATACGTTCTTTTTTTGTACCAATTTTTTTTAGCACTAAGTTCATAAACAATGTTCCAAACTGTTAACCGCCTTAATCGATAGCTAAACGCCAAACAAACAAATAAATCAGCATGTCCAAAAACCTTGAAAAAATATTTTTTAATTAATATTTTTTAATATTTTTGCATTTTTATTGTGTTTTCTCCCATAATCTACTTCTTCCAAAACCACACACAGCGCCACAAATTCTATAAAAATTACTTATATACAAATGTTTTTCCGTGGAATTGCGCGATAATGTGCTTCGTTTCGTTCCTTTCCGTTCCGTTCCATTCCATTCCGTTCCGCGGTCTGGTTGTGACGTCAAGCTAATGAGATAGTGTTTTGTGTGTTTGAATAAATGCCGATACTTTTGTCAAGCTTTTCTACATAACAAGTAATTGCATGTTCTTTAAAATTTATACGTTTAATTTTAAGACTATTTTGGACGTTATCACAATATTGCAACGGTTTTTTATTATTTGTAAACATTCCTATTTAAAACGCGTTTTAAAAATAATTTTTCTTAAGACAAAGAAAAACATAATATCTAAAAAATCTATTACAAACATTACAGATTTTTTCTCCAAACTAAACTAAATTAATAATAGTCACGCATTTTTATTGTTTAAAAATAATCCAAAGTATAAAATAAAGGTATAAAATGATAATTAATGAAATGTATCTTAAATCATTTTGTATGCTGACCGCAATTTCGTGAAAACAATAAACTTTTAATGATTTTAAATATAAAACAAAATGGAAAACAGATTTACTACTTTGAATGTGTTTGCTGCAGTTTCATAATTCAATTATCTTATTGAAGTTAACGAACGCCGAGCACTATCAATGTATGGTTATGATTATGACAGTTATAAAAACTAATATATTTTCATTAATTTTTTAATACTGGATCAATTGCCACAAAGTATATAAACAATAACTATAAGTAAGCAGTCTTTTTAGAATACGTTTGACAGGAACCCCCAGGTCCTTTCTTATTTTGAATTTATGTTTTTGCAGATGATACCTAACAATTAAATAAAATGAAATTGAGTTATCTAATTTGACTAATAAAATAAAGTAAAAATTGTAAGTGTAAAGAAAATTAGTAAATTGACATTTTTTTTACTATCATCATCATTCGTCAACGAAAGAGTAAGTGGAAGAGACATTTTCTTTCACGTTAGAAATAAAAAAATGGTCAATCCACCCCTTCCGCTTTTGTGCAAACTTATCACGTTAGAGTCACCCCCACCACTATCTTTATGAAGGTATTTTAACCATTTTTTACGTACGTAAATATAAACGTAAACAATATCAGGAATGTTAAAATTATAAACTGTTTTGTAAATGTACAAACAAGCTTTTATTTAAAAAGCGTAAACCCTTCTTTAGTTTTTTTATGAATGCAGTAAGTGTGTAATGGCCGCTACGTTAAAGCATTTTTTTGTTCATTTCATGAATAATATAATATGTATAATATAGTATGTGTAATACAATCCGGTACTTTATATAATCTAACAAAGAAAACCACTGGTGCAATCTTTTATAAAACTTGGCATATAGGTGTTATTTATAATAATTATTTATAAAAATCAGAAGGGCTCTTAACCTAATAGATCTTCCTATTCTTTAAATAATTAGAAAATATTAATTTTTCAAATAAAGTTGTTTGTAGTTGAATTATACACAATTTTTGTTTAAACTACTGAGATATGACAATCCGTGACAGTAACTGTTTTAATAATATCTCCACAAATATTAATTATACAAACAAATTTATAGAAAAAAAGTTACTAAAAATTTTATTATCTATAATCTTTATTTGAACTATTTTTTCTAAAAACAATTTTTTTTCAAGTTATATTTTAAGTTTGAGTTACAGTCTTACAACATTTAAAGATATACAAGATGAGCGGTGGTTGTCAAATTTTCTAACTAACCGTGTTTGTTTTTGTATTAATTCATTCATACAATTTTCACTTTTATGCCTCTATAATATTTATAGTAATATTGATCAATTGCGTGCTCTATTGAAACAATACAATCACAATTTAATCGACCAAACTTGTTGCTCCGTAAAGAAAGAACTTAACGACGTAATTTTAAAACAAAACCGCGTCTAATTGTTTGCGTTGTTAACGATGCTGTAGATACTTCCTGTCAAATACTTTGAAAAATTGTGAAGTAAATTGAAATACACTACCATTTATTCCTAATATAGTTATAAGAATACCAGTCGTGGTTAATTTTTTCGCCTGGAAAAACTTTTTTAGCTTGCAAATTTGTCTGCTGTCGTTTTAAAAAAACCCTTTGCCTTTTATTTTATTGAAAAATAAAAATCAACATTAAAAAAAATTTTTGAGTTTGGAAAACAGTGGACAACAGTATTATAATCAATACCAAAGTGAAATGTAATTACATTAAATTTTATTTTCTTTTGTGACTTTTTATCACATTTAATTGATGTGTAATTAATAACAAATTGTAGGTTAGTTTTGTTATAACATTGAAGTTTATAATAACACTTATCCTGCAGTACTGCCACAAGACACTGTCGGTTGGCCCAAAAATTGACACGCAAGCAATTATAAACACTGTATTGCCATTGAAATTTAAAAAAACAACGAAGAAGGTATAAAAAAAAAAATAGTAAATGTTTTTGTATTTTAGCACTTGAAACTAAAACATCAATAGAGAAATTTATTACAGCAGCAGTCTAATACCGTCCTGCGGGCACATAATTGTTGATGATTAATATTCTCATAGAGTAACCTCATATTTATTAACCCAGAGCAAGTTCTATGTAGAATGCACAATAAAAAGTTAATTAAAATTTTGTATTTTTAGCAAGCAATTTCGTATTTAATTGAAAGATTATCTAAACTTTTCAATAATGTTATTTGCATTTTTCATGCCTAAACAGAATTCCCACGAGACTATTCAGAACTATCATCAAACAAACAAAATGACGTCATCAATCATTCACTAAACCACCTCAATCAGTGTTTGGGCTTTAAAAAACGCACGAATAAAGTCATCAACCTTAACACAATCAATTTGCATGTATATCATGCAATTATAACAAACTACTGCCGAGATAGGCTTCATAGAGCTAAAAATAAGCCCAAGGGCATAGAAATACGGGCTACAGCTCCAGTAACGAATATAAGCTGTAACAGGCTGGCCACTACACGCCACCGAAGACATACTGCCAACATCACGCCCCCAAATTACCATGTTAATTATAGTGTTATACCGTTAGGGTGCTAGCTAGCGTGCTAGTGAGTAATATTTAGAAAAAACGGGGTCTGTTATTCATTAGCTTTTATTTTAGTTATATCTAACACGATTTTCTGTCATGCTTTCGCATTCACATTTTCATTATAAAACAAAGACGGCTATACTATTTTTAAGATATAGATTGCATTTGTATTAACAGAACTCGTCCAGCTGTACGTACTCGTTTGCTCCCTTGACTTTTATCCATCTGAATTTCATCGGCGTTTCACCCCTAACCTCCGAGATTTTATCAATAACATAATACTTTTAAAACAAAACAATAAAACAAGATAGAGCAACTTTGCTATTTTAAATAGTGTCGTTTCCCTCGGAGATACTCCATATGTTTGAAATATATAACTCTCAAGCGCAAGTATCAGTAAGCATCGACAGCCAATACGTTTGGACTTTTTAGGGTAAGAAAAGGGCAAAGAAGTTTTTTCCCTCGGGATCGATTCGATAGCCGCAAAGATAACGCCCTGATACACACTAACTTGTTGTTTTGACCGAACTTCTTACATCAGCGGCTCTAAGCTGGCCAGTTTCGTAGGTATTTTGAAATTGATTGCGGGGTCGCAGCGATAATGTTGATTTTTTTTACGTTTAAGGGTGTTTTTCGATCCAAATTTTATTCAGACCGTTTGCGAACAATACGTTTGGGATTTTTGATAATCAAATTTTTGAGATTGTTTAGTTTGAATTGGTGATTTTATTGTTTCAACATCCAATAATAACTCTTTATCGACGTTTCGCATTTAATAGAAAACATCGGAAAACAATTGTCGGTTAACAAAATTCAAACTATTATACGTAAGCTGATAAGAAGTAAAGCTCTGACGTAACAAGCAAGGACACGTGCTACACGAAAGTATTGAAATTTTGAATATAAAATGAACATTGAGCTGTTTGTTATGATTTGCTTTGATAAATAACCAAGAAATGATTTGTGTATTGTATTAGATAAACAAAAAAATAAATATGTATAAAAATAAAATATCTTGCTGACATAGATAAGAAGAAAAATTTAATTATTTTTAAGGTAAATTTGAAGTTACGAGACACATCTAAAATAAAAAGAGTAAGAAAATATAAAACTTTAGTAAGCAGACTAAAAACATTTAGTTTTTTCTCAATGACTTCAATTTGGTATTCAAATAAATTTTCGTAGAACCGACCACTAAACTTTAGTGTATACCCATGGTAATTACAGGAAAGTGATTCTGCGTAAATAAAGTTAACAGATTTCTGACGATTTCGCTACGTGTTAAGCATTAACACGACAAGGTCGGATTAGTACATACGGTTTATTACTTTTTATTCATAAGAAGTTAACAAATAATATCATTGTGAGATTGAATTTATTATGTTATCTAAACGACAACTTCGAATGCATAACACTCGTGCCGGTAAAGCCAAGCATTTCTGTACAGTACCATACACTCAATCGTCGTTACAGTTATCTGTTACTCATTTTTCAAAATTTATAAAACCGAAACATAAAATGTTTCCCCTTAAATGTGCCTACCTCCTTCAAATTAATTGTTATGCAATTTTAAAGATAAGAAACAGTAGAAGACCGTTCAAATCAGCATTGGATTGCAAATTTTAAAAGAATTTAACTGCAGTCAGAATTCAAAAAAATCGAAGAGGGGTGTATTTTATGACACATGTTTATATGAAGAAAAACTCTTATTCTTTTCATCTCAAAATATGCCATTAAAATATTTGTACTAAATTTTTAAACACCTTGTATCTTCAAATTTATATTTCCAGTAGACCAAAGTTTACCGCTAATCAGGTGATTTAGATTTAACTTAGTTGTTTATACTTTCCACTTACCCATCTCCTCTAAGTTTTAACACATAACAAAACAAACAAATGTTTGAAATTTTATTTTACTTTCAACTTTTACTTCAATTTTGAAACCGAAAATTAGAAATTAATATAGCATTTAGGGTATTTAGACAAGTCAAAATTTTTGAAAATAAAAATTTCGCCAGAAAGAGCATTTTTCGGATTATTACCGATCGTCGAGTATGCTGGATATAGCCCCTCCAAAAAGTGAAAGACTCCAAAACAAAAGAAGAAAGTCAAAACACTCATTCGTCATTGCCTCAACTGACACCTTAGTATTTATGTTTTGGTCATACTTTGCGATCTGCTGAAATGTCAGGCAAACTCAACTTGGCTAACAGACTATAAGGCTCTATTATTACTCTTTATAAATTTAAAAAACGAACGCCTAATTAACTTAGTCTAACATAAATTATTAAAATAAGGAAAAACTGAAAATTTTAATAACGTTTGGTTCTCGCTAATTTTTCATGAAACAAAAGATGAAATAATTACATTCCTTCTAGCTCCTTTTAGTCTTTGAGCTACAGAGTAAAATTGAAACTAGTCACTTTTGGAATACCCTTTGTATCTCGACTATGCACATATTTACATGTAAAGTAAAAACGAAGTTTTATAGACTTTCTTCTGTAGAAGCCAGTAGCCTAATTAATTTTTTTTTATTTAATTTTTAATAGGACTATATTGTTGTAGGTATAGTAGGTAACCATAATAACATTTTAGTAAAACTTGAGCTTACTATCTCACTTTAGAAAACCTAATTGTACAGCATAAATAAAACCTTGTACAGGGTGGGCCATTTTCGACAATTTTAAAGGGAAACTTCTTCATCCAATTGAGATAGGCAAAAATTGATGTCGGTGTCCATTGTAGTGTTAGAGATACAGGGTGATTTTTGAATATCTGCATTTAGAAAAATGTCTGTAAATTGTTTCCTGTTGGAAATTTTCAATTTCTGCAAAAACAAAACGACTTTAGATTCTACGTGAAGATGTGCTACAAAGAGGTCTTGGCACATTCCTAACAGGAAACAAACCACAGACATTTTCAAAAATCCAGATTTTACAGAATCACCCTGTATCTTTGAAACTATAATGGATAACGATATGTGGTTATCTCCATTGTGTTGCTCATTAAACTGAATGACAACGCTATGCCTACGCCGTTCAAGGACGACATATTCAGAATGCGCCTTATAAATCGCACGCAAAATTTAAAATGTTTAAAAATAAAAAATAAAGTAAAGCATAAAGTGTGTTATAAATTTGAAATGGGTATTTATTAGAGAAATAAAATATATAAAACTATACAGGGCGTTCTATTAAAAAAAATAAGTTTGGTACGATTACTTTTTGACGTGACCCCCGTATACTCAATTTGAAAACGACCAAAGCAATGTTTTTGCAGAAATTGAAAATTTCAACAGGAAGCAATTTACAGACATTTTCCTAAAATGCAGATATTCGAAAATCACCCTGTATCTCCGACACTACAATCGATATCGCCATGCAGTTTCGCCATTGTGTTTCTTATTAAAAATAAATCTCAGACACCGACATCAGTTTTGCCTATCTCAATTGGATGAAGAAATTTCCTTTAAAAGTGTCGAAAATGGCCCACTCTGTACATACATGAAAATATACCAAACCCATAGACTTTCCGCTTGAGCAGACACGTGCCCTTGTGAAAAATTGACTTATTGGTACGGCTATGGCGTACACTTGGCGACATGTAAACGATATGGCACTTGCTCTGTCTTTAATTCTAAACACATTTAACCTAAGAACACCGTGGAACACATAATCCGGGTCCGCTTTAAAAATGTTGCATTTTGACAAGTATGGCCGACATTTGGCGTCACCGTATCACCTGATTAAGATGATACAAGTTTCAGCTTGGGACTTATTCCCTAAAAAACACGTATTTTTTACACGTTCAAGAATTGTCCCAATTGGAAGGGGACACCTGACGACCGCCATTCTTGCATATTTGGGAAAAAAAAAATACTGGCTAACTTTCCCCAAACCATTGACGTGAGGCAAATCTTAAGACAATATTCATGCTGGCTCCCGGTCTATATTGTTTATACCGTTGTCGGTTGTATAAATTTCTTCAGTTTACTAATTTTCTTTGTAAATTACTGATTTTATTTAGGATACAAATCAAATATTTATTCTTGCTGTTTGTTTTAAAAAAGAACTGCAATACTTGTTCCAAAACTAAAAATTCTAGCAAAATTGGAATAAATTGTTCCTATGTATAACTTACGATCTTCCATGACCGAGGTCTTTGCCTTGATAAAGCTTTTTCGATAGTGAAAAATACATAAACTTTTATAACAATTTTGTATTGGGGGCTCAAGCAAATATATTACAATAATCACTGACTAATATAAATTTATAGGCACATACACAAAATGTTAAATTACATTCAATAAACGTTTAGTAGTTGTTCCCACAACGTTTTCCAAGATTTGAACAAAACTGAAATATCAGAAAAACGTTAAATCACTAAACGACAAACTCTATTACTTAAGATATTCAAACTTTTAATCTCCTCAATTAATTAATTTTTGTGTTGTATAATTGCTGCCACAGTGATGATCCAATTCGAAATTACATTTATTTTATTTATTTATTCGTATGGTACATTTTCATTATTGTATTATGGATGTAAGTGTTATGTATGGTGCCCCAGTGGGTCATTATAAACCTGTATAGTGTGTTGACAAGTCCCTGTACATTTGGGGATTCGTTAGTCTTGGCAAAGCATTTGCTTCAAGCTTAGACAAACCTAAACATGGCAATTCTTACCCACCTTCATTTGTAATAATATTGATTAAGTGTGTAAAAGTGACACAAGGTAAATAAGAACATAAAATATAACAGCACAGCTATTGCATGATGACATATAATGGACCGGTCCAACGCCAGTTTGAATTTAGATTCTAATTTTGCTATAAACTTTTTAAAGAAAGACATTGCACATTTATGTGAATTTTTTGGTTACTTTGTGGGAATATTTTTGGTTTGAAAGTTAAACGTCACATTTGACAATTGACAACTGACAACGAATAAAGCAGAAACTGGAGTATAACCATAATCTACTATCAAATTTGACATCACATTTGACGTAAGAAATGTCGTTGATACCCACATATGTTCAGTTCCACTGGGCATAACTATTATCTCTTTTCGTTGAAACAATTTATAATCAACAAGTCCCAAAGTTAAACATAAAACAGAAAAAAACATCAAAAGTTCCTGAAATGAATACAATGCCACTCCAAAAGTTCACCTAAAGGTAGCCATACAAAAGCAAATTTTTCTCAAGCTTTTCCTTGAACAAACCTGAATTTGAGGAATTTCTCAACGTTTGTAGCAGTTTTCTTCCGGGTCAAAATTAGTGCAACTAATAGAGGTGTTCCTCGAGAGTTCGGTTTGGGATCTATTCTTTTTTAACATTGCCATAAATAACGTCATCAATAACTTAAAATGTCCCGCTTTAATTAGATGATGTGTTGCTTTTGTTCAGACAATTGCAATTGATTGTTTTGTTTATGCCGTTTTGTAGATAGATTGTACCTTTGTAACCTTTTCCCAAGGACCAGCATTTATGGTTTGAGTGTGTCAATACTCATCAAGTTTTGCCTCAAAATCGGGTTGGGTTTGATTGAGTTTTAACTGACTGAACAAATTTTTCGTAAAACATCTGATTTTGTTTTTGATTTAAAAGAAGTTAGTTTACCAATTTTGGAACGAAATTCTAAAATTCTTTTTTCAAGCAGAATTTTCCACTTCGGTTCAGACGGTGTGTTTGGTTTGGAGCTACCAACTGCTTCTGGAGTACGGATTACTAAGGTTCTGTATGTGGCAACTGCAGCGGAGTTTGGAATAGTGTGAGTTGTTTCTAGAGAACTACTTTCACTGAGGAATTTTAGTAAGATGTCTTAATTAATGCATTCTAATAGTTTATTTGATTTACGGTTGACTGTTATTTTGGCGATTCTAGGGCGTGACGAACCTTCTGTGCCCTCATATTCACTAAATGTCTTCCGAAAATTAAACTCTGCACGTGTGTGGAGTGGGGTTTGTTTCAGTTGGAGTTTGTGTTGGGAAAATAGTTTGTGTACATTCTGGTTCGTCGTTTCCACTAGCAGCAGATTCGTTGTGGTGAGAAATATCCATGGGTTCAAGAGATGCCTGACCCAGGTTCACTATTTTGGATTTTAGAAGGCATAATTTGATTGCCGAAATACATTTCTTGGTGAAAATAGTGCGGACTTGATCCCGTTATTACGTTAATGTGCTGTCAGTAGCCGGTCTTCTGGCGTTCGAGATCAATAGAATATAATATGCTTGCATGATGTTTAGATTCATATCTTTATTTCATTGCATGCGTTGGCGTGTTCTAGCAGTGGCGAAGTTTGTAGCCTGATGGAAGGGCTCTACTTCTTGCCACGGTATACTGTTGCACATTTTTCAAACAAACCCCTCTCTTCAAGGAAGAAACACAAATGACTTTATCCTGTGCCACACCCGATGTAGTATTAGATGCCTTTCTAGTTGTAAGTATCATGGTTGCTTGCTTTTAAATTTGAAATATTTGATTTCGTGAGTATTTTCCCAGTGAATTTTCTTTTTAAATTGTACTTGAAGCAAAACTTTATAGTCTTACTAAGCTTATAAAAATTTGAAAGGGTGTGTTTGGGAGTGAGTGAGAACGTATTGCTAAAATTATGGCCTGTCAAAAACGGTTTCATTATTATTATTATTGGAAACTTTTTGCCTAGTTAATATATGCTAAAAAGTATGATGCAACAATTTTAAGCTTAAATAATCAATCTTCAGCAAAAACTAATCGTATCAAAAGTGTTTTTTAAGCTCCAAGTCACATGCCTCATAGTTTTGTTTAAAATTTTAAAAGAGGTTACAATTAGGAAAGGACGAAAAATGTAAATAAGTGTCGCACTGATATTAAAAATTTCAATTTAGTATTAAATCAGTATATTGGAGGAAAGTTTTATGAGACTCCTGTATATCAAAGGTCCAAATTTGATTAACGATAATGCTATATTCAGCAATACAGCATTACACAAAAATATAATAGATCATTTTATTGTGAAGTTTTACTAAACTTAAACAAGTTTTCTTCAAGTTTTGTCTGTCTGTCTAACTGCTTGTCTGGGCTAATCTTTGAATTGATTTTGAGTCACGTCAAAATTTCAATAATAGGTAAAGAACTATTTAGCAAATCTTTCCGCTCTGAATCTATAGTGAATCTAAAAATTTACAATACATTTGTTTTGATTATCTGGAGGAAACCGTTCTTATCAGAACTAGACTAGAAGCATTTCCAAATGGCATGTGCTATGACTTTCAGTGTTGTGTAGACAGCTATTTTAATAGTCACAATTCCAAACATTTATTTTATTTGTAGGTATGCAACACAAACTAAGCTGCACATTATCGATAACCTCAAGCAGTACATGTGCGCTGACTGACAAAAAATAAAGCCCATGGCTTGAGGGTATGTTAATATTTGATTTATAATTATTACTCCTTTATATTATAGTTGGTATGGTTCCCTTTAACAAACATGCCTTCTTTAGAAACGAGGATACAACAAAAGAACACGTTAGGAAATAAATAATTTTACTAAGAGCAAATAGCAGTATGTATTGTTATGTGAGCATACGTTAAGTCATAGGCAAACGACTAACTTCTGTTTTCCTTGAAAAGAAATATTTAGTTTTATGACGATTTACAAGTAAATTAAGAAATATTCTATATTTTACCAGAAATAAAACGATTTCTAGTTCATTTTCTTTTCTGTGTTTGTTTTATAGATTGTAAGTAAGTACTAAAATACTCCAACAAAGAAGGTTCCACTATTTGAGAATATCTACAATTAAAATAATATATATACGAGAATTATAAATAATGAATAATTATTTATGTAAAGATGTAACATTGCCTCTGGGTATTTTGTTTAGGTCTTTCACCTGTATTAAATGTTCAATAGTTATTCCAATATCGGTGGAAGTCTGTGTTTAGTTTTCTTTTTTGAAATATAAAAAATTAGTGAGAAAGCGCTTTAAAAGATCAAAGAATTTACCTACAATCAGTGTTTGAAGTTGTAGGTAGGTCCAATCTATGCTTTTTTTTTTTAGAAAATATGGGTAAATCGAGACTGGGCTTTATTTTGTCGTCGGACGTACCTACTTACTATTAATACCTAATACGACTTATGAAGGATTTAAAAATTATGTCTTTCAATATATGTAGGGCAGATGTTTTATTATTGGAATGGATGAAATAATCGTAATTTCTACAACAACTTTTTTGTTGTTCGGTTGTACATAATTGATAGCTGTTTGTGATTCTTCAAAAATTTCCCAACATCGACGAAAAAAAACACATATTAAACTCCTCCCGGTGTTAGCAAACGCTCTCTAAAATTAAATTCATAGTGCATAACCAACACCCGCATTTTTTTACGTTGGGTCTTCTTTTCAATTAAGATTCCAATATCCTTTAAGCATCATTAATCAACGTCTTACAGAAGCCGAATTTATTGATTAAACCTTTTTTATATTATACGTAGCACAGCTAACTCAACCTTTCTTTTCGTTAAACAAAAAATACACAAATTACTAAAGAAAAAACATAATAAAGTGTGAAAGGTAATTAAGAGGTCCTGATTAAAAAGAAATACGAACTAGCGATGTATACCATATGTTAATTTTGCATGCATCAGTGCAACAAATAGATATGGAAATTGTGTGAGTTTAAGTCTCTAGGTATTGAATTTTTTGTATTGCTTCAGAATAACCGTTAATTGATCAACAATATTTTGATTAATCCATTTTATGGTGCTATTATAAGTTTAATTAGTTTGGTATCTCAATTAATCTACCCGAAAAAATTAAGAATGAAGATTGATTACAAGATAATTACATTCGCAGCGTCGGCATAATTATTTCAGTTAAAGGTGAATAAAATAAGTCATTATGTGGCTTGCTTAACGGTAAAATAATATAACTCATTTAAAGTCGATTTGTAGAAGTACCTACACATGAAAACCTGCGATAAAAATGCAAATTTGTTTCGTTTCACTTAATTATTTTTCTTTCTTTTTCTTTCTCTCTCTCTCTTCTTTTCACCCCGAAATAAATTCGTTGGAAAGTGAAAGTTGGTAGGTTTGCAACATGAAATAATTGCGCTATCCTTATCAGCAAGTAATACGTTGTGTGAAAGTAACGCATTAGTCAGTAATAAGTGTTAAGATATTACACGAAAAAACACAAATCATTAATAATTGTATAGTTAAGAAGTTAAATGTGCTGGTGAGAGATTGGTTAAATTTAAACCAAACCGGCGGCGGCGGGAGAGGAGGAAGCAAATAGCAAACGCAAAAACATTTATCTTAACCTTGACATAAACAACAATTATATACACATTCTTCTTTTTTCCACTTACTTTTTACGTTCGCTTTTAATTAACTTTTACAGATGTAGATGTAATTTTCTTATATGCAATAACAATAAATTGATTACAATCGTAAGAGCATTTTATTCTTTAATCGATTTTAACGAGATTACATTAGTGACTTTCTTTTATTTAATAGTTTTTTTTGTGGTATTCCCACGCTGTTACTTATTGTAAAAAAATATGTAATTGCTTACGCAATTTTCTTTGTAAGCCATAATCAATAAACGGCTGAATGATAATTCCGGAGATGTAATAGTATTGAGTGAAATGGAGAATATACGAGTCTTTATTCAACTGTACGATGATGTTTATTTTTTGTGATAATGCAGAAATAAAACATCATATCAAAATTAGTATTATCAGCGTGTTTTGCTGATGACGGGTGAAGTGATTAAGCCGGCCATTATGTATAATGTTAGTTATTAAATGTAATAGTTCACTTATCGGTACATTATGTCATATTTGTTTCATACATCTTTGTCGTTTAATCTAATTTAATGAAATAACTTAGTTCTCTCTTTATGCTCTTGTAAAGAAACTCCGGGTTCATATCGTGGACCTATAGAACGTTCTATCATTGTCTCTGTCACAAAAGGAAAACACCAAAAACTATACTCGAACAAGTGCAATTATTTGGTGTTTTTCTTTTGTTGCAGATATAGAGGAAGAGACCCAAATTTGAGATAGGTGCTTAATTTGAGATAGCTCCTTATATTGACGTATAGATAACGCCATCTAACAGGAGTAGCGTAGACTAAATGAAATAAACTCCGAACTATTGGTGATACTTTTGTTGAGCGCTTCAGTTCGTTTGTTCCTGTGTGAGCACGTGTTTGGTAGAATTCAACTTGGAAAGTTTTTTTGATAGCGTGAATAAATCGGCATTTACAGTCAAGGTAAAGGAAAATAAAATATTGTATGTGTCGTAGTAGTAAGTTTAGATACAGCATAATCGTTTCTCATTGAAATTTGTCTCTATTTTCTCATAACTAACCTAAAATAATGTTGTCAATTTTTCATAAGAAAGATTCCTAATTTGAGATTAGTGCTGTATTTGAGACTATCTCAAATTAGGCAACCAAATGATGGTTCCATTTTTCATTACAGATGCCAAAAACACAAGCAATGGGGACCCCAGGCTATGGTTAGAGCTGTAAAAGTCAGTGCGTAATAAAAAAGATGGAATATTTAAAAGCCTAAAAGTTTTTGGTGTACCTAAAGGCACTGTCGAAGTCAGATAAAGGCCCTGAAGAACTTGTCGCATTATCCATTGACCGGAAACCGTTTTTTTAAAGAATTAGAAAACGAATTAGTTAAATATGTTCTAGCCATGGAACAACACTTTTATGGTATGAGGTCAGGCGATAAGAATGGCATTCCAACTGGCCATCAGGAATAAATTACCTCATCCATTTCACGGAGTCAGTAAATCAGCTAGGAAAAATTGCTGAAGTTATTTTTGAAGAGACACTCAGAACTCTCGATGAGAACACCCCAAGGCATGTCTGCTGCTCGTATAAAATCTTTTACTCCCAAAAAAGTCTTAGCGTTTTTTGACCTCTATGAGTCAGAATATTCAAAAACCTTCCCAAAGAGTGTTCAATGTTGACGAAACGGGCATTACGATACTTCAACATAATCATAGTAAGGTTTTATCACTGAAGGGAAAAAAACAGGTTTCAACGTTAACTTCCGCAGAAAGAGGTAAACTAATCACCGTGATAATCTGTATGAATGCTGCAGGAGTTTATGTACCGCCATTATTAATTTTTCAGCCCAAAAACATGAAATCAGAACTAATGTTTCGAGCTCCTGCTGGCGCGGTAGCTGAGTGGCACTTATCAGGTTGGGTTCAAACCGATATCTTTACGACATGGTTCAGGCATTTTATAAAATTTACAAGACCCACAGCTGCCGATCCAGTTATACTTGTGTTGGATGGTCATTACTCACATACAAGAAACATTGAACTTATAGGTTTAGCTAAAGAAAATTATGTTACGATTATTTGTCTCCCGCCTCATTCGACCAACAAGATGCAGCCTTTAGACGTTTTATGCATCTCCATTAAAGACTTATTACGCCCAAGAGATAGAGAATTGGCTCCGGGAGATCCAATTAAGTTCTGTATCCCCATACGCCGTTGCTTCTATATTTGGCAAAGCCTACAATAGGGCTGCCACTATGGAAATATCGTGTAATAGATTTAGAAATACAGGATTAGTGTCGTTAAGTAGAAACATCTTCCGAGATTCTGATTTTGGTGTCATGGAAAACAAAACAGGTATTTAAGAACAACACCTCTTAGAAGAATCAAAACAACAGCAGGCTCAACTGGAGTACCAAAATCAAAATAAAGTGATGCCTGCCTCAACGAAGGACAGAAATGAACAAATACCAAGTCCACCCTGATTCTGATTTTGGTGTCATGGAAAACGAAACAGGTATTTAAGAACAACACCTCTTAGAAGAATCAAAACAACAGCAAGCTCAACTGGAGTACCAAAATCAAAATAAATTGATGCCTGCCTCAACGAAGGACAGAAATGAACAAACACCAAGTCCACCCTCAGCCAATCAGTCTCAAAGAGACCATTTTTCTCCACGGATATTCGTCTTCTGCGTGAATACAAAATCGAGAAACTAAGGCGAATATTAGGGCTAGAAAAGCATCAATAATCACTCTTACTCCTTACAAAACCAATTACAGGAAACTTTAGAAAAAGCTGAATACCCAAGAAAAAATCAGCGGAGAGTTAGAACCTGTAGGAAAACAAGAAAATTGGTGAAAAAATCAACATCAGTTCCAAAAAACTTTTGTTCCAAAACAGGACCAACTTTCCTTATCAGGGTTACAACAGAAAAAAAAACGCCTATCTTCCTCTAGCTCAAACTCGGAAAGCGACACCTGTTTCACATTGGCTGATTTCTCTTCAGACAAATCCGGAGGAAGCGATGTCGAATGTTTGTTTTGCTCAGCTAGATTTTCCGCAGACAAGCAGGCGAGCAGTGGGCAAAATGTGTACACTGTAGCAGATGGGCCCATCAAGAGTGTGGACAAATTAAAGATAATCATTGTATATGTTCATTCTGTGAAGGAAAGGGATTTTTGAGTAGTATCTCAAATTGAGGGTCAGGTTTAACCATGTCTCAAATTGGGTAACCTTTTATTTTATGAGACAATTTACAAGAAGAAACATTAAGTTTAATAACTTCCCTAGATAGCTGTTTTAATTTATTTTTTTGTAGCATTATAAATTCCTTTGATTGTCTCTGCATTTTGTAATTTTTTTTAACTACACTATATAAAGAAAATTAGGTCAAACGAAAAGTCTTAAAAAAAGAAATATGGAGCTATAAAACAGTCTGTATATAATCAGTATAGGTACTGTCAACAAAAAAGACGATGATAACTATGACCTTGCAACAAACACCCATTACCTCTAACATTAATAAAATTAACAAAAGTAACAATAAAGTTTAGGACTTCTGAAAAAAAATACATAACTACAAAGAGATTGTAATAATATATGACAGTCATTGCCGATTGTGTCGACGTATTTCCTAGCCATAACGGTCATATTGTTGACCTCGATTGGATGATAGTTGACGTTCTGACTACGATTAACATCAGCAAAATTTTGGCAGCAACGACAAGCGTTTATCTACCTACCTATAGCGACAACTAATAGAGTACAAGTTCAACGGGTTTGTATCTCTCCTCTCCTCTCTACACTAAAGACTCGAAGATGAGACCCAACAACAGCTATAACCCCACATAAACAATCATATTGCAAAAAGAAATTTAATGGCCCTAAAGTACCAAACCTGCACCGTTGCATAAAGCTTCCACATATTTACAGATGTATCTACTTCACAGAATTTTATCAACTATCTAAAAGTTAAATTTAACAAAAACGACACAACCGACTACGATCACAACTGCTACCACATAACAAGATTTCTGTAACCTGACTATTATCAATAATTAATGTTGGTAATAAAATACAAACAAATCTATTAAATAAATGTAAAAATCCAAAAAGAACAAATATACTTTAAAATATAAAGAATTTATAAGATAATGTACACCAATATAATGCAATAAATATAATGAAAACCAAATGATTGCCGTTTAAATAAAAAAACTAAAAACTACTAATCATATAAATTAAAATTAAGAGCAGATTTGTTTTTATGACGAAAACAACGAAAACGCGATTTCTTGATTTTCAAGTTAATTGACTACAAAACAATGGTGAAAAATTGCGATATTTTCGAAATTTATGCAATCAACAAAATTCATAACTCTATATGAGAGTTTGGACTTGATACAATTTTCCTTTCTACAATTCCAATTGGAATTTTATCAATTTCTCGATCAAAAGACTTGAATTCTTCCAATACAATAAAGAATGATTTGGAGCGATAGCGGCAGCTACCATCTCTGCTTCTCAACATCGGAATTGGCTTACGACATTAAGTTCAAACAAGATTTTGAAGTACGATAATTTATTGATACAACGAATTCTTGACGCGATTACGAAATGGTCATAAACTATCAATGTACGACCAACAATATGTATGTTATTGATTTTGGATAACCATACATTAAAGCCTTTTATTTACATTAAAAAGTTTACGACAGAACATGATTTAATGAATGATCGCCAACCACGTATAACGTTTCTGGTCCATATTCTCGGTAACGCCGTTAAATATCAAATTTCCATAGGCGTATCAATAAAATTTCCAACTTGTAATATATGCAGTAACGTACACTAAGACAAACAAGTTTTTACCTGTTTTCTTTCTATTTTTTACCACAATGACCATTAACCGCCGCTCCTAAACATAAAGTTCTAGAATAATATACTCAATGATATTAAAAATATTATTCAAAAATTAAAAACACTCTTTATATTATAGTTCCACCAATTTGACCAAACTGAAACAGCGTACTTTCTATGCAACCTGATTTTGTTTGTGACAGGAATGTTTGTGGAAAAGTGTCACAAAAACCAAAACAGCATATTATGGGAATAATAAGCAAAGTGGCTTAACTCTGGTGGCAATAGCAATTGAATATCTCGTGTAATTCTAACCTTAAATTTCGTGTTTAATTTTTAAAGATTGTCAAAGTATCAAAGGGTTTTAATTTGCAATTTGTTTTTCTACTGTTAAAAGTGACGTATGCTCCCAGGCAGATTAGTAAAAATGTCATTTTGGAGAGCCATGTATTGGTTGTGATTATTTCCAATACTGTAAGAATGTGTTTTAAAAATTACAATCATTGCACATTTTCAGTTTTACACTTTTCTTTAGGCGAATTTAAGAACGACTGCAGAGCTGTACGTGTGTACTATGTAGACATGCAAAAACATAAATTTTAAGCTTCACAGAGCAGAAAAGTGAACATATTTTTTAATAAAAGTAGTGAACTCCTATCAGTTTAAATAAATGGTCAGATTCACAAATACTGTAATAATTTTTTTTTTTGAAATTAATGAACTAGTCAATTATAACTAAAAATGGCATACAAGTCTGTCTAAATGAATTACTCTTAAAATACAAATCTAAAACAATGCTAATTGTCCAGTTTTTTACGATTTTGTTTGTCGAACTTCAAAACATAAAGATTAAGAGAGAGTTTTAATTTTTTGTAATATCAACTTGCCATTCTTAGCAACTTTGGTGACAGTTGTGTAAAATCCTATACAGAAATCGTTCCTTCGATTATTATAGCTATCAAAATAACAATCTCGAATGGTCTGCTGTAAGTTCGCAAGATATTGTACAATAGCAAACAAACACCAAGAATCCTTCGACAGCTGTTTTGTCCTTTGGGATTCTTCAGGTGTGAGAGAACTCACTATTGTATAAATGGGTGCTGTCGACTATATTCCCTACTGGACATCTGTTGTCAAAGTTGCTTTAATGCAAATGCATTTTGGTACCTGTTACGTTAACAAGAGCCGGCAATTTTGGGGAAATACTGTAATAATTGAAAAAAAAATAACAACAAAAAGAGTTTAGTTTAAATAATTTGAGAAAAGACAATTTATCAAATATTTATTAAATGTGTAGGAAATAAAACGGAAAAAAATTGCTGCCGAATCATGCAGTAGCATATTTTCAAAATATATTAGAAGAGAAATTTTCCGCTCTACAATTTTGTACTTTAGATTTTTTTTCATAGAATACGTAGTTTTCGCGTAAAATCAAAAAACCTATTTTTTTTGGGCCAAAAAACTGATTTTTTCGGCCACTTTAGCCATATTTGGCCATATTTGGTCAACTTGACAAAGCATTTGAGTGGGGGAGCGTGAAAACCCCATATTGTACACTTAAAAGCTACCCAAAATCCAGGATTGCCGTAGGTAGGAAATTTTTACTAAAACGGCGGTTTTCTCATCCCAACGGCCTACAATATAAACTTTTGATCGTTCTATGTATTGCAAATACTGATTTTTTCATTATCAGCAATATGCCTCTTACAAAAGAATTGTATAACCTTGACAACCCCAATGATGTTGAAGAACTTAGAAGATATCTTCAACATAACGACGATGAGATAAATGAGAGCGAGTCAAGCGATGACGGACTAAATGAAGCAGAGAGCACAAGAATGAATGAAGAAAATGAAGAAATGGACATTGCAACAGAAGAAGAAGTGAGAGATAGTTCTGACACAGATCAAAGTGATGATGGTGAGGACGAAAATATTTTATGTAGTGACAAAGACTTTTTTATTGCAAAGAAAAAGCAAAAACACGATATGACATGTTGGAATTGGAAGAAAACTAGTTATGCTGTAAGAAGAGGGCGCCATAATATAATAAACTGCAAGACAAGTATTGCTCATGTAAAGGCAGACACTGTCATAAAAGCCTGGGAATGTTTTGTAAATAAATCTATGATTGATATAATAGTAAAGTACACGAATCAGTATATAGAAAAAGAGAAGATAAAATTTTCTCGTGAGAGAGATGTTAAGCCAACTTCTGCAGTTGAGATTCGGGCTTTGATTGGATTGTTGTATCTGGCTGGTCGATACCGCGCACAAAGATTAAATACACTTGATTTATGGGACTCTACTGGACATGGTGTTGAAATATTTAGATCAACTATGAGCAGAAAGCGTTTTTTATTTTTACTGAAATGTTTAAGATTTGATGACAGTGAAACAAGAGTCGAGCGAAAGTCCCTTGATAAGTTAGCCCCTATCAGAGATATACTTGACGCATTTACGGAGAATTGTAAGAAAAACTATTCAGTAGGCAAAAATGTAACCATAGACGAAAAACTAGAAGGTTTCAGAGGTCGCTGTATATTCAAACAGTACATACCATCAAAACCCAGAAAATACGGTATAAAAATTTATGCTATGGTAGACAGTGAAATTTGGTATGTATCCAATTTGGAAGTTTATGTCGGAATTCAACCAGAGGGTTCCCCATTTGCTGTTAGCAATAAACCTGTTGATGTTGTAAAGCGTTTAGCATCTCTAATATTTGGGTCCGGGAGAAATATAACAGCCGATAACTGGTTTTCGGATGTTAAATTAGTAGAAGAACTATGCGGCAAAGGGTTGAGCTATGTAGGAACTCTGAGAAAAATAAATTAGAAATTCCCGAAGAATTCAAGGACACAAAAAGGCGTCAGGTTTCTTCGAGCATTTTTGGTTTTAGAAAAAAATGCACTCTAGTTTCTTACGTCCCTAAACCTAGGCGAAATGTCATTCTTGTATCAAGCATGCATAACGATGCAGCAATCGATGAGACAACAGGTGAAAAGTGTAAACCTGAAATCATTACATATTACAATAAAACGAAAGGGGGTGTTGATACAAATGACGAGCTTTGTGAAACCTACAGCGTTGCTCGAAACACTAAACGTTGGCCTATGGTATTGTTTTATTCAATTTTGAATATGGCTGGAATAAATGCACAAATAATTATGTCTTCACTTCAAAATAAAATGGAAAAACGTCGAATTTTTTTGAAACATTTAGGAGAAGAATTAATAAAGGAACACGTTCTACAAAGATCTTCAAGCACGTCAGGGATACATTTACCGCTAAAATCAAAAATAGATAATCTAGCCAGAAACCTCAACCCTAGTGAAGTACATAACCCTAATGAAAACATAGAAAATAATTGTCAGGGTTCTGTTCAAAAGCGAAAGAGGTGTCAACCATGTCATCAAAATAAAAGAAACCGATTTACTAAATATTCATGCAAAAATGCCAAACATTTCTTTGCCTCGAACATTGCAATATGACATGCAGCAATTGCTAAAATATTTTATATCACATATAACGTTCCACTTAGATATAACAATAATTTTTATAAAACTGTTTTGAATAGGTACATTTGTTGTTATGAATAAATTTTTGTTTATTTATCATTTTTATTAGGTAATCATTTAGATAACCAAAATTACTAAAAGTGTTTGTTTTTTCTGATGGACACAATATTGACTATTATCACTTTGGTTACGATATGTTATAACCATAGGTAACATATACTGCGTGTATATTCACATTTGTGATATTTTGTCATATTTTTTTCCTCGGAAATTCTTATTTACCTTCTACAAATATTACACACTTTTACATATGAATACTAGGGGGGGAGGGGGGGGTACGGGTTGGCATGTTTAGGTTTCAGTGATTTTCCTAAATCTTGAAGCAAATGCTTTGCCAAGACGAACCAATCCACAATTGCACACGGTTTCGTCATCACACTATACAGGTTTGGTTTATACTGATCTTCTGGGGCATCATACATAACATTTACATCACAATACAATATTTAATTTAATCTACCATACGAATAAATAAATAAATAAATGGTTATTGTTAAAAGTTTAAGTTAAAGTGCAATTGTATCTCATAGATACATCGCGCGTCGTAGAGTGCAGTTTGAACCGCGCGAAGCGGAGGGTTAAAAAAAAATATAGGATTCTAATCCGCAATACTCAAAAAAGGCCAAGATTCATACTAAATAATTTAAAGAAAATTAAATACAGAAGGCAATTGATTCAAAGAGAACTTACAGCTTAAGCTGATGAAGGATATGAAACGGTTGAAGAAATTTTGGACGAGAAAGAGTTATCAAGATGAAAACGTACCCTTTTTGAGCTTGTTTAAGAATATTATCGGTGAGATGTGGAGTTCTGTTGAAAGCGTGTAGTTACTATTTTTATATTTTAAAAACAGCCTTCTTTTGGTAGACAGAAACAAGAAAAAGTAGCATTTTACTAGTTAGTTAATAACTGATTGCAACTACCAGACAACAATGAGGATATTTCATTTTGGCTAATTTTTAGGTTATGTTTAATGCAGAGTTTTACGTTTTGAAATGTTATGTTGCTGTACTTTTTTATTAAACTGTAGAAATAATTAAACCAATGAATTCCACCACCTGCCTAGCTCAGTTTTTATTTGTACACTCAATGTACACCATGTATACTTTGACTATAGACTATGGATCAATACTGTATTTCACATAAATTGTTGCACTGTTTTACACTATTGGGGAACTAGTACTGTTAACCGGTCGAATGTAAGCGTTGAATATCGCTGGCCAATCAGTATACGCCTATTGATTGACACTTCTTTTTGCAAATTAAGTCAAAAATACTTTGTACATATAATGAAACACTACAATAGGTTGAGAACGACTATAGTACGATCAAAATTTGGGGTTCCTCTATAATCATCAAAGTTCGACAAATCGGGTGCTTTCACTATTTTCAGTGGATGTTGTCATTTTAATTGCAACT
The DNA here is from genome assembly GCA_030710515.1 of Abscondita cerata. Taxonomy (NCBI): domain Eukaryota; kingdom Metazoa; phylum Arthropoda; class Insecta; order Coleoptera; family Lampyridae; genus Abscondita; species Abscondita cerata. The sequence goes on from JALBCR010001050.1 coordinate 241,452, forward strand.
AGTGCATTTGTGCGTCCAAGTATTTAATATACTGAAAAAATATTAGTTTGGCATTGAATACGTTTTATCATCTAACTAGGTTAAAAGCCGGTCTACAGACCGGCGCACAACTAGATTGAGAACTCATATAGCACTGTTAATAAAAATATTCCTTTGATATAAATAAGTATATGAAAAGTCAGAGACGTTTGCTGGATTAAGTCATATCCACCCAGGGCAGGAGAATGTCTTTTTTTACGACTACGTCTTTTCAGGTATTTTTGAAAACATTTTGTCATGCATATTTGATCACTCGATGGGTAGTCGTATTTAAAAAACAGGCGCTCCCCAGGCCCCACCCACATGAGTGGGGAAAAGTGGTTTTGTATTAGGTGTCGTTCGGCCCGGGGGCATACCCAAGAAATCTAGCTATTACAACTTGAGGTCTGGCACACCCCCACGGTGTGTATAGAAGGAGAACACCAGGAGAATTAACTCAATTATTAATATAGATTTATAAGGATTACTTATCTGGAATATATTTAGTATTTTTTGTTATGGTTTTTTTGAACGCAATTTTCTTTGCTTGGACCATTTTTTCCACATATTCTAAGTTCATAGGGGGTCAATATTGCAAAATGGTTAGCTGGTATAAAAGTAGAATTGGTGTCTTGGCGTGGGGTTACTACCATTCAGTTTTTATCAGTCCAATGGATTACTTTTGTTTAAAAATTGACAACTGATAGTAGATAAATGAACGCAACGTTGAGGGCACCGGTTTCCACAAACAATGATATTTAAATTTAATGTGTGGCTTGTTAAGACTTCTTCTTGGTGGAGATGAAAAGAAAAAACTAACCATCGTGACTTTACCACATTTCACCCTCCATGTAAGGACTTGAACAAGGCTGATCAATTTGATGTGCAAGTAAAGTAAATATTCATCATATAATGATGAAGTCCATTGACAAAATTCTCACATGGATCAATTAGTAAATCTTATTTTAAAATGCATAATTTTTATTGTATTAATCCAGTTGCAACTATTGTGGTTTTGCATGGATCTAAAGTACTTTATATGAAATTTTGTATTAATTTCAATCAAGAAACTAAGATCGTTTGGGTATTGAGTTTCAAACTTGTTTTACGTCACTAATTACGATATCAGATTGGAATAACCGTTAACAAATATTACCTTGTAGACTAATTTTGATAAAATATCTACACGAATTAATTTTGAGCTTCTGAATATCAAAAATAATTTAGCAATTTAAATGCACACAGTTACACCCACACGAAACCACAAATTGAAAAGAATGCTTAAGATGGAAAATTACTACATGTTATAGGTGGACCAAATTTAAAAATTAAGTTGTAAACGACATTTATCAATGTTAGTAGTAACTTATATTAATTAATCTGTTTTGAAAGAAAATATACAGCATCCTATAAGAAGTCTTCAAAACCGTTATAGGATAAAATCCGAAACTAAATTTCGCGTATTTCGGCTAGAAAAACTGTTGTGTACTTTCTTATGGAAATGTTTAATAGCTTTCTAATAGTTAAAACGTCTAATATTTAAACAAATAAGTAAATGCAAGTGGCTTGTACGATCACATGTCCGTTATTGAGTGAGGATTGTTTTCATTGTAAATGAGTATAGAAAAAATGTTTTGAAACGACAAACTGCTAGTAATGAACTTCTCTATACTATAGTCATCTGAATACTAGTTGTAGTTAAATTTATCGTATAAAAAAACTTAACACAAGTTTCTAGCCTCATTTATCATGAGAAAATTGTCAAAGACAACTTGCCCGAACGTAATGGGGTTGTTGTTGTAATGAAATGTCACTCAATAGTTGCTAGGCGAAAACTTCCGTACCAGTTCCACCTTTATTTCTAAAATTTTAATGACAGGTGACATTAAAATACTTCTGGTTTAATGGAATGGAAATAATTTGATTTGTAAATGTTTGAGATCCAGTGTTTTATTAACCAATGATGAGATCATTTATATTTAAAAATAATTATTTTTATATAATTAAAAAAAAAGTAAGCCATGACTAATTTTGGTTTAAATTAATTAACCAGAAAAATAGAAAACTTGATGTAAATTACACCACTTTGAAACTTTCCAAAAAGCATTCACCCTTAATAGTACAGTAAATAGAGATATATTTTTGACAAAAATAATGGTAGGATACCGCATCTACCATGTAATTGTAAATAGTATAAAGTACCTTATATTTATGTTTTATACAAAAAATGAATTGTCATTATATTGTTAATTGACATTTAAATGCAAAAAAAGTGTTTTTTCTCAACTTTTTTTCCTGATGGAAAAGTAATGAACCAACATAAATAGTGTAACTGGAAAAGTTGTAGAGAATAAAAATACGAATAAAATGAGCATTAATTTGACTGGGTCAGGTAATAAATTTCCGAGAAAAATTGGAAAAAGTGAAATATTTGGGTTATTTTTTTAATTCGTAGATCCGTCATTTTTGAGATGTAGTATAAATCTTTCACAAAATAGAACGTAATAATACGTACTTAATGTGTGCAAAACCCAGCAATTGTCGGGGAATTAATTTATGCAAAATTGCGATTTAATTTTTTTAAAGCAATAAATTCAATCAAGGCTGAATGCTCGTGTGGTCGTCCAATTGTCAGAAATAATAAAAAAATGTAAAGTTGAAATAGGAAGGAACAAAATGTATATTCTCATTTTTTGATAAAATGATATTTAATACGTAAAAAATGCATGCAAAGATGACTGAAAATAGCCGAGTGCAAGAAAACGGAGGAGTAGTGGGAGTACCCGTCCTCAGCGCGTTTAAATAAATTGCAATCCCTCAAACGGCGTTAGCGGGCGGTACCACCACCACTCTACCGTTTTCTCACACTCGGTAATTTTCAGTCATCTTTGCATGCATTTTTTGCCTGTTAAATATTATTGTATCAAAAAATAAGAATATACGTTTTGTTCTTTTCTATTTCAACATTTTTTTTTTATTTTTGACAATCAGACGACCACACGAACATTCAGCCTCGATTGAATATATTGCTTTAAAAAATTTGGAGTATAATCGAAAGTAAAGTTTTTTTAGTGCAATAAATAGTAATTTACGTAATATGTTTTCTTCCTCAATGTTTCTTATTATTTTCTTCTTTTTTAGATAATTCCTACTGTTACAAGAACTGCTAATTGGATCATCAAATCAAGCGGGGACAAATAAGTGGACCAGGTGAGCCGTGATATGTTCAAAGAATGACCAAAACACACTATTCTGCAAGTTGTGCAGTTAAATATCAGCAGCGGTTGCAGTTGGCGAACATTACAACAGAGTCACCACTGAAGCGATCTCCGATTCTGTCGATATCTCCATACCATATCCTCCGACTGCATTGTTTCATTTGATAGTAGGAATGGAGATATCAAAATCGTCCAGTAACTGACTATCAATGTAAACTGTTCTAAAAAATTTAAGTTGTCTTTGAAGCGTTTCCTTAGTTATGTCTTGTAGCATAACAGTAAATGTCTTTCAATATACTTGACGAGTGATAGTGAACTGGTTCTGATTGTCAGCCATGACGTGGTTTTACATCTGCAAATCACGAAATTTTCTTTTTTATGATGATGCATACTGGTGTGGTCGTTGTATGCTTTCTTATAGAGTTTATAGAGTAAGAAATTTAATTTACAAAATATTTTTACTTTATTACGTGAGTCCGAGAGCTCATTAAGTATTTTACTGAGACTTTTTTTCACACATTTCGTTTCCTTATCGAATATCGAGAACCTTAATCTCAAAGTGCCAACCACATCCGTCGCTAAGAGAATGGCATGGCAGTAATTTCTAGTCTATCAATATTGGTAGGAAAACAATAGTTACAGAAATATGTGTGACTACACTGGATTTTTATATTGATTGCATTACATAAGTCCTTTTGACAATGGCCAAATTACTGGGTTGATGATGACTCACAATAATCGCCATCACATTGTTGCTGGTGGTACCATGGTAGATTCGTGTAAACTCTTCACTAATTTAACAATTTAACTTTAAAACTAAATTAAAATATTTTGTTCAAATCGTAGTTTCTAATTTAATTTTACACAAATGTTGTTTAAGCAAACGTTTGCGCGATATAAATTTGCTGAAATATGTCATTGAGGTAACCTTTACTTAAAAATGTCTTCAATGATCTATATATAAAGTTTGAAATTTTGTGTGAAGCCTTTTTCTCATACGGGTATCAATGGAAGCGGTAACCCATCCAAGTACTGACCGCGGGCGACGTTGCTTACCTTTGGTGATCGGATGAGAACCGGTGCTTTCAACGTGGTATGACCGTTATCGTATAATAAAATAAAAAGAATGTAACAGTAACAGTTAATTTTTGGGGTATAAAATTTGAAGATTCCAAGTGATCACTACATCTTTCTCATAACAATGAGCTTGCACCCATTGGAAATGCATGTATCTATGGATATGACCATTGGTAAAAGGCGTTTGGAAGAGAACAAAAGCCTGATTAGTTAATTTTTAAACTAAGAAAAATACTAATAGTTAACTGTTTTCTTAGTTTATACTATTCACACGTGTCAATGTTTACACGAGATGTCGCAAGACACACATTTTACTTAATTTTAAATTTATAAAATTCTTTCTTAAGTATGTCTTCCTTATGTTACAACCAAAAAATAGGTTTAGTTTATAAGCGTCGACGTTTCGGCAACTAAAGGTGTTGCCTTCTTCAAGACGTAAAAATAACCAGTTATTTTTTAGTAAAATTTTGACAATATTATCCATCAATCGAAAAGACTGGGGCGTCACAAAATAATTTAACATTGATTACGTTAAGTTATTTAAATAAAGGACAAACAAACTTATCCTAGTAGTACCAACTAAAAATGTCATGCCATGTTCTTGCTAGCAGATAAGGATGCTGCTATTGCTGTACATGCTTTATCTGTAGCTTGTATCAGAAGTGGTCAAAAGCTATCAAAATCCAAATTTAGAGATTTTCTACTTTGTCAGTTGTTTAACTAATTAAAATTTTGTATCACTAACATTAGTGGTTGAGTTATTCATTTGTTGTTAAGATTTGTTAATAAAAGTAACCCTTGATTACAACAACTGATCACTAAATTACCGGAAGAAACTCTACATGTTAACTAATGTGAATTTTTACAAACTGCGAAAACTGGTAGCATGTGAACAATGGATTAATTTATTATAAATTAATTTTTAAACCATACATCCTGCTTCTTTGCTTTCAACCACTAAATTGATTTTACAACATAACTCATCATTTAATCTAAAAAGTATCCCACAGTTTTAATTATTATATGTAGATAAGATTCAATTAGTCACTGAAAACACAATAGTCATATTTTTTGCTACCGGGGAATAAAAATGTATGCAAATAAATAAAAATGATTGGGCAAAAAAACGCCATTTGCATTTCACTGAGAAAAAGTTTCATAGTAACCGTGAAAATTGATCTAATAACTTCTGTGTATTGTAGTAAACATCTGGTGAATTGCATACAAATGCTTTGCACAGTTCATCGCATAAAAAGTTGAGCTCAATTTCTAATTAAAATTTTGTTACGGCCTGCAACGTGAAACTAAAAACTGCATAACAAATTGATTATCAATACATACATTCACTTGTCATGCAATAATCAAATACAATGTTAGAAAAACGTGTTAATTTCAAATAGTTAACACAATCAAAGAAGGACTGAGTTTAAATTGTTTGTCATAATAATAGCTATTTATGTAACAAGTTCATAATCTACGTTTTATGGAAGAGCTACAGAACTATTGACAAGCGACGAAGGAGCGAGGCCATAACTGTGGCGAGACCATAAAACGAGGTTATGTACGAGTTGCTACGATGATGTCAAATGTATGATTTTATTCAAGGAAATATGAACTACGAACTGCAGAAAGGATTTGTATTAGATTTGTCATACTGACATACATCAGGTCGTCTTTGGTTGTGTTATAAATTGACAGTTTTTACTATTAAAGTCCACACATTTATTCCGACATTGACAACAAAAAAAGACTAGTCCATTTGTTGCCTAAAAACTTAATCATAAACAGCACGGAGTCTGCCGGTTGGACCATAAAAAATTATTAATATACTAAAACAATAACACATTTTTTATACAGTGTGATTCTTTAATAGCGCATTATAACTAAAATTAGAAGAAAGTAATAAATAAAATAGCAATTTATAATCAACTTTTGCACAAAATAAAATTATTTAAAAAAAGGTATTCCCAAAAAAGACATATGATACCTAACTCAATTACTTTAAATCAAACACCCTATATATAATTATATTTTTAGATTTTTCGTTTGATTGGAATGTAAGTTTCTGTTAAACTGCCTGTCCCAAAATGGCAACGATTTTGAATTATTATAGCTTTTACATGGAAATTGATGGTTACCATGTCTTAGAAATTAATCACACTGTGGTTCTTCATTATAATTTAATTTTTTTTAACAATAATGTTCAAATGATCGGAAATGTTAAGGGGCAATAACTTTTATTTTTGAAATGGAATACCCTATATTTTTTATTGCAGGATATGCAGAAGTAAATAAATATTCTATCAAACTTATATAGATTTCCATATACTTAACGCTTCCGATTTTTAAGATATTTTGATATGTGATACCGGACTGAAAGACAGATTTGAAACTACAGGAAGTAGGAATTAGGGTTGCCAAAAAGAAGAAAAATAAAACCAGTACTGACTGAAGAAAATCGGCTTAAAGTAATTTTGTGTTCAGTTGAAGACACGTTGGTTCTTCGAAAATTTGGAACATTGTAGACGTAAGTCAGTCATCCATCAAAACAACACTTTTGTCCCTAAATAATCAAACTTTATTCCATAATATTAAATATGTGACCCGACACAATTGACATTATTAAGCCTCCTAAAATTCATAATTTATTAGAACGGTGGATAATCATCGTCGATAGGGCTTATATGTTTGGGGTAGCATATTGGAAAATTAATGTCTTATTTTTGTAAAAGACATTAACTGGCGAACTTCACTAATCTTTTTTATGGGATTGTGTAAGTACTTTATTTTCTGAATTTCTCCAACAACCACAGAAGACTGCGCCTAAGAATTACAGATGCTTTTTGCAAGTGTAAACCTACAATATTAACAAAAGGACAAAAAGGTCTTTAGGAACGTGTGGTTGTTAAGTGTCTGGAGTAAAATGGGCGGCAATTTGAAATTGAGATTATTTGTGAAATATTTTATTGATTAGAAAAACAGTTCTGAATGTTAAAAAATATGAAGTTTGAATTCCATTTAAATAACCGTATCCAAAACATTCTCTAGGATATAGATAACTGCCTTGGCACCACAGGGCATACAAAAATAAAAAGTATAGCGCACTTAAGTATACACATCTGATGAGCTCATAATAAGAGCAAAATGAGCATTAGGTGTTCTTTCGTTGCGTGTGTGCTACTGTACAAGAAATACTTGGCTTGCTATCGACGCGTATGTTTAAGCATTTAAAGTTATTGCTTCTGATAACAATAATGCACTTTAAACGTTCACAGTCGTTACAGTTATCTATTGGCATTTCTTAGCTTATACTATCTATACGTGTCCATATTACACGAGATGTCGTTCGACACACATTTTACTTATGTTCATTGCTCTATGAGAGAGTAAAAGGCCAACCGTCTTCTTGTACAGTTGTATACCGCACTTAAGTATACACCTCTGATGAGTTTATAATAAGAGCGAAATGCGCATCAGGTGTTCTTTCGTTGCATGTGTGCTACTGTAACAGGAAATACTTAGCTTGCTATCGACACGCATGTTTAGGCATTTAAAGTTATCGCTTCTGATAACAATAACGCACTTTAAACTTTCACAGTCGTTACAGTTATCTGTTAGCATTTCTTAGTTTATACTATTTATACGTGTCCATATTACACAATATGTCGTTAGACACACATTTAACTTATAAAAATAAAAAGTGTTTTTTGACTCGTGAAGAAATAATACATTTTTTCTGTATGCGTTTTGTATTGGATCTGTTGAACTGAGAGATTTTGAATATTGTGCTTTGTCTTCATCTTCCAGATGAACACTTGAACACGTAGAATTTGTGTTTTTTCTAACTTATTGTTTCGTGGTGGTGGTGCTACTCATGATTGCCGTTTTCGTAATTAAACAATTGTAATTCCAGGAAAGTAAAGATAGTATAACTTGATAGACTTACCAGCCTTAAGTATAACTTTATCCACATCTTACCTCAGCACCTTGCATTCATATAATTAGCCCTAAAATAGGACTTACTCCTTGTAGTCCATAAACATTATGTTAAAAGCTTTTCCGTGGCAGTTGTAATAAAAGAAACATTTACCGTAGATTGTTGGAATTGTATGAACCCTTACATTACGAGAATCTTTGGTACCAGAACCTTAAGCGCAGCCGTCTCTGTTATGACCTCAACAAAGATGAAAAAATACTGTTGAAATAAATATTTTATCATTACAATCTGGTAGATAATTTATAGCATTTATGTTTCAAATACAATTTTTAGCATATGTCCGCCGCGACTACGAGTTACATAGTTCATTCGATCAATCCAATTTTTCACTACTTTTTTTAATAAATCTGGCCATATAGCGTTAATAGTGGCTTGAATATTAGCTTCCAATGCTTCAAGTGTTGCTGGTTTGTCGACGTAAACCAACGACTTAACATAGCCCCATAAAAAGTAATCGAGAGGCCTTAAGTCCCACGAACGAGGGGGGCAATTAACAAGGCCATTTTTTTTCGGTACGCATATTTTTTTGTCGTTGGTTTTTTTAAATTGAGAACAGTAAAATTAGTGCGTAATGGACGAAGTGCTCTATGAACTTCGCGAACAGATTTATTTTTTCCAAAGTAAATTTCTACAATTTGGAAGCGTTGTTCTGTTGTTAAACGATTCATGATAAATTGCCAAACCTTATTCAACATAAATGTCAACACAGTTTGACATTCTCAACTGTCAAACCATAGACAACAACCATCGAAACTTCTCATGCAGCTAAAAAAGCCCTATATTTAGGAACACGGCCGCAAGCCGTTATAAGTGACTTTTCAATTGTCAGTTAGATGCTTTTTTCCTTTTTAGTTACAACGCCGCTATTAAATGATCTGACAGATGTGAAACACCCTGTATATATGTTATATTATTATTTTTCGGTACTACTTGGGCAGTTCTAAATAATAATTATGTAATAATCCAATGCAATACTCGTTACAAAAAATTATTAATTTGATATTAAATGTGGGTTACAAACATAACCTCATTTCTACAGCTTAAAAGTTAACTTATTAAATTTTGTTTAAAAATTGTATGGGGCCGATATCTTTTAATTGAAATGAAAATTAATCCAAATACACGTCATTTGAATTAAATAATATTCTTAATTGTTACAGTTACTATGTACTGACAACAATTAATTTTGCAATACCTTGAATCTACCAGTTTTTAAATACAATTTTTGAATGGTGTTAATTGATAAGTTGATATTTATTTATTCAAATAAGTGATTGATGATTTAAAGCATCATCTGAGTTTTTATTGACGTCTTACTCTCACAATAGATGTATAAATTTTTTCATATGATAATTACAGATAAAGATATTATCTTACTAACATTTGTTGGAGAGTAGTTTATTAATTATTTAGAAAAAAATTTAAATTAATTAAATGTTTGAAAGATTATGATGAGCATTTCAAATACAGTGACTATTCCGCATTAAGTGTTATTATAATATACGTGAATTACCAAAGGGTTAATAAAACTTGGTCAAGGAAGCATTTGTAAAGGTCGTATTGTACAACCTTATTTTAATTGTAGAATAAAATTTAACAAATTTATATACTGAAATTTAAAAAAAACAGTGCGACCAATAAAGCCAGCAGTTTTTGTCAAAATTGTTTAGAATCAATTTGTGCTTTAATCAAAATAAATATTACGCAACAGTGTAGTAATTTATAAAAAACGAGCAAACAATCTAAAAATTAAATTTGATAGATAATTTATTACATGACAACTATTTCTTTGATCAATTTTTTTCTTTGATGGAATCATAAATTGATGTCAAGTTTTGAACGAAACTCTTAACAAAAAAATTATATACCCTACAGATCACACTATATATAAAGAAAGAAAAGTAATACGTACCGCTACTCTACTTTCTTTAAGGTCTAATCGCATGGCAAGTGCCTCCCTCATAAAAACATCAGGGTAATGACTAGCCAAAAACGCTCTTTCGAGCTCTTCTAATTGCCAACTATTAAAATTAGTTCTACTTCTTCTTCTTTTGAAGCCGCATTTTCAGAATCAGCTTCTCCACTACTACTAGCGCCACCTGAAACAAATAAGATTGTTTAATTGGTATTTATTACCCTACAATTAGAAACTGAGGTTATTGGATGAAACAAATCTAATTTAAAAAAAATGTTACACACAGCTAGCGTCTTGAATAAATGCTAATTAATGTAAAACATTTATTAATAATGTCTTTGCTAAAGAAGTAATAACTTAAATCCTTCCTTGAATGATAATCAAGATAGTAAATTGTTGAAATTTTAAAGACGACCATTATACATACAAGTTAAAAGATTGCTTAAATCAAGATTTAATTTGGTAACAGCATTTGTAACATTACCAAGAGGAAAAGAGTAATAAATTTGTGGATCATCTGCATAGAAATGTAATTCATTGCGTGAAGATAAATTAGAAGTTAAATAGTGTATAATACAAGGCATAAAATGAAACCCTGAGGGATACAACATTGAATAATTACTAAAAGAGAAAATATAATTTTATTTAACTATCTGTGAACGATTACATAAATAATAGAGAGGTGTATCTGTGTCATTTAAAACTGTAAAGTAATTGGTAATGATTTATTGTGTCGATACTATCATTACATACAATAAAGTAAATGAAATCAAGCTACTAGTTTTAGATGCCAACATATCTAGTATACAAAAATATTAAATAATTTCAAGAAAATACAGTAGTTCAAAGAAAACTAGTAATTTCTTAGTAAGTGCCTTAAAATAATTTAGACATAACTACTTGGCGATTATATACTATTATTTCGTATATCACTCAATTTCTACAACTGTTACCAATTGTTATTTTAGTAACTAAGAAGCAACTCACTTAGAAGACTATTTCAAAAACAAAATATATACCTACATAAATCCGAACGAAGGACCAAAATGTGTGTAATGACAAACGGTTATTCTTGACAGGTCTTGTAATAAAAAGCTTATTTAAGCTTTAAGATTTTAGTATCATATATATATATATATATATATATATTTCACTTTATTTTACTTCTATACTTAGAATTGTGTTTTTTTTTTTTCTTTCTAGTCTTTTTCTTTTCTATCTAGTTTTTTTCTTTTTTGCATCTCCATTTTTAAATAACTTAATGCGCTTGCAACCTTATTTTCATTAAATAATAACAAACATCTGATTTTCTTGAATGCCTATCCCTAAATTAGGTTGGTAAATCCTATTTAGGTGTTTAAAAAGAGGAAGACTAGAGTTGACTAGAAAAAAGCTAGTGTTGACTAAAAAAGAGAAAAACTAGAGTTGACAAGAAAAGAAAAAGACTAGAGTTGACTAACAAAGAGAAACACTAGACTTGACTAAAAAAGAGAAAAACTAGAGTTGACTACAGAAGAGATTGGCTTAGAGTTGACTAGAAAAGAGAAAAACTAAAGTTGACTAGAAATGAGAAAGACCAGAACTGCGTAGAACAAAAAAATCTACGTTTGAGTAGAACACATAAATACTAGAGTTACATTACATTACACGATCTTAAGCTTAATAAAAAACTTAAAAAGTGCAATAACTTTTGAACCCGTAATTCCACCTCATCTTTGAAAGCAGTTTTGAAATTCTTTTTCAATCAGCTTTTGATTGATATGTTACTGGGCAATGCAAGTTGATAAAAAAAAAGTCGAAATCTTCAAAAACACTTTTAAAGTGCAATAACTTTTAAACCCAATCTAGTAAAACAGTTTTGAAAGTAATGTTGGAATTGGCTTTTCACACGCTTTTGATTGATATATTGGACGTTAGTATAGGTTGTGAAACAAAAAGGCGATATTTTCAAAAATTTGAAAGTGAAATAACTTTTGAACCCAAAATGTTAAAATATTTTTAAATGCATTTTTGAAATTGGGTTGCAATTAATTCCCTTTTGATTAATATATTACACGACTGTGTACATGGAATACTTTATGAGATATTTACGAATATATGTTTGACCTTTGACCTCAAACATGACCTTACTTAATCAAATTTTGAAATTTTTTAAATTTAATTTGACTTGTCTTATAAAGTAGTACTACATATAATTTTATTTTTAAAATCCATCGAAAGCCAAAAATTTAAAAAAACGAGCGAAGTTTTTTCAAGTTTTTGATTTATCTGAAAATTAAAAAACTTTTAATACATGCTCTACGCAGATCACCCTGTGTAGCGATTTGAAAGAAAATTGAAAAGTCATTTAACAACTTTTTGTTATTTGTTATTGAACATAAAAACTTGTCATTAGAAGTCAAACTAAAAGTTTTGGGTGTAATTAATTTTAAAAAAATATTCAAAATTAAATGTAATTGACTCAGCATATCTTTTATCAGTGAATTTATGTTATTTTTTTTCTTCTTAGAATCATCTTGCGCAACTGGGTCCGAAACAAATAAATTGTTTATGTAAATAATAACCACAATTATATGGAAATACATAAAAATAATTTTTTTATCATAACTTGTATTGATGCAAATAAATTTTATTTCTTACAAATTAAATTGTTGTTTTATTGCAGTTTGAAACTAAATTTAAAAAACAATTCGCAAATCCAACTATTAGAACGCACCAGGATAAATTGAGTTGAGTGCACATTATTATTTTTTATTATGCCCGTGCGAACAGTAACAAAGGGAAAACATCGAAAAACTGCACAAAAAAACGAGTTTTTTGTTGCGTTTTATGTGTAGTTTTTTGGTGTTTTCCGTTTGTTCTTTAGAATCTTGTATCATAGTTTATTGAGCTGGTTATCTAGCATTTAAGCAGTTGAAAAGGTATAAATGTGAGATATGTAAAGAAAAAATGATTGGGTGAGACGAAGATTTATTTTCTGAAAATGAATGTGTAAAAATTATGAAGCCGAGCATATTTAGTTTGTATCTCACTTAGCTATCAAAAATATTTAATTCGTCATTCGCTATTCATAAATGTGCAAAAGGTATCGTTAAAAACATTTTTACATCATCAGAAAGCAAACAATTTTCTCAAGTTTGTATTGAACATAAGACATTTATTATCAATTTGTTAATTAAATTAAAAATATACGCTACTCTTAAAGCAAATCGGAAAAACTGGAATTAATGCGTTTAATTCCGCTAATCTTAGAAAGAAACACCGAAAATTAAAAATTTTATCTTGATTTAGTTTAAGTTTAATCCAAGTAAATTTGGTTTTAGAAAATTTTTTTAAATTCAAAAATTAGCGATTTTTTAACAATTTTTAATAAGTGTATTTAACCGATTGACCTTAACTCCTATTTTCGAAAAATGGTTTTATTGAAGTTTGAAACAAAATTTAAAAACAATTCGCAAATCCAACTATTATGATACACTAGGATAAATTCGTAGCAAGCTAAATTACAAGAGTGCACATTTTTATTGTGCACGTGCAAGTTATTTATGTTGCGAACGAACGAACTTCTTAGAAAACTGCCGAGTTTGATTCTGAATCATTCTCGTAGGTAGAGACCGATGTTGCATGTATGCGAAGCAGTAACAGAATCAATGTTACAATATTAAACCGTTCGCAGCAGCACTTTCCCAATGACCAGTTTGTCGGCCGAGGGGTGAAAGGGGCATTCGTTGCTGGTAGTTACGAAAAAGTATTAAGGCTTGCGTATCTTTACGAATTTTATAATCAATGCTTACAGTTTGAGAGGGCAGAGCGACTAAAGATAAAATTTGCATTAATCTTCTTAAAACCCTTTTTTATAATTGTTTCAGATGTAGCAAACTTGCATAAATTTTTTTTGACACAGTTTGATAATGTGTGTTGCCTACATTTCAGGGGTTTGATTTTTTTTGCAGTGACTCACATTTACATAGCAATTATTATTGTACTACAACCTGGTACCTTTATGTACTGAATACCTTGGCTAGTTAGTCTATTATTTATATACTTGGTAAAAAAATAATAATTACAACTATAAAGCTCTAAACGTACTCTATTTTTTTATATATCTTATTACATATTTATTAATTATTTCTTACAATAAAAATTGTTTCCAATAATGCACCACTTATTTTGTTGCAAAAATGTTTTGATTTTATAATAACTTTTCTGATAATTACGTCCCATTTATAGTTTTCATATTATCTTGAAGAATATTAATTAAACAAAAAGATTTTTATTTAAACAATTTTTTTTTAAATACAATTGTTTCACTTTTTTGAGAAAAATCTTTGAAGTTGTGATATTCTGCTCAACAAAAGCAAGTACTCATGAGTCATACTGTTGGCATTTCCTTTTGTTTGTTTAAAATTATCATTATTGGCTGAATTTTAAATTCAACAACCAATCAATTAACAATCAAAGAATTACCAAAACAAATTTTATTTAAAAAAACTGTAAACAAAATGCTACCCAAAAGTAAAGTATAATTTTTGTTGATCGGTAAACATTTCTCCCTATAAGTTTTATTTAAATGATTCGTTCTTCTTTGAGAAGCGGCACCAAAAAACTACTAAGTCGTTTTTGCAGGCTACGTTTCGTGCAACGAATGTGCAGTTCATCAGGCTTTTAGAACAAAGGCGGACCATTTCTTTGTTTTAAAGGCCCGAGGAAGTCCTCAAGTCATTTAAATATAATTTTTGTTTATAAATATCTTGATTAGTAATGTAAGAGCATAAGATCCAATTTGTTCACATATTTACAGTGTAACCAGTAAAGTTCGATCATATGTAGTCATTTTTATTCTAAATTTGATTTGACATCAATTTGTGTTTCAATCAAGTTAAAATTAACAGAAAAATTGTCATTTTAAAGTTTTAATTTTTTTTCTAAAATTGGGTTATTTCTTAATGTACAAAAAAATATTTGAAAAGGGCTTCTAAATGCAATTTTTAATTTACATTTTTTACTCATTTTATCAATTAAATAGTGTATATTTTTAAATTGATAAATTAAAGTAGTTATCTTACAAAACTGTTAAAATAAAAATCTTGATTACTATTTTATGAAATTAGTCTTAAAAACTCAAAAATATTATTTTCCGGTTTAAATAAAATTTGTGACGTGTGACGTCACAACTCATATATTTCTACGATTGATAATATTACTACAGCTTATTTACATTTTCAAAAGAGTTTATTGAATTTAATATGTCTAAACCCAAAAAGTTATTTTATTTACAATTAATCTAGTTCTGTGTTCTAGTTTGTAGTTTAAAGAGGAAAAGTTCCTCAGATACAGAATTATAAAATGAAATGTTCTCTTAAAGCCAGGTGTAGTTTCTCACGTCTTTAATTGACAGAAAAATAGATACAAAACTCCAGCAGTATATGTCACAGGTTCGTTACCTACAAAACGTCAGGGAAAAAGATTGATTGAAGAAGCTTTATCTGCAACTGTAGTTGATAGTCAACTGAATAAACTTGATTTTATTAGTACTGAATTAGAGACAAAATTTGAGCCTCTAGCAACAACAGACAAGACTAGAAATGTAGCACTACTGTATGTTAATCAATTGGGAAAATCTAGGAAAAACAAAGTGCAGGCTCACCGATAAAAATTAGTACTCAAAAAAATATAAGCACATCACCTCTAATAGAAACCTCTGGAATAAAAAAAGTAATTTTTTAATACACGTGGTAGTTCCAGTACTGTGAATGGACATATGAGTTCTGACGTCACAACCAATACTATTTCTATCCGATAATTCCTCCGCTAAATATAATTTAACTAAATTTGAAGAAGCTTCTTTGGTATAATTTAATATCACGTATAAGTTTTTATTATAAAGGGTAGAATATGATGACGCACAAGTTTAATAAGTTTAACCAATGGAGAACACTCAATTGCAACAGTGTTGCAAAGTAAAATTTAATTCAACCGCTACTTTTTGTTTTTATAATATTTTATTTTAAAACATATTCTTTAAAATATAGAAATTTTAAATGTATGTGTCTTTTTGCCAAATTCAAAAAAGAACATTCAAATTTGCTTACATGTGATGCAAAGTTTATTTTATTTTTAGTTTGTTTTAAGTTCATAAAACTAGTATTTTTAAATGAAACACCATTGCAGTCAATAAAACTCTATTTTAGACATAAGGGCACTAAGAACTATCATAAAATGAGTCGGGAATAAAATATTTTATAAACTACGATATTGCAACGCTGTTACAAACAAACGTGGTACACTTTTACACCTGCATTAACTCAGCGATAATAGTTACATTTCAACCACGTTCACCCGAAGTTATGCTTTCAACCTGTTTTGCTGCTTTGGTTGCAAGTATTTTTGGAGGTATATAGACAGTTGAAAAACCACTTTCGTCTTCATTCCATATTTGATAAGGCTGGAAGAACGCTTTACCTAGAATTTTTTTATAATTTGCAAAAAATTCACCGACTGTGGTTTTATTTAACGCAGTTGGGCGTGCAAAGCTCGTTGTCCCTGGTTTTCGTAGCGCTAATTCACTAAAACACAAAAATCTAGAATACGGAAACCAAGTTAAAAGATCACTCCAGAGGGTAAACGAAAGAAGCCAAAAACTGGGACCAAAAAGACACCGAAAAGAGAAGCTCATAGAGGAAACAATCTTAGCAATTAAAAAGCGCCGTAAATTTTATGCCGAAGAGAAACACGCTACAAAAGAATACAGAAAAACACGCAAGAAAGCTAGAAAAAGAATCAGAAAACATCTTAACATCTACTACGAAGACTTGGTTGAAAGACCTATCAAACTAAACAAAGGAATGAAATACCTGAGAAAAACAGAAAAACAAACAAGAAATAGTGTCCTTAAGGAAACAAGACGAGATGGCAACAAGAGTTAGAAGTGAAATCCTACAACTCACTGAAGACTACCACCAAGATCTATACTCTTGAAAGATTTAAAGAACTGGTCTCAAAGATAAAGTGAAAATTTAAAATGTTGGCTCTGAAGACATGCCCAAAATAAAACAGGATGAGATCGAAAACGCACTAAAACCATAAAAAATGAAAAAACTGCTAGACAACATAATCACACAAATAATGAAAGAATCTAAACAGAAATCCTGTGAATCCTGACAAAATTGTTTAACATAGTACTGAAAGAACAGCAGATACCTCAAACCTGGAATGAAGCAAACATTTTATAATTTTCAAAAAAGGAATGAGAGAAGAACTTAAAAACTACCGACCTATCAGCCTTTTGTCGTAAATCTATAAATTATTTACTAGAGTCATATCTAACAGACTGCAAGCAAAAACTAAATTTCTACCAACCAACCGAACAACTGCTTTTCAAAAAGGCTACAGCACAAACAACCATATCTTTTACTTTAAAAATTCTTATCGAAAGAGCACTCGCATATAACTTCTCTCTACACTTCGTTTTTGTAGACTACGAGAAAGATTTTGATTTTCTGGAACACTGGGCCATTTTAGACGAAATGGAAAAAGCCAAGATTGACCAAAGATACAACAAAGCTACTGAAAAACATATACAAAAATGTTAAAGCCCGAGTTAGACTGCATGAAAACACAAATGATATTCCGATAGAAAAAGGAATACGGCAAGGAGACACTATATCCCCTCAACTATTCTTCCTAGCACTGGAAGGCGTCATCAAAAAGTGCAACTGGGAAAACAAAGGGATAAATGTAAACGGAGAAAGATTCTCCCACATAAGATTTCCAGACGACGTCCTCTTGATTGCAGAAAAAGCAGAAGATCTAAAAAGCATGCTAGAACAGCTCAATACAAAATCGAAGAAAATCGGTCTAAAAATGAACATTGACAAAACGAAAACAATGTGCAAAGAAGATCCGAAGATTTCAATCAAAAACACATTGGTTGAAATATAGCTGAGTATGTCTATCTAGGTCATCAAATCCAAATTGGCAAAAGAAACACAGAGATCGAAACAGATAGAAGAAAGTAACTAGGGGGGCAGCCTTTGGAAAACTATCTAACATCTTTCAGAAACAAGAAAATCTCGCTTAGGTTAAAGGCGAAGTGATTTGACTAGTGTGTAATGCCTGTAATGCTGTATGGAGCTCAAACCTAGACACTAACGAAAAGCACAGTAGAAAAGCTGCAGATCACCCAGAGAGCTATAGAAAGGTTTCCCTGAGAGATCATAAAAAAGAACACGTGGATTCGCAGCAAAACCAACCTTAAACGAAAAGATATGCCAATAAAAGTGGGACTTTGCAGGACACATAACCAGACTAAAAGATGGAAGATGGAGCGAAAAATCATTAAGTGGAGATCTTGGGAAGAAAGCGGAACAGGGGAAGACTTGCCGCGATGGGCAAACGACATAAAAAGGCACGCGGGACTAATGTGAATAAACGAGGCCCAAAACCGAGAGAAATGGAGAGACGGGCTGAAGAAGAATTCGGGATGGCCGCTACAAAACATTCGCAACCATCTTATGCCTGCTTTTTTTTTGTTTTCCAATTTGGGATGATTTTATTGTTAGCTAATCGTATGCAAGTTTTCTGGTATGAGTTGTGGTAAGACCATAACGAAGATTGGAAGTTTGTTTCAAGTAATTAACAATTTCATTCTTCTTCTTCAGTTGAAAATATTTTTTCACGTTAAATTTAGGTGTGTTATAAAATATAAGCTTACTATTGGTTTTAATTTCTTTAACATACCGCTCTATTAAAGATTTTGAAACGGCATATTTGTCTGCAGCTGGCCGCAGAGTTAACTGATTTTGCAAGACTTTCTTTTATTTGTGGCGAGGATTTTACACTTAAAAACAGGGAATGTAAATAATAGAGGTACCTACATGTTTCAGTATGTACAAAGGGACGTCCCATGGTACAGTAACATACCTTTTCCCTCTAGTTCAATTTTTATAATGTTAGTTAAAGAAATTCTTAACCTCAACTACGTTAAATTTGTAACTAAACTTCTTTGAATTATAACAATTTATAGTATAAATTCCATACGTACCATTACACAAAATTTCACTAAATTTATTCTCAAAAATACTTCAGAACAACGATGGAATATTTAAAGTGTAAATTAATACTTTAAATTTCTTATTAAATTAATTAATATAAATAATTTAATAATTTAAACTACGATTTGTATTTAAAAAATATAACTTTATAGGTATAATGACTTCTTAAGTATAGTCGACAAAATTCATCTGATATGAACAACGGATTATAATTAAAGTGTCTGAAAAACGTTTTTACCGATTCCGAATATCAATTTTCGACGGGTTGTGATAAAACACAATTTCAAATATTTTTTGTTTATACAAAAAACAAACAGTATCAGAAAATGTCATTTATTATAATAATAAATTGTAGTGTGAAAATTGCTCAAAGTAAATATATCTTATTTTAAATACACTTTATCATTTTTATTGAAAAATATTACACATTACAATCCGACATTTTATTTATAATTATTTTACAACCCCCCAAACAATTCTCGTTTACATGGTTACCAAATTCATCCATTCAATTAAAAAAATAATAATTTTTCTTAAATTTAAATCATAACATTTCACTCCACTTTATTTTATAAAATTTTAGTTTGCCTAAAAATTTAAAATTTTAAAATAAATCAAAAATATACCATTTATTCTTCCTTTTTCAAACGATACTTATTTTGTCACTTGCTTTCAAATATTTTTCTTATCTTCTTTCTTATTCTTTAAAATCTTCATCTTTTTTTTCCTTTTCTCGGCTTCACCTCTAATATTGTATTCTTGTATTGATTATCTGTTTTTCCATTATTTTGTTTTGCTATTTTTTATTTTGTTCGTCATTGTCGTGACTGGTGCTTTGAAACGGTCCATTATATGTTGTCATGCAATGGCTGTGCTGTTATATTTTATGTACTTATTTACCTTCTACAATGTTTACACACTTAATTAATATTATTACATGTAAATACTAGAGTGGGTAAAGGTAGGCATGGTTAGGTTTTAGTGGTTATCCTAAACCTTGAAGTAAATGTTTTTACCAAACCGAACCAATCCAATTATTGCACACGGTTTTGTCACCACACTATACAGGTTTATACTGATCTTCTGGGCACCATACATAACACTTACATCACAATACAATATTTGTATAATGTACCATACGAATAAGTAAATAAACCTCTAACTTTTCATATTCGCTTTTTAAATCCCTTTATCCCCGTTCATAATATTTCTTATCATATTCTTTTCCTTTAAACATCATTTTCTTAGACTGTTGAACATAACTCTTCCTTTTCATAAAATTAATTTTAATTTATTTTTTTTTTTTTTTTTTTTTTTTTTTTTTTTTTTTTTTTTTTTTTTTTTTTTTTATTTTTTTTTTTTTTTTTTTTTTTTTTATTTTTTTTTTTTTTTTTTTTTTTTTTTTTTTTTTTTTTTTTTTTTTTTTTTTTTTTTTTAAATAAAATTTTTTTTTTTTTTTTTTTTTTTGCATTTTCAGTATCTTACTTATGTATTTGTGGTCCTTTTCGTTTCTGCTTCTGCTGCTGTATTCTATTCCTTGGTTGGACGTCCATTTTCACTTCTGCATAATTTTCTACCATTATTTCTTGTATACTTCTGTCTTTCTTCCTTTTCAACTTGCATCTTCTACTTTATTCTTTTATTTGATAAAACCTATGTTCTGTGTTAATTATAAATTCGTGTGATGTAAAAGCGCCCCCTTGTCTTTACAGTCTCTTCATCTTCTTCTTAATGTACTCAAACAAACACTACTAGTATCATCCCTTCGTTGTCTTCTTCTTCCTTTTCTTTTTCCTTCTCGATCATTTTTGTAAATAATTTGTTCTTTAATTTCCAGTGTATCTCCTATTTAACTTTGAACCTAACTCCTCTGTCTTTCCGAATTTCATACGTCATTTTGCCTCATTAGAAGATTCTCTATTTCTGACTGTACTTTTTAAACCTGTCCTATAATCGACATTTTTTTCATAAAACACTTTAATTTTTTTTTCATATTCCTTGTCGTTGTTCTCTATATTTTCCATATCCTTTTAAATTCTTCCTTCATATTTGTTTGTACGTTTTTAAATCGTCCTTTCGTTGTTATTTTCTTAACCATATTATTCATATTTTTTTGTATGTTTTTAAAATCTTCCTTTGTTGTCATTTTCTTCTCCATAGTTGTTTGCCTGTTATTTAATTTTTCAAATAATTTTTGGAATAATTATTCTTGTGAACTCTGTTCCACCTCGGTACTTTTAAATTCACTCAGGTTTGGGTCGCTAATTGATTATATAAAATTAATCTGCACTTATGCACAACCTGGCGTCATAAAAATTTGATAATTTTTATGTACTAATCTGCCCCAACGTTGCTGGTACCATATTGATGTAATGTATAAATTGCTCAACGTAAATATATCTTATTTTAAATACACTTTATCATATTTTTATTAACAAATATTACACATTGCAATTTAACATTTTATTTTTTAATTATTTTACAACCCCCAGACAATTCTCGTTTACATGGTTACCTCGACAAATTCATCCATTCCATTTAAAATCAAAAATCACTTTTCCTAAATTTAAATTTTTTATTTTTTTTTATTTTTTTTTTTTTTTTTTTTTAATAATTTTTTTTTTATAAAAAAAATTTTTATTATTTTTTTTATTAAATAAAAAAAAAAATATTAAAAAATTAAATTTTAAAAAAAAAAAAAAAATTTTTTTTATATTAAAATTTTTTATTTTTTTTTTTTCATGTCCTGATAATTTTGTTTTGATACTGTGTTTTATACAAGATTCTCAAATATTTAAATAATTTTCATATTTAATTAAAACTGTTTTAGTACCAATGAATTAAAAAAATTAAATCTTATTTTTATACGCAAACACATATTTTAGATTATCTGTCACAAATTATTTTATTTGGTTAAATTATCAATCTATGTGTTTCTATATATTTCCTTTAATTAGACAAACGTTCTAAATTATATATATTTTACCGCAAATTTTTTTAAAATATCTAAAATTTTATTGTTTTAATATTAATTCTAAACCGACTAATTAGTTATGATTGATGAACACGCTTCTGTGGTTTATATGTGATTTGTGTCTGTACGAACTAATCTGAAAATTTAACATTATTTATGTAAAATTAGCTTTCGCAATTACCGTACATGGCGTACATGTTGTTACGTATATAACAAGATTAAAATTGCAAATTTAATAATTTAAGTCACTTATACATATAGGTAAGTAAATAATCACAATAACAATTTCTAAATATAGCTTACTTTTTAATAAAAAGTCATGAATTTAATTCATGAAAAATTTAAACCATACCATTGCCTTATAGAATTATCATAATCCGCCATTTTAAAATTGAAATTGGAAATTACAATTAGCATTTTATCACCATATACATTTCATATTTAACGCAACGACTGTTGGAAAAACATAAATTTTCTTTACGAAGGCTTTAATTGTTTTAATAATATCATTATTATTATTTAATAAAAAAATTAATTCTTAAACACGCTCTCACTTTAATTTCATGTATAAAATGAGATTTTAAAAAACCGAGTTAAGGAAATTAATGGATCGTTACGTAACTTCATTTAAATATATGTGAACAGGAACAATTAGTGCTATAATATCTATTATAGTTGCTGTAATACTGATAATGTATGCTGGTAACAGAAATGGTAGTTGTTACAAAAGCCGATAAATCATATGACAATTGAAACCAATAGAGTTAGTTCTGTGTTTAGTTGATTATAAATTATGAACGACTGTTTATTTGCACTGTGTTTGTTTGTAGGAGGTACATTATTGCATTGTTTTTGCGATTATCAACTGTAGATTATTATTAAAGTGCCAATTGTGTTGAATTTTTTATGTTCTTAAAACGGGTGTGTCTTCTAAAAGTGTTAATGATTAATGTAACGGGCGTTGATTTTAATTTATAATGAAAGTGTTTAGTTTAACTTTATTTACGGGTAATACCATTTTACAAATAATGTACATACATATGTTACACTAAAAATTAAGAATAAATAGTGGCACTTATATCTAAAGAAAGAATATCGATATATTTAAGATATTGCGTAGAGTAAGAAAAAGAGAATATCTTGAAAGTAAATTAATGAGACTAAAACCGTTGATTGAAATATTGGTAAAGATAGTCAACCTTACGGTATTATGCGACCCGAAATTTGTTCTAAACATCAGAGGTCGGTAGTATCGCTTTGTGCTAAGAAAATACGTCAATTGTATTGTAGAATTTACAGAACAGTATTGCCGATAAATGTGAAATAGAAAACTGTAATTTTGCTGATAGTTTATGCTAAGGCACGACATTGTTGCCAATGCATCATGCCGTTGATTGAAATATTGGTGCATTGAGTCAATGTTGACAAACAAACAAAAACATGCGTTCTACAATATACAAGAATTTATTGATTTTTGTCGACGTACTAATTAAATGTGTGTCCTTTGTTATATATTTTTTTTCTATTGTCTGTTAATTGTTCAATGTAATAATATTTATTTGTATCTTTCTTACGTAAGGTTATAACAATGGTTATACCATCATGACAAACACATATATGTACAAAGATTGTATACATACACATGTGAATAAAGTTTATTATTATGAAAAAAAACCTGCAGATTTGAAAAGTATTAATTTCGTAAAGAAATCGTTGAAAAACGTTCTCCCAAAAAACAATTTCTTTAAATACTTTTGAAAATTCCATACTCATATATTTATTACATTAACATCGTTTATCCGTTGAAAATGTTTTAAAATCTATTAGGCTTACGCAAGTAAATTTCTAAATTTTGGTCATTGAAATTAAAATTTTTAACATAGAAACGCTATCCCTTTTATGTTGGAACGAATGTTGAATTTTCTTATATTACAATCTAACGTACTCAACTGTTTGCATCTAAACAATATTATAACAAGCCTACTCATTTACTAAAGGTGTTGCTAAAAGTATGCAATTGTAGAATTTCTGACTAAGCCGATAAGGAATGTGACTCATAAACGATAATCCGGAAGACTCCTCGTAATCGTAATATTTTTAAAACAGATTATGGTTTATTGGAAAAAATTAAATTCCGTATAAAAAAATGTCTCAACAGCAGTGTGAATTCATGGTTCAGAGAATGCGACACTCATAAACTGTTAATTATCGATCAGTTGGTTAACATAAAACTATATCGAGCCTTAAAGTGGGAGGCTAATAAACATATTTCTAATAGCTATAATTACAGTGATGTCACAAAACCACACCGTAAAATAAGAATATTATCTGCATAAATAAGTGTAAATGTTTGGATATGTTTTATGTATAGCATTGTATTAGGTACGTTATTATTTATGTGTAAATTGTTTGTAAATTATTACTATTATTTTAGATCAGTTGGAATTGTAATTTTTGAAACAATGTTTATAATTAATGAGCTATTTTACTTTAATTAAACTATTTTAATTCGAAACCATGATATTTTGATATAGTTTCAAAGAGTAAAATCCTAACTTTTTATCTCTACTAACAGATAACAAAGTGTCACTTTTCGTAAATTATTTTTTCCTCGGGAAAAAAAGTGAGTACTATTTTTAACACCAAATTTCCCTCAATAATTTTCTAATTCTATTGTAATATGATTTTTCAATATTAAATCGTCATTTATTTCGTCACAGAAAAGAATAGTGTATTATACACGTATTATCCGCACCGCGTCGGGAGACAACACACCTCAAGCTAAAATCTAGTACTTTTATTTTTAGAAGTAATAGGAATAGGTTTTATTACCAAGTGAATTTAAATTTGAAGGTCTAGTGGAACCCACTTTCCCTAAAAAAACACGGTAACTTGTTGCCTTTTGAATTGAAAAATTTGAAAACCAATTTTTATTTAAAATCCTTTTCAACTGAACACGTAAAACAAGTAGATACAAAAACCAATAATTTTGCGTTTCTGAACTCTAGTGGTATTTCTTCCAGTATGTTCTACTTTATTCCTAACGAAGTTATTAAATGACAAACAAATGTCAAGATTATTATTTGCAAGTTAAAAAATAAAGTGCAAGCATAATTTGTAAAATAATTGTTTCTTATTTATCTAACACCGACCAAACCAAACTGTTTTAACAAATAACGCTTCGCATGTATTTTAGTAAATTATTAAAAAAACATTGTCATTAAAATCCAAGATATGTATCATCAATGGTATTATTCATAAATGAAAAATTCGTCACTTTTAATTACTAGTTAATACGTTTACTAAATATTTGAAAACGTTGCAACATTGTATTGACAAAAGTAAATTTTACGGATTGTATGTTGCGCCATTTTTACAACGGTGGAATAAATTGAACTATTCTATTTCAAGAATCGTACACATTATAACTTAGTGCTTCAGTACAGGTGAAAAAGTAAACAAAAACGCAACCCAACATGCATATGTGAATTGCATCCGTGATACAAGCAAATACAAGCGGTTGACTATCTTTACCAATATTTCAATCAACGCTAAAACCTAAATCTATTGAATGTAACAGTAAAAATTACTAAGCCATACATATAAATTAACATTCAAAGTAATAAAAACATGTACATACATATACTAACAATTTAGTGTAATACAATAGATTTTTTTTAATAAATTAAAAAATAGCGCCCATAATCTCTTCGCATTAAAGGAACATGAAATGTGTTTTGTGCACGCTTTAATCTGGCAGGAACTTGAATACCCAACATTTTCAGAAGTGTGGGTGAGTAAACCGTCCCATTAATAAGTTGATATCCAAACAAAATGTCAAAGTTTTTCCGTCTAGGTTTTGAATACCGAACTTGTAGATGACATCGTCACAATTGCTTCTAAATTGAATTTAAATTTAAATTAAATATGCTTTATAAATTTACGTTGAATACGATCCAATTCCGTCACATCTTTTATTGTATACGGGGGACCATATAATGGTACAATATTCGTTGAGGTCTTACCAAACTTTTATAAAGATAAAGAATAGTTTGGATGTTTCTAAAAGTAGCTGTATTTCGTTTGACAAAACCCAGCATTTGATTGGCTTTGGAGCAAATGATGGAAATGTGTTCAGAGAATGACCATTTGCTAGTGAGGACTACACCTAGGTCTTTAATTTTATGAACTCTGTTGAGAGAAACACCATCAAGTTTATAATCTCTTAAATATGTGTTTTGTTTTTTTTAAAAAGATATAGTGACACACTTAGATATATTCAACGCAAGTTTACTACGGCGGCACCAATTATTAAATCTATCAAGATCTTCTTGCATGTTAAGGAAATCAGTATTAGATTTTATTTTAAGAAAGATTTTTAAGTCGTCAGCATAGAGTAAGTATTGGCAACAGGTAAAGCAGGTAGAGATGTCATTTACAAACAAATTGAATAAAAGAGGGCCGAGATGAGACCTTTGGGATACCCCGGATATCACCGATATTGGTAGCGATACCATGTTACCAATACGTACCGACTGGGATCTACCAAATAAGTATGAACTGATCCATCTTAACAGTACACCTCTAACTCCCATACTACTGAGCTTTTCCAGTAGAAGTTTATGATCAACAGTGTCAAACGCCTTGGAGAAATTAGTATAAACAGACTTTCCTGCAAGGCGTTCATCACATACTGGCCAAAAACAAGCAAGTTTGTCGTAGTTGAGCAACCTGATCTAAAACCATGTTGGTTATCAATAATTACCCAAGTAACACAGGATGGTCTATGGACGTACTCATTGTGTCCATGTTAGGTCCATACGTCCATGGACAATTATAAAACGTCCATAGAACATTTTCTTATGGTTGTACTATGTATGTCCATACAGGAATAGCCACTGTACGTTCATATTGTGTCCATTTAGAATGCACTAGTTTGTGGAAACATTTTGAATGTACTATGGATGTCCACATATGGATGAACGATGTATGTACTTAGAAGGATGTTCAATGGATGTACATATTGGACACAATTTAGAAGTATTTATCTATGGACAAATATTGAATGTCCATCGATTGTTCTGTTGTGGACATACAATGTATATCATACAGGGCTATCCTTGGCCGTTGATGAAATGCGTTTATGGACAAACAATGTGATCACAAAATGTCTTGGTGTAAACGGCATAACATAGTATTTTATTGTTAGCAACTGAAATGTAAGGTAGACAACTAATTGCGAAAAATATAAGTGGTACTCCTACAAATTAATGCTTTAAAAAATAATTATGGGTGAATTATTTTACTTAAACTATTTTTCAAGAACTTTTTTTAAATTTCTACTTTTTCTTCCAGTGTTTTTAAGTTAAAAATTTTACTGAGAAAAATTTCTATAACCACGATTATCTCATAAACTACAGTTAGAATTTCAATAAAACTTTTGTATTTATTGATTCTTTTTAATACCGTAGATTTAATACCGTGATTACTTTTGGCGCAATATCGGTCGAGCCAAAAGGACACTTAAAATAGGCACTTGTAGTTTTTTAGTATATTAGTAAAAAATATTCGCTATACGTAATTTTTCTTGAAATAAAAGTTGTTTCCATTAATATTTTACACAAGTTTTGTTTAAATATTTTCGGATTAAATCATTAATTATCGAATTATCGGGCAACACGCTATGATCACGTGATTTTCATTCAACTTTTTTAGAATATTTTAATGAATAGTATTTCTTTTGATAAAACGTAGTACTTTGGATGTGGAGTTCTGTGATCCTATTGCTTGTTTTTATATAGTGAAAACAATGGCATCATTATATATATTAAACTATATTGTAGATACTAGTTAATTATCATTTTTGCGTTTTATGCTAAAAACTTTTGGTGAAGATGTATTTAGTACCTGCGACAAGGTCACCGTACTCTACCGACTTTGTAAGCTTGCTGGCAACAAAAACATTTCAAGGGATGCATTTTTTCTATAAGTGCGGTTGTAAACAGTTGTTTGGGGTAGGGTTAAGGTAAATAAGATGAACAGGTTCGTCTTTGTTGAAGTTTCAATCGTTTTGAATTTTACCTACTAATTTATTTCTCTCGTCGTCGTGTATGTGAAAGTACGAAGATCGAAAATTTGTTAAGAAGATAGTTAAGAGGTAAGTCATTTTAAATTTATTATTATTTTTTAATATAATTACACCCACAGATTAATTAATTTTAAAATGCCAAAAGTAACTCGAACTATGTATAGAAAAGCTAAGGCAGATTTTGATAATTTATTGAAAACAACAATGACTGATTTTAGCACTAATACCGGTCCTGAGATCAATAATCATTTGAATATTAATAATGAGACTTCCATATTTGCACCTGCTTGTCATAATTTTGATAACGAGTTGGATACTGGGTCAGTTGGCATTTTTGATGAAAATTTGCTGTTACCATCAGATAACACTCCAAGTAAAAATAACAGTGACCTCAAAAATTCGACTGAATCAGATTTTAGTTTTGAAGTTAATTTTAAAAAACAGTTTGATGGCATGGGTATTAAAATTTAAAATAAAACGGAACGCGGTTACTGCTTTATTAAAACTACTGAAACCTAACTTTCAATTTTTGCCATCTGATAGTCGAACCCTTTTAAGAACACCTCGACAGTGCAATAAAAAGTAGTCGAACCCGGACATTACGTTCATTTTTGGTCTCCATAATTGTATTGAAAGATTGCTTCAAAACGATTCATACATCAACTTGCAAACCATTGAATTGTGTGTTAACATTGATGGATTACCTATTTCCAATAGTTCGTCTAGTCAATTTTATCCCATTTTATGCAGTTTATTTGAAAAAACGCAACAATATAGAAGTTGTAGGTGTTTATCATGGATTTTCAAAGCCCAATGAAGCTAATTGTTTTTTGGAAGATTTTGTCGAAGAAGCAATTTATTTAACTTCTTTTTTATGAGAATAAAGTTTATCCATTTAAAGATCAAGTCCCTAATTTGCGATGCTCCTGCGAAAAGTTTTGTTACTTATATGAAAGGTCATTCAGGTTATAATTCTTGTACCAAGTGTAACATAGAGGGTGTTTACATTGAAAACCGCGTTTGCTTTCCCAATGTTACCAGTTTAACCCTAAGAAACGATGATGGATTTAGAAAACAACGATAAAGAACATCACACAGGAGTATCTATTCTTCAAAATATTCCTACGTTTGATATGGTTTGTGACATCCCCATAGATTATATGCATTTAGTATGTTTAGTTACCATGAAAAATTACTTTTATTGTGGTGCGGTTCCGCAAAACCTCCAAATAAATTAAGTTCTTCACAAGTTAAGTTATTATCGCAACATCTATATACACAAAGTAGCAATATTCCAATTGAGTTTGTTCGTAAGCCACGTTCTTTGGAATTTATCAAAAGGTGGAAAGCGACAGAGTTCAGGCAATTTTTGTTCTATACTGGGCCAGTAATTTTAAAAACATAATAAATGATGACATGTGCAAAAATTTTTAGCTTTGCACATTGCAATTACTATTCTATCCAATACAAAATTGTTAGCTTCGCTTGGCAGTTGCTGATATTATGTTTAAAAATGTACGATTATTTTGAATCCCAGATGCATTTGAAGTTAAATTAAATTTCGTTTGAAGCTTATCTCAATCAATTTTGTTTCACTATTAATTTCCTCTAGACGTATGTCTGTCACCTGATAGTGTTTTTCCGTTGAATAAGGCAGTATAGAAATTTTCATATAAACATTCCCAAAGATATAATTCTGCTAAGTGTTTATTTCGTGCGTATCTAATGAAGAAGTTCGAAGAAATCTGTCGTCATGCAGTAGATAACTCTTGTTAATTTAACATTTTCGTTGTTTTAATTCCAGCAGTTCCCGTGGTATCAGTGAAATGGAATACCCCTGTTTTGAATGAATGAAAGAGTCTTGTGTTTCTGCGTGTTGAATTCTGAGTATTGCGAGTGTTTGTTTTGGTCGCGGTTTGAAAATATGAAGTTTGCTAAAGTAATGTTTTTTTTAATGAAAAGAATACGGGAATGTTTTCCCTCTCTGAATTATGTTTTTTACGATAGTTAATTTGAAGGCAGTTATTAGTTATGACTCAAGGGAGCAACATCTAAAGTTTGCGCCTCTTACGTGCGGATTATCGTTTAAAAAAAAAAAAAAAAACAATTAAAACGTCGCATATCATGTATTGTAGTGTGTTTACTCAAATTTACTAAATTCCTGGAACTAACAGTTCACAAACGTTAGAGCAGTTGTCGAAGTGTAATTAAAATTACCTTTACGCGTTAAGTGCGGAACCCTTGAAAATTCTCTAACCAGTGAATTTGATGGTTTTATGTCGTATCGATCTTTTGGGATATAAATGTCGTTTATAACGGATTATTAACAAATGAACAAAAGTTCCGATTTAGTGTAAAAAAGCATTCCGATTCTATAAAGTGTTTCGATGGTAATGAGTGTTCGCGGAATCAAATCAAATTAGAAGCGAACTTTTGGTTGTCGAATCATTGAGGAACAATTTAAAGGAAATTTTGGTGAGATCTCGTAACCAGCCAGAAGCTGCCGACGTTTATGGTTTTGGAAGTTTACATCTTTTCGACAAATTTCAAGAAATGCAACCATGAGAAATTACCGAAGAATATTAACTGTAAGTAAATTTATAAATCAGCAATCATCCCGTGAATTAAGTGAACTTTGTCGCGCAGTGCTTTCGTATTAAATTAGACTCTGTTATTTTTTTCTCCTGCTTATTTGTAATGTTAGTTATTAAGAATTGTTTATTGTGATAGAACTGAGGAATAACTTCAAATAGTATCGTTTTCATTTTCGTTAATTTAAGTAAATTCAGTTTCAGTCTTTAAAATTAAATTCTCATTTCCGTCAATGATGTTATAAATTTGTATTAGTTGTAAGTTACGTCCTTTGATTATTTTGTCTACGAACGGATGGAAAAATCCCAACTGGCCAGGGTTTTGATGATTGCGCTCGTTTTAATAGTTATCTAGGTCAGGGTCTGTGATGATCATCTGTGATGATTACATGTAAATATTCTTTTAATATTTTTTTGTTTTTTTTATCTTCTCTCATTTGCTTTTCCTTTTCCTCGGTCTTCAGAAAGCAAGTGTGTAAATATTTTAGTAGGACCAAGGTGGCGCTCAGCAAAATCCCCGAATTTTGGACTTTTATGACCCTTGTGTTTAATCAAGGTAGTGTGTGAGCTATGCCCAACGACCCTTCCGCTGTTTAGCTAGCCGGTAACTCGTTACTACTGCAGAAGGGTAGTTCTTCAACATCTGCACTGTAACAGTTTGGCGCCCAACGTTTCGGCCCGTTTTGTCTCATACACATTTCGAAAAATTATTTTTATTTATCGCACCAGTCGGATTCGTGTGTACGGATCTTCATGACCGTCACTTAAAATTTTTAGTGAATTAGGATCTTACCGTTTCTTTTAGCTTTAATAATGGGGTATAAAATTAATGTTGACCGATTATCGATTTCAGAGGTGAAATATGAAGTGGAAATTAGGGGTGGTGGCTCGTCTTTAGGAGTAACCAATTAAGAAATATGGTTAAAAGGGTGTTTATCTAAGGAGGCTTCAGGAAATGTTGTTTCACGTCCGCGTACCCATTCGATTTCAAAACGGATCAACTAGCTGTAGATCTGGCCATTTCAGAAATAAAGCAAATTTTAAATGAATTATCGTCAAATCCTACTGTTAAATTAATTTCGACTTTTGAAACAAAATTTAAACATACTTTGTCACGTATTAATAATTCCTTCAGCAGATGACACTGAAAAGATATTAAAAGTAGTTTGTTGCAAAGTTTAGTTTCTCTGATGTCAACTTACGAATTATTAGATTGTCGCGTTGTTAATGTTGAACCATCTCCGGATGCAAGCGTTCAGGAAAAATATTGAAGCGGCGTCTTCTCTCGTATCGCAGTCCAGCAAACACAATCTCCTTCGGTACCTAATGTTAGTTGTTTTAAATACACACCATGTTTTAAATGGAATCTTTACTTTCAGGAAATGATAATTTCTCGTTAAATTCGTTTTTGGAACAGGTCAGTGAATATCAGATTTCTAGATGTGTAAATGACGCGCAATTTTTGCGGAATGTGTCGATTTGTTCAAGGTCACGCGCTTATTTAATGTAAGATCGGTTAAAAAATGACGTTAGTTCGTGGCAAGAGTTAGTTAAGCTGTTAAAATTACAGTTTCAGCCCATTGATTTTGATAGTAAATTACTCGAGCAAATTAAAAAACGAACTCAAGATGAAAAAGAATTGATTGGCATTTATGTTGCAATTATGAAAGTGGTTGTTCAATAGATTGGAAGTAAAAATAACGGAAGCAGAACAGTTAAGCATTTTGCGTAAAACATTAGGCCGTTGTACCAGTCCCAGTTAAGTTTTAATGGAAATAAATTCAATTGATGAATTGTTAAGATTGTGCCGTTTGATTGAAAGCAATTTAGAGTCAATCGAAAATTTTAACCCCTCCCCGTAGGCGTAAATATGATTTGGAAAATGATATTCTCAAGTCTAGGGTATCCCGGAAGTAAACGAGAGTAAAAGTAGTGAAGTTGTTGTTAGAAATAATGTTAGAGAAACCCTCGTGCATTTGTGAGTAGATCGTGTTGGAATTGTAGGTACGCGGACCATTTATCAAGAAATGGTGATAGGCCGAAAAAACCAAACAATATTGTTATCGATGCGGTAATCAAAATTTCACTGTAAAGACGTGTCCTAAGTGTTCTTTAAATGGTCAAGGAACGAACTAAAATTAAAGCGGTTGGTTCGTTCCGTAGATAAGATAAATTCTCGCCGTATTTTTAATTTTCTTTAAGCAAACGTGATGCAAATTTTAAGAAAACGAAAATTATTTTAGATTACGTATTCGATTCTTCTGAGGAAGATCAACGACCTTTCATCGGAGGTTCAAATTTTTGGTAATGAAGTTTTAGGTCTTCTTGATAGTGGCGCCTCCCGTACCGTAATTGGTGGTGAATTATGGAAACGTTTTAGGTAAACTAGGTGTTCAAGTTGCTAGGAAGAAAGACGTAAACCAGTGTCCAGTTTCGCAAATGGTGAAGTATAGTCCATTCTATCGGTCCGGTTGACTTAACCATTGTTTTGAAAGGTAAAATGACGATTATTAATGTTCTTGTGGTTCCCGAAATTTCAACTTTTTGATTTTGGGTATTGATTTTTGGAAGCGTACCGGTTTTGTCCCTGACTTGCGTAAAGGTGAATGGTCCTTTTGCGTCGCTATCTACAGCGGATAAATATAATCAACGTACTGCAATAGTTTCGTGTCCGATTTATCCAAGGAGCAAACGTCTGTTTACAAGCAGTAGTTGACCTTATTTTTCCGACACAACCCTACTTTAGGGTATACGAACTTAGTTGAACATGAAATTAAGACTACTTCGGCGCCTATTAAACAAAGATATTATCGTGTGTCTCCGTTTATGTAAAAGCAAATTGATACAGAATTAGATAAAATGTTAGAGATGGATGTGATTGAAAATCCAGTAGTGCTTGGTCAAGTCCAATTTTATTAGTCAAAAGAAAGATGGAACTCATAGATTTGTGTAGATTTCCGTAAATTAAATAAAGTAACTGAGTCCAAGATGCATACCCATTGCCTTATGTGTCAACAATATTAGATCAATCCGTGATGCTAAATTCATTTCTTCTTTAGATATTAACCTGTTATTGGCAGATCCCACTTGGCGAAAATTCAAACAGTTTACAGCCTTTACAGTACCCATTAGAGGTTTGTTTCAGCTTAAGAGATTACCTTTTGGGTTGGCAAATGCAACAGTGTCTTGGCAGAGATTAATAGATAAAATTTTAGGTCCCGAATTAGAGCCATATGTCTTTGTTTATCTAGATGACACAATTATTTGTACACCAACTTTTGAGAAACACCTTGAAGTTTTGGCAGAAGTTTTGAAAAGGTTTAAGCAGGCTAATTTAACTTTGGAGTTATAAAAAATGTAAACTTTGTCAGTCCGAATTAAAATATTTAGGCTATGTTGTAGACTCTAATGGTTTATCAGTTGACCCTGAAAAGTCGAATCCATTATTAAGATACCGACCCTCTACTGTTTCCGAGGTCAGACGTCTCATTGGCATGGCCTCTTGGTACCGACGTTTTATTCCGAAATTTTCATCCATTATCGCTCCCTAACGAATTTATTAAAGAAGTCAGCCAAATTTGACTGGAGTTCTGAGTGTGTTGAGGCTTTTGAGATTATTAAGAAATGTTTGGTGTCTGCACCCATATTATCGTGTCCGAATTTGACTTACTGTTTACAGTACAGGCTGACGCTTCTGATTTTGGTATCGCAGCCGTGTTAACCCAAAATATTGGACAATGAGGAAAGAGTGATTTGTTATGAATAGCAGATCATTAACTCGGAATGAAAGAAAGTTTTCTACTACTGCGAAGGAATAAGTTTAGCGGTTCTTTCGCCGTTCAAGCTCCGTCCATATTAGAGGGCTTCCGGCCTTACCGTCATCACCGATCAGCGCCTCACTTGTGTGGCTTCTAATTTGAGAGATCCAACTGGTCGTCTTGCCAGATGGGCTGTTAGGCATGCAGCAATACAGTTTCGATATCGTGCACCGTAAAGGCAAAGATCACGTATCCCTGACGCTCTGTCACGTGCCGTACCTGTTTTAGATGTTTTGGATGTGAAAGACCATCCTAATAATGGACGTTCACGTGGAAACTGATAAGTGGTATAATAAACTTAAGTCTTCAGTTGAAAGTAATCCTCGAAAATTACCTGCTAAATTGGCGACTATCTTCAGGGAAATTATTTAAGCATGTCACTGTAGATTACCCCGACTTACGCACTGACGTTGATAACTGGAGAGAAGTAGTTCCTAAGGCGTAAACGTTCAAGTTTGATGAAAAGTTTCATGACGAACCCACTTCGGGTCACCTGGGAATTTTTAAAACGTATGAACGGTTGGCTCAAACCTATTATTGGCCAAAATGAAAGTTGATGTTGGACGTTGTGTCCGTAATGTAATGAGTGTATCGCCCAGAAAACCCGGAGCAGCAGCGTCCTGCTGGGATTAATGTCTCGGCACCCCGTTGTGGAGAAACCCTGGCAAATGATTGCCACCGATATTGTGGGCCCTTTACCAAGCGTTCAAAGAGGGCTACTCCATGTTTTAGTAGTCGCCGATTGTTTTTCAAAATTCGTTCTATTTTTCCCGTTATTGTAATGCAACTGCCACTGTGGTGGCTAAGAGACTTGAAGAGGATGTCTTTTAATGTTTGGAGCTCCTCAGTACCTTTTGTGCGATAATGGCACACAGTTTCGAAGTAGAGAGTTCACCCATAAGGATGGCTCAATACAATTCCCGAATAACCCTTAACGCTCACTACCACCTCAGGCTAATCCCTCTGAAAGGGTGAACCGAGTTATGAAAACAATGTTGGTTTCTTATGTAGGTGATAATCACCGTGATTGGGATAAATATTTAGCTAAAGTGGCTTTGTGCCATTCGCACTGCCGTTCACGAAGTCAATGGGCCTGACGCCATACTTCACTAATTTCGGTCGAGAAATATGTCTCGATGGTTCCCGTTATGGTCCTACGACTAATACTACCGATCTCGACGATCTCGCATTTGGTGATCGTACCCATTTAGCCCAAGGAGCCATGTGTTTAATGACGTTTATCGGGATATTAAGAAACGTTTAGAAGCATCTTATATCCGTTCTAAGAAATACTACGATTTACGTAGACGTCCGGCCCCTTTTGAAGTTGGAGATACCGTGTGGAGAAGGAACTATGTCCTCTCCGATGCCTCTCGATATTTTTCGGCTAAGCTTGCACCTAAGTTCGTAGGTCCCTTTTGATTAAACGTAAGGTCTCGTACCAAACGTATGAGTTGTTCTGATGATTCCGGCATTTCCAAAGGTATATGGAATGCAAAAGATCTGAAACTAGATCCCTCTGTGGACTAATTATAGTCATGAATTTTCTTTGGTATTATTTGTTTTAATATCCTTTAGGTTTAGGTTTCGTTTACAGTTACACCTCCGAGTAGTGTACGGGGTAAGAATGGTCACTACTGCGGACACCACCGCATGCTCCGTAAAAGGCGGCTAAACAATGGGTTTCTTTATCCTTTCTTCTTTCTTTTCAGTGATAGTGTGGCTAGGTGACGGTCTTTTGAGTCTCTTTATGGTTGCCTGTGGGAGTAACGTAATACACGGATCTCGTGATGTGTAGAGCGCCCTCTTCCAGCCTGAAACTCTTTAGTGACGTTGTCGAACCACTACTTTGGTGGAGATCTTAGATTATAATTTGCCTTATTTTGTAGACCAAAGGCGAGATCCTATCGCTTTTGGTATCTAAGTCTCTGTATACCGTCTTCTTTCTATCGTTTTTCTCGTATTTAAGATATGTTTGTGAGGGAATTGGAGTAATTTCGGGAAATTACTTTGTAAGGGGGTGTTAGCTTTGCTTGGCAGTTGCTGATATTATGTTTAAAAATGTACGATTATTTTGAATCCCAGATGCATTTGAAGTTAAATTAAATTTCGTTTGAAGCTTATCTCAATCAATTTTGTTTCACTATTAATTTCGTCTAGACGTATGTCTGTCACCTGATAGTGTTTTTTCCGTTGAATAAGGCAGTATAGAAATTTTCATATAAACATTCCCAAAGATATAATTCTGCTAAGTGTTTATTTCGTGCGTATCTAATGAAGAAGTTCGAAGAAATCTGTCGTCATGCAGTAGATAACTCTTGTTAATTTAACATTTTCGTTGTTTTAATTCCAGCAGTTCCCGTGGTATCAGTGAAATGGAATACCCTGTTTTGAATGAATGAAAGAGTCTTGTGTTTCTGCGTGTTGAATTCTGAGTATTGCGAGTGTTTGTTTTGGTCGCGGTTTGAAAATATGAAGTTTGCTAAAGTAATGTTTTTTTTTTAATGAAAAGAATACGGGAATGTTTTTCTCTCTGAATTATGTTTTTTTACGATAGTTAATTTGAAGGTCAGTTATTAGTTATGACTCAAGGGAGCAACATCTAAAGTTTGCGCCTCTACGTGCGGATTATCGTTTAAAAAAAAAAAAAACAATTAAAACGTCGCATATCATGTATTGTAGTGTGTTTACTCAAATTTACTAAATTCCTGGAACTAACAGTTCACAAACGTTAGAGCAGTTGTCGAAGTGTAATTAAAATTACCTTTACGCGTTAAGTGCGGAACCTTGAAAATTCTCTAACCAGTGAATTTGATGGTTTTATGTCGTATCGATCTTTGGGATATAAATGTCGTTTATAACGGATTATTAACAAATAAACAAAAAGTTCCGATTTAGTGTAAAAAGCATTCCGATTCTATAAAGTGTTTCGATTGTAATGAGTGTTCGCGGAATCAAATCAAATTAGAAGCGAACTTTTGGTTGTCGAATCATTGAGGAACAATTTAAAGGAAATTTTGGTGAGATCTCGTAACCAGCCAGAAGCTGCCGACGTTTATGGTTTTGGAAGTTTACATCTTTTCGACAAATTTCAAGAAATGCAACCATGAGAAAATTACCGAAGAATATTAACTGTAAGTAAATTTATAAATCAGCAATCATCCCGTGAATTAAGTGAACTTGTCGCGCAGTGCTTTCGTATTAAATTAGACTCTGTTATTTTTTTTTCTCCCTGCTTATTTGTAATGTTAGTTATTAAGAATTGTTTAGTGTGATAGAACTGAGAATAACTTCAAATAGTATCGTTTTCATTTTCGTTACTTTAAGTAAATTCAGTTTCAGTCTTTAAAAATTAAATTCTCATTTCCGTCAATGATGTTATAAATTTGTATTAGTTGTAAGTTACGTCCTTTGATTATTTTGTCTACGAACGGATGGAAAAATCCCAACCTGGCCAGGGTTTTGATGATTGCGCTCGTTTTAATAGTTATCTAGGTCAGGTCTGTGATGATCATCTGTGATGATTACATGTAAATATTCTTTTAATATTTTTTGTGTTTTTTTTTATCTTCTCTCATTTGCTTTTCCTTTTCCTCGGTCTTCAGAAAGCAAGTGTGTAAATATTTTAGTAGGACCAAGGTGGCGCTCAGCAAAATCCCCTGAATTTTGGACTTTATGACCCTTGTGTTTAATCAAGGTAAGTGTGTGAGCTATGCCCAACGACCCTTCCGCTGTTTAGCTAGCCGGCCAACTCGTTACTACTGCAGAAGGGTAGTTCTTCAACATCTGCACTGTAACAAAATACATAGATAATTACTTAAAGTATGCAAAAACTTTTACAATACTTTCTTGAAAGTTTTATTCAGCTGTATGGTAAAAAGAATGCATCGCATAATATTCACAATTTGTTGCACATTTCAACCGACGTAGAAAGGTTTGGGGTTTTAGATAATTTTAGTGCTTTTAACTTTGAAAATTACCTTCAACAGTTTAAAGCTTTGGTCAACAGCAGTAACAAACCTCTGGAACAATTAGTTAATAGACAAAAGGAAGCAGAGATGAATTCAATTGATAAAAACATATCTCGTACATGCTTTAGTGATCCAGTGCCAACGAAAACAACATTATGATGGGCCTTATTGTCCCAAACAAGCAGTACTTGTCAGTATAAAGAACTTTTATTTGAAAATTTTAAACTGCAAACTGTACCTCCAAATAATTGTTGTCTCTAAAAGATGGGGAGATTGTTGACATAGAAAATTTTGTAAAAATTTTAATGGTGTATTTGTTATAGGAAAGGCATTTTCTAAAGTCGAAAATCTTTATACTGAACCTTGTAATTCCTCTCTTCTTAATATTTATAAAGTGTCTGAATCTGGCCAATTAAACTTTTTGGAATGCGAATGATATTGTTCACAAATATGTCAAACTGTCATTGTCAACTCCAAAAGGATTTGCTGTAATACCATTACTGCACACATTTTAAATACTCAGGAAAGTTAAAAATAATCACCGCTATATACAGTATTCTAGTTGAATTCTTTCCATTCTGGTCACAGAGAACCATTTATTCTTTTTACTCTTATCCTTTTTGTTATTAGTATAATATTTCATGAACTCTTTTACGTTATTATTTTGGTTCTTTATTTTGCGTGCACCAATAATTACCGTTCGTATCAGATTACGAAAATGGCTTGTAAGAAAACATGGACCGTGGTTCGTTTTTTAGAAGAAAATTCTGTTGAAGCGGTACCAACTTCGTGGATACAATTTATGAACAAAAATGTTACTGGCCACCGTATAAATCACCTCAAAAATTAAGTAAAGCAATTACAACACAGGAAGTACCTTCATACAACTGGATTGAATATTCGGTGGAATTTTTCGTAGGCAGGGGAAATTATGGTAACGTATATCATGTTCTTCTTATTGTTGTTTCTTATTTACAAAGCCTGCAATGTTTTAGTTGTTATATTTAATTAAAACTTGATTTTCTATACAAATATTTTAGATTCGTACGAAGTAGCAGTTAAAAAGAGCGAGACTGCCAAATATGAGTCTGACTTAAATTCAGACATCGACGAAAACGTTACTGATCTACAAAACAATGAACAAAAGATAAGACGTTCTTTTCTCCCAAATGTTTAACGTCATCTGATGATGATGAGGTTGGTGACGATTCAATGAGAATTCAATCACCATCAAAAAAGAGTATGTAATCTCTACTTATTATGTATAAAAATAGCTACGGCCAATTTATAGAAAGTAAATTTACTTCAGAATAAATTTAATAAGCGACACAATTTAAAAAAACTGATTTTAATTTGTCATTAAAGTTTAATCTGATTTCAATATTTATAATTTACTTTCTCTAATATGTATTTTTAGGGCGTATTACCGTTATTAGCAACGAAAAGGTACATCTACCACTACCTCCGAAACAATCACCGTTGCTGTTATTGGGAAAAGGTATTATGACGCGAATTTTATGTCCGCTAATACTGATTACATAAATGATTTTTAGATCGTTTGAGCAACTCAAGAACAACTGACAATGTGTTGACATCATCATCTGAAAACAAAGGTAATCTAATATCTAACTTTCTAATAGTTGCTGTATGCATTTACTTTAATTTCAGCCGATGAACTAAATCGAACCACAATCGTAAACAATTCAACTTGTCAGTCTTGTTCTACATTAATTGACGAGATTCAAGCAATCAAAGGTATGGATATACAAGGATGGTAAATTGATTGACGCACAATATCAATTTAAATGATAATTTTTAATACACAAATGCTCCCTGTCCTAATTATTTGCAAGCAAAAGTGTACATAAGTTCTTTGTAGGAGTACAAATTACATATATGATTCTTTTCATGCTATTTTGCACAATTCTGATTTTAGTTTATCTCAGTTAGTATTTGTGGTTGTATTTTATTAAAAATCATGTATTCTACTATTCTATACAAGAAAAGATTACAATATTATAAAATGGCGTCAGTGATTTTTGGCAAGTGTAAGATTTAACCAAAATAACAAATTGTGCAAAAATTGTATGAAGAGAATCAGAATTGTTTTTGGTATAAAAAACATTTATGTACACTTTGCTCTCTATAGAAATTACCATTGCAATTGCTAAGCGTGAACCAATTTACCGTCCTGTATATCAAATACATTTATAACAATATAAATATATCTTTTATGTTTTTATGATTAGCGATTGTATTGAAAATATATCATAAACAAGCCATCTCCGAGCAGAAGCAAAATACGTTATCTGACGATATCAACAATATGAAAATGGTGGTAGAAAACAACACAACGCAACACGCTTCGACAGATACTTTTAATGTTTTTCAGCAAGTGGAGCTCCCAGCGACAAATCATGAAATGCTGAACAAATTCGAGCAATTCATAGAATTGCAGGAAATTTTGCATCAACTGTAAGTTCTAAAAATTGGTAAATATATATATTATAACTAAATTGTGCTTTCAGGTTAGTCAATTATCAGCGATTGGGGGTAACACTTTTTACGATTTTTTAAAAGAATTTTATCGAGGCTTATGGATGACAATGTGGCACGTGCGTTTAATATGAGCGGAAGAAATAATAAGCGCAATTTTAAAGTAATGAAAAGTTTTAACGTTTTACTAGGTAGTTAGTTTTGACTCTAGTTACGAGAGATTAACTTTATTCTTTGTTTTAAGATGCTGTGAAGACTCATAAAAAAATTTATCCATACGGAGAAAGATGTCGAAGTTGCAGTAGGTGCCTGGCTCCGTAGATCGAGAGAAAGACATGATCAAAAATTAAAATCAAAAACTTTCAATTTGTAACTTTTGCTGAATTTAATTATTAATTTAAAATGAATATTTTGTTTGTTTTGTGAAAGACATGTAAATATAGTTATTATATTAATAGATGTGCTTTACCTTTTGTTACTTTATTTTAGTTAGTGTGTACAAATGGTTATTTTTAGTAATTTAAGTAGATGCATGGTTGAGGCCCTAACGTAGGCCATAAAGCATACAAATTCAGTCCACCTTACGTTAAATATACCTCCTAAATACGTTCTACTTTCGCCCTAGCGGCCGTGGGCGCAAGCATCTAACGTAGTCCACAAAGCGTACTAATTTGGTCCACATCACATTAAATATATATCCTAAAAGCGTCATAATAATATCCTAGTTTGGTCCTATTTCGGTTATATGGACTGTTTATGGGGCTTCATGTAGTCCATAAAGCGTAGAAATTTAGTCCATGCAAACCTTCAATATGCGTTCTAAAAGCATCCAAATTATGTTACAGTTTGGTTCTAAATCTATCCAAAATTCATTCGAAAACCGTGTATAAGTGGATAGTCTATGTACGTCCACAGACGTGCCATATGGACGTGCAGCGAACATATATAGAGTGTCCATGGACGCATGAGGAACCGTTTATGGATGTACATACCGTCCATACCAGGACGTCCACTGAACATCCATTGGATGCACTTGTGTTACTTGGGTAGGGAGCCAAGGTGCCACGATAAATAAGTAGCCATTGTTTTATCCATTATTTTAGCCATACATGGTATGATATAAATTGAACGATAGTTGGTGACGTCATTCCTGGGACCATTTTTATGAATTGGTGTGACTAGCGCATATTTCCATCTAGATGGGACGATTCCAGTTCTTAGAGAGCCATTAAACAAAAGCCAAATGGGTCTACTTAATACAAATGCGCATTCTTTAAGTAGGATAGTAGGTAAGCCATCAGAGTCAAGAGAGCTGATGATTTATAGCTATTACACCTATTTACACCAAATGCATATTTGTTTATTTATAAATAAAAAAAAAAAATTACTATAAATTACGTTGTTAATTACATAGTAATTTTTATACGGGGTGTTGTTAAAAACCACTGATTAAATAGACACGTCAAAAGATTTGTCGAGGGGTACAACTTTTCACTCCCTTTTAATCTTTGACCCACTGTGTCATTTCTTTAAAAATTTTAAATGACAAGAGTTATCGAGTAATAGCTTGTTTGTAAGGTCCTTTATTTTGACGTATGATTTTTTTTTAAATCGGTCCATTCGTCTTCGAGAAAATTAGAAAAATCTTTATTTATCTTAATTTGTTCAGAAATACGAAAATATCACTTTTTATTTCAATAAATGTTCAAAATTTTGCGCGTTATAGGCGATGTTTCTGACGTACATTTTAAAAAACATGTTGTGGGATTATCATGGCACCTTGCGATGATGCGTTGACGAAGTTCATCTAAGCTTTCAGGTTGGAGAGTAAACACAATAGATTTCAAATGGCTCCATAGAAAAAAGTCTAATGGCGTCAAATTAGGCGATTCTATACGCCCTCTTTGCCTTATTGATTTATATTGGAAATTCGTCATCTAGCCATTGCCGAATCGGAAGAACATAGTGAGAAGGAATATATTTCGGCCTCATCAAGTATAGGGTTTCCACTCTCTTCGAAAATTAGAAAAATCTTTATTTATCTTAATTTGTTTAAGTGTTCAAGTTCGGGTTTGCCACATCTACAATTCGATTATAATTTAAAACGGAAACTACTAACATAAACAGTAATTCGGAAGATTAGAGGTTTTTTTCATCAACACAGATATGCTGGGCGAACTGTATTTATTGTTATACCTGTTTAGTTATTTATCGTTGCTAAGGAAAAGAAATAATTTAATTT
The DNA here is from genome assembly GCA_030710515.1 of Abscondita cerata. Taxonomy (NCBI): domain Eukaryota; kingdom Metazoa; phylum Arthropoda; class Insecta; order Coleoptera; family Lampyridae; genus Abscondita; species Abscondita cerata. The sequence goes on from JALBCR010001050.1 coordinate 284,910, forward strand.
GTTGTCAGTTACCTTTGTGAAAATTTTGGGATAGTGAAAATTAATTTATTCATTCAGATTTTACTTCCAAAATGGTTTACACACTAGCCCAAAGAGTGGAAATGGTTCTAATTTATGGTGACTAAAATCAATGTGCTCGGCAAACTGTCGTCATTTTTAACGCCAGACATCCGGGGAAGATAACTTTGCATAGGTATGTTTTGGACCTTGTTACTAAATTTACTCAAACTGGATCTGTTGCAGATAAAAAACGTAATCATCGGATTGGGTCATTTTGGCATAAATCCTAAGACTTCATTACGCAAAATTGTTTCTGCGACTGGTATTTCATTAGGCTATGTACACACAGTTACTAAACTCCATAAATTTTGTCAATTCAAAATGAAAATATTGCAAGAGTTAACCGAAGATGATTACCATGGGCGAGTCGAGTTTTGTAAACAAATGACTGTGATGACAGTGATGAATGCACATTTTATCTAAATGGATTTGTTAATAAGCATGACTGCAGGTAAAAATCCTCATGCTTTTGTAGAAGAGCATACCCAGTACCCCCACAAAAATTAATGTATGGGCAAGCATTTTAGGAAACAAATGGAAATTGAATTGGAGGCATTTATTTGGATACCATTAATCCGCTTATCACTGAAACCATTGAAAACCAAATCGAAGAGGATAGAAACCCTATACTTGATGAGTCTGAAATATATAATGGCTAGACAACGAGTTTTTAGATAAATAGATAGGGCGAAGAGGGCCTATAGAATGGCCTGCTAAATCTCCTGATTTGTCGCCATTAGATTTTTTTCTATGAGGTCATTTGACATCTATTGTGTTTACTCCCCAACCTGAAAGTTTGAATAAACTTTGTCAACGCATAATTGCAAGCTGCCATGTTTCTTAAAATGTCCGTTAGGAATTTGAACATTGCCTATATCATTGTTTGGCCAATAACGGGCAACATTTTGAACACTTGTTGAAATAAAAAGTGATATTTTCGTGTGTTTTTGTTTTATATCTGAACAAATTAAGAAAAATTAAGATTTTTCGAGAACGGAGCCTGATCACAACTCCCAATATTCAAAACGCCTAACTCAAAAATTGATCATAACTCCCAACTTGTGCATGTTGCCACAACTCCCAACTATTTTCACAACTCTTTACTACGTTTCTTTTTCATAGCGCTCAAGTTTGTTATAACTCCCAACCAGTGTATATAAGCACGCCTGCATTTATAGCACTTTGGAACCTTGCTTTTGACCCATGACTTGGTTTGTTAATAATATTACATGTTTTCATGTGATTGGGGTAAACGGTGTTGTTGGTAGATGTGATCGGGGGGGAACGATGTTGGTTGGTAGGTTACATTTATTACAATTTTTTTCTTAAAATAATTATATGTTTTAATCTAATTTGTGATAACGGAGTTGGTTGGTAGATGTGATCGGTGGTAAGCCGTGTTGGTTGGTAGGTTACAGTTATTACAATCTTCTTTTTAAAAAAGATAATTTAGGCGTTGTGACCAGAAGGAGTTATGAACAAACTCAGGCATGTATGAAGAGCAAGGTTGCCAAACTGCTATAAATGCAGGCGTTGTGATATACACTGGTTGGGAGTTATGACAAAGTTGGGTGTTATAAAAAAGAAACGTAGTTGGGAGTTGTGAAAATAGTTACGAGTTGTGACAACATGCATAAGTTGGGAGTTATGATCAATTTTGGAATTGGGCGTTATAAAAATTGAGAGTTGTGGTACGGATCCGATTTTTCTAATTTTCACGAAAACGAGTGGACCGATTTAAAAAAAAAATCAAACGTCAAAATAAATGACTTTAAACAAGCTATTACTTAATACCCCTTGCTATTTAAAAATTTTAATCCTTGATCAGTCTGGAAACTGAAAAGGATGTTTTTGTTGCCTGTAAACTTAATTTTTATACAGTAATTTGTGATGTTTTTAGGACAGAGAATAGCATTAGTTTGTTGTTTTTGTAGTAATAGGAGGCAAGCACTCATTCCAGTAATTTTTAGAGTTTCAGTTATTTCAGGCGCATCTACAACTATTCAAATTGAATATATTGTTTATTTTGTAATTTAAAATTCTAATACAGAAATTAAGAATATCCTAAAGTGAAATGTAGGTGTGTATTACACTAATATGGTACAATCAAAATTTCACCACACCAGCGCAGAAACGCATTTTTAGCTAACTAATTACACAGATATTACTACTTGGTACCCTAAAAACATTAGTTTGCAGCTGCTCCTTTTCTTTATAACTCCTTTGTTTTTGATTGTTTGTTTGTTTATTAGTTGTTCTACAATATACTTTTTTACACTATTTCCAGTTTGTCTTCTAACAACAAACACAAAGCAACCTAAAATTTTATTTTATTATAAGTGTATATTTTTAAGTTGGGCTTTGCACTCTGACGTCAAGTTTTTCGAGCAGCAAGGTGTCTTGTAATATTGACTTTACTCTATATAGATATACACTGCAAAATGTTAAAATAATATTAAAATTTTGAAGCTAACAAAAACAATTTGAGGTTAAACATTTATCCTTTGTACGACTGTTATTAAACATTGATTTCTCATTGATCATTAGTAATTTAGAGTAGAAGCTCTGACTCAGCGACGGTTCTTGGTTATTTGGTCAGAGGAAAAAAAAATTTTTTATGTAGTCAACTTTTTTGAAACAGTATTAGCAAAAGTTATTTGTGGTCAACAAAAGTAATTTGGTGATAAATGAAACGATGTTTCAATTCAATTCAAATAATTTTTAAAATTTAACTAAACACATAAACAATATTTTAAAAAATATATCGCGTAGTAAAAAACTTACTTTAAAAAAACAACTAAAAATAAAGGAATCGGTCTGGGACTTGAACCCACGTACGTAATCGCGATAATTCAGCAGTAATGCTCTTAAACAACTAATCCACGCCGCCCATCAACACGTTTTATTAAAGTAAGCTTTTTACTATGCGATATATTTTTTGAAATACTTTTCATATAAAATTAAATAGTGGTGGATCCATAATGTTTTGGTAATTTTTAATAATAAATTATAACTTCTGCTAAACCAATACTAATTATGTATGTCTTTTATTTTAAAAAACTTAACTTATTAGGGTGGTACCAATTGTTTATGGAAAAAGTGTCGGTAAGAAAATTCTGAAAATTTGCGAACATACCAAAGTCGATGCGGGTCATTCAACCAAAATACTTTAAAAATGACAAAACTTTCGGTTTTAGCGGAAGTCAACTTGTTTATTTTGAATCGAACACTCTATAAATTACTACAATTTTTGATTCTACGTCTAATTCTAGGCATATTTCATGTACAATGTCACATACCTCACCTCAATCGTTTCTGACTTATTTAATGTTTTATGTCAAAATTGGTGTTTGCAGATCAAAAACTAATTTGAAGTATCAAGTATTCAAAAATATTTTTACTTGGTTTGTGTATTTATTTATGTTAAGCTGGGTCCGTTTGAACAGTATTTGTGCAAAGTTGTAAAAAACAAATCATAAAGAGTGTTTGAAAATTGGTATCAAAATAGTAGTTTTGAAAATTGTCAAAGTTCATTTTTTTCAAATGGAAAATATCGATTTTTATATTTTTATCTCATTCGTGGTCCAAATAAAAGAAAATAAATAAATACTTCTGATGATGACTTGCAAATATTAAAAAGTCGAAATTATAGTTAAGTTTTTCAAATAAAAGACATACCTACATAATTAGTATTGGTTTGACTGAAGTTATAATTTATTATTATTTTTGATATGTTTGGTGAAATTTTCAAAATTATTACGCAAAACGTTTTCTCATGCACATTCTAAGTATTCTAATACTGGAAATAGGGATCCTATAAACACTTTGGGGACGTATAATTCAGACTTTTCAAATTCCCCATTTTCCGAGATACACGGTATGGTAATACAATTCCATTCTATATGTTCATTTTGATTTAAAATATTGGAATATTAAAATAGAGATAGAAAGCACCATTCAAAATTATTAGTTTCAAAACACTTCAGAATTATTTTTAAAAAATATTGTAGCTTCTGAAAAATATTAGAAAGCAACTAATTATTTTTTTAAACCTTAAATTTAATATTTTTGCAAATAAATCAAATTTTCCATCACATTCATAAATTACAAATGCAAAATTACGTTAACATCAAGGTACTTACTATGTTTCTCCGTGCATTTGCGGCGAAAAGTATTGTAATAATTATTTTAAAGTGTTACAAATTATATACACCTCTTACCCACAATTTGTATGTTAAAAAATTATAACAATAATGGTAAACGCGTCCAATTGTCACGTTTACAGTAGAAATATTTGTCTAATTATTGCAAGTCTGACGTTAGGTTAGGTTAGGGTAGGTTATGTTAGGTTAGAGTAGGTTACGTTAGGTTAGATTAATGTTATTATTACGGTCATACAAATTTATATAAATTTGGTTAAATTTTGAGTTAGAAACCTTAAAAAAATATGTTTTTGGGACATCCGTAGGAATATGGTATTCTTAGTAAATCCATTCTTTTCCCAATTTTGACATAGAAAACAAAAAATTTTTTATAATCAAAACAAATTTAATGATTTCCTGATACTGTTGACACTCTAAAAAGGTTTCAATTGCAATACGATTAATTTTATGTTATTTAATGAAATTTTCTTCTTTTTTTAACATTTTCTTACATTGTGTATTAATTATTAACCTAAGTTGATTAAAATTTAATGAATAAAATAAAATTACACACGTTTATTCTAAAACACGGTGTACAAAACAATTTTCAAAAAAATATATTTCTCTGCCAAAGTTAAACAATTAGGTAAAACTAAAAAATCAACAATTTTTCTAATTAAAAAAAAACAATAAATACAAAATCATGAAAGTATCTTTCAGATTTACCATAAACTGGTACGATAGTAGAAATAAAACGATGTTAAAAAAATAGTTATAATTGTGGAATATTTAATTTATTACCACCTTTCATTTAATTCTTTTTTGAATAATTATTATCATTAAAGATATTGTTAAATAAAATTCACATAATTTCGGTACCTCGACAATGAGTTGTCAGACAAATTGATATAGATCTTATTTAAAAAGTTTATACTTTTCTTTCAGTTTAGCAGAACACACCTAAAATGGCCTAAAATCTAATGAAGTTAGTAGTATAAAAAAATCATAAATAGGTGGTAATATTAAAAGTAACGTATATCTCAAAAATAATTATTTGCCTGGAAAGGACTACGAGGATAAATTGAAAAGGCATGAATAACAATTTTATTTTATCAACATAATTCGCGTCAAGTTCAATACACTTGGCCCACCTATGTTCAAGTGCTCTTATTCCATCCTAATAAATCATTTCTTCCAACTGCTCAAAATACTCATTTGTGTCAGCAATCACATCTTCATTCGACTCGTACTTCTTTCCTGCATAAAATTTTTCAAGTTTGGAAGTAAACTACAGTGAGAGGGGGCTAAATCAGGCGAGTAGGGAGCATATGGTAACCGTAACTCATTAATTTTTGCCATAACAATAATATATTTGTAGCAGGGTGCATTATCTTGTTGAAATGGAAAATCCGGGTTGTTTTTCTATAATCTTGTCTTTTAACTTAACAAGTAGGGTTGCATAGTATGTTCCGTTAATTATTTTACCCTTTTTAAATATCCACAAAAGGGTGTTTTGGCATCCCAAAAACTGGTGCCAAAACTTTTCGGCCGACGGAACTGTTTTGGCTTTTGGAGCAGGTTCTGCTTTGGACTGCTAAACTAGTTTAATTGCTGCTTAGTTTCTGGTGTTCAGTGGTGAATCTACGTTCTATCCATTGTAACAAATCGTCGCAAAAAATCTACTGTATTGAGTTTAAACAAGGTCAAACACTTTTCGAAACAGTTTTGCGCTCCAGTGTGAGCAGTCGCGGCACCCATTGCGCGAATAACTTTCTCATACCTAAAACTTGGGTAAGGATATAATATGTTCGCTTTGTTGAAATGCCCACAGTATCCTCTATCTCCATCACTTTCAATCCCCGATCATTCAAGAAAATTTTATGGACTTTTTCAACAATTTCTGTCGTAGTGGCTGTTTTGGTATTTCTAAAAGCGACGCATTTTCTGTGCTCTAGCGACCACGTTTGAAGTTCGCAAACCAGTACGTGGAGTAGGTACAAAGGTGAAGGTTCACGAATGTGCCATCTACCTCAGTTTTAATTTCTTTGCGGATAAACCTTTAATATGAAAATATTTAATAACGGCACAAATTGCAACTGCTTCCATTGTTGCAACTTTTAAAACTTTAGCAACTTTGTCAAACAATTACTATTTGACAGAAATTTTTGAAAATTTCACAGCCAGACAGATAAATGTTGAAACAATATAACGCTATAAAAACATCGGGCAAGTTGAGCAACAGGCGAGTCCAACAAAGTAGTATTTAAGCGGTCGCGAAGCGAAGCCGTTGATTTCTAATTATCTAGAGAAAAAATATCAACAAACAAAAATTATAGAAAGATATTCAAACAAATTTGAGATTAAATATGGTGTTCCTCAAGGTGGTATACTGGGTCCATTGTTATTTATTTTGTATGTAAATGACCTAAGATTTTACTTAAAAAAACTCTTTTGTTTGTCGACGATACCCTTATTTCAGTAGCAGGTAATAACTATAAAGTAGTAGTTAAAAGTAATGAACAACGAATTAGAAATATTAAACAACTGGCTCAAACATAATAAACTAAATGCAAAAAAAAACATATTGTATGGTATTAGGGTCAAAAACAAATTATAAACAGTTTATGAAAGGCAATTTTAAAGTTAAAGTTTAAATTTTGTGACGAATTTAGAAGTAGAGTTTAATCCTCCGTTAAACTTTATCCTTCAAAGATTAGGTATTTTACAAGAATTTGTAACCAAATTATTAAAATAAATAATTAATACATAATTAAAGACTATTTATTTGATACTATTTAACAAGAATTACAAAACAAGTTAAGGACAATTACTAATATCTTCTGAATAAAATGCAGTTTTCTTTAATTAATTTATAATTGATGTGGTTGGTTACCTTTTAGGAAAGGGTTTAGTAGGAAACTGCCACTTCCGATACTTTCCTAAACGTAATTAAATAAGTACAGGAAAAGCTATAAATTTATACAGAAACCATCTCATCTTAAAAAAAGATGCGCAAGTTCAGAAAGTTTTGAAAAACAAGAACATAAACTTTTAAAGTTTCAGTTTAAATTGATGAATAAAAACACATTGCTAAATAATCAATAGTTAATAAGATCGATCAATAAATATTTAAATATTAAAATAATATGCTTCCTTATAAAACCAATACTTAACGACCACATTTAAAAACCATATTTTAACGTAAAAATAATTATTATGCATTAAAAAAGCTCTCTTTTTTAATATATAATTATAAGTTTATTACAAAATTAAAACGTTGATATTCATGGGGCTCTAGGATTACGTAAAAATATATTAAATTTTATTTTAATGCACATTTTATCAGCCAAAGCAGAATGAAAACGTTTGAACAAAATTTATACGACCATTTTTTATATAAAATTCTAACATATATTATCGTAATTTCAACAAAACTGCACAATAAAATCTAATGTTTAATAACTAATTTCATTCATAAAATTAAACCGATACAATTACTGAATGAAAAGTATAAAATTTTTAGTGTTTTTCTGTAACAAAAGTTCGTTATTAAGATGTTAAATGTGCGGCAGTAAAGAACAAGAAGAATGTGTTTGGTCGGACGTTTTGCGGTCGCAGGAAAATTGTAAAGATTATATTTGTCGTTTGTGTTATGGAATACAAAAACGAGACACATTAATTTCCGGAAAGACGTCAAAAACAAAACGAGAAAAGATACAAAAAGTAAACTTTTAATTTAGTTTGCAAACGTCTGGACATCTCGTAATTCCATAACATCGCATCTATCTCAAAATATTCCCCCGAGCTTGGGGGTTTTCTGTTATTATTTATGAAATACAACTTTATCTAGACCATATATCTATGTCTGGCGGGACGACAATTCCAAAAATTGAATAAATCAAATCAAACCATGCAATCTTATAACGGCTTAATGGTCTATGTGCACAAAGACGAAAATCGTCGAAAATTGTCAAGATATACTTATCAAGAAAATTCTATTTGTTGCGACGAATTGAATCTATATATCATATTACAATGCGCAGAAAATAGTCAACAATTTTGAATTACGTAGATTCGCATTGCGTTCTTATCGCCCATAATAAACGAACGCCGGATAGATTTTTTTTTTTTTTTTTTTGAAATGGGGAATATTAATGTCAAACCTTTTGATTGCTTCGAAATAACAAAATTGTTAGCGAGCACGTTCTACATTAAAAAATTCTAGTTAATCACTCGTTTTCGTGCACTTAATCATAGCCAATATTTTAATAATTTTTGAATCAAGTTATGTTATTTGTTTGGATTATTCACTCCCTACGGTGTAATTAAATTTTTTTTTATTGCAGTCAGCATTGCGTTACAACTTAATTAAAAAAAAGCGTTTTAAGTTAGCATCGCGTCTCTTGCTACCGTGTAGTTATTTTTAATTTATTTTGTGCTATTAGTTTGGTTTCTCAATTATTTTGAAATGATACCTAGTAAATTAGTACAAAATTAGAAACGCCTTTTACATTTACTTTTAATTCTGTTAGTATTTAACAAACTAAATACAGTAAAATAATTAATTGCACGTTGTTTTTTTAAAAAATATGGTTCAGCAACTTCGTCTCAAATAAAATTTCTAGGTTAGAACACCAATTCTAACCTTTAGAACTGATTATTTTAAAATTATTAGACTACATGTTTGATTTTGACACATAAAGTGACATTGATTTTTTGTAATCAAAGTAGGTGTCGAAATGGTAACTAGATTAGGCAGGTTTTATGCAAAGCGTTTTGTGACGCGCAACAGAGTCAAATAGGAGCATTTCTGCACGAACGCGCGTGTCCTAGATACCCACATAATGAAATTGAACGAAATGTCATAACGTCGTAAAAACGTGTGACAGACGCGGTACGAGTCGATTTTACGTTCTGGAACGCGCAACACAAAACGCCTTGCACAAACCCGTCCTAAAAAAACGTTAGAATTATCTGTCACTAGTTACAAAAAGTAAAACTTTTCGTCATTTTTGTGGTTGTGGTTTTTCCTTTTTAAACTTTTTTTTAATTAGAAAAAGATTCAGACAGTTTTTGGAATTTCAACAATGACATGAGTTGCTTGTTTTCGATGGCACCAAGAATTTATAGATGTATAAAAAAACAATGATTTGCAAAGTTATTCAGGTGCCCAAATTGTTGCACTTACTGAAAATTTACTGTAGCGGTAATTATTCAGACAGATTCACGTTTGACTATTCAGCAACCCTAATCAGTTCCAGGGTCTGTGATAGCTGGATTTCCCGACTGCTAACATCGGAGCTCAAAGTAAATATTGGAGAAAGTGTATCCACGAAAAAGGAGAAGAATGGTAGTTTAATTATTAGTGGAGATGAAACCTAGGTGTCTTGCTATGATCTGGAGATAAAACAGCAAAGCACACAGTGAATAGAAAATAGAGAACCCAAAAATACGCAAAAATTTCTCACCAAAGCTACTGCCGTTACATTTTTTTTTTGGTACATATCCATAGAATTCTGTAAAACTACAGTAACCACCAATTACTGTATAAAAGTTTTGTGCCAGTTAATTAAAAATCACATTTAAAGAAACTGATTGAGTTGTTTGAAAAGTGGAAATTGCTCGTGGCTAAGGTTGTGGCCGAATTTTTAAACAGCAGAAATGTGCGTTGTATGTCATATAATCCTATTGTGACTCCATGCGACTTTTTTTCGTATCCTCAAGCAAAAAAAAAGACCATAAAGTCGCTAATTTCTCTATTAGAGCTTTAGAAGCAATTTTTAGAAGGTTTGCCTAAAATGGCTGCAGTTATGTATTTGAACAAAGAATGGCTTTGGTTATGTATTTGAACAGTGACAACATCGTTGGAATAAGGTCATTGCACTGAAGGGAGACCATATAGAGCGTGACAAATGTATTGTACTTTTTCAAATACCGACTATTCCTTATTTTACGTCATATTACATAAAACTATCAAATTTGACATTTTCATAAAATATTGTTTGAAAATAAATAAATACATATTCAAAATGATGCCCAAGAAGACTTCTGCTGAGAATGCGAATTCAAAAATTTTTGAAAAGATTTTACGAAAGGTTAAACTGAATTAATTTTTCATAAAATTCAATCTCTTGAGATTTTTTTAAAAAATTCTAGTCCCACAACTCAATCGCTAACAAACTCTGTTGAGTAAACATCTCCGCTTCCAGTCGAAATTCGCTCCAAAAACGAAATTTTTTATCTTTTTACATAAATGTTGATTAATCGGATATGTTTATTTATTTGTTCACAGACATGGAGTTCTTATTATTACTGAGAGAAATTAATTTAAAAACGTTTTTAATATAATGAAGATATTATATCATGTACACTGTGTCCGCGGATTGGGGTACTCATTTTACGACCAAGTTCTGCTTTTGAAAAAATGAATTCATGATAAGAAAATTTTAGATTACATGTAGAGGGTGTTAATAAATTAAGAAAGTAGAAAAATGCTTCAAGGGATAAGTACCATTATTTATTATTTTTACAAAACTTTATCAAAAAAAATTGTTTATAAACTAACGATAAGTCTAAATACAAATTTTGAAATAAAAATTTGAATTCTTAAAAATAAAATAATATTAAGTTGAGTTGGAAGGTAGTTATGTAGAATAATTTTTCAAAATTCGAATAATTACTTCAAAATTTGTATTTAAAATTTAGTTTATAAAAACTTTGCTTTACAATTTTTGTAAAAAATAGAAAATAACTGGTACTTATCTTTTAAATCATTTTATGCTTTCTTAATTTATTAACACCCTGTACATGTGATCTAAAAGTTTCTTATTGTGAATTCATTTTCTTAAAAAGCAAAACTTTTATAAAAATAACTTTTAGTCGTAAAATAAATAATAATTTTTTTTCCCTATTGGGTACCCCAATCCGTGGACACACTGTATGTGCAATTTCAAACACCCGGTTTGAACAAAAGATGCAAAAAGCAAAAAAATGAGACAGTACAAAAATGAATTAACTACGTATTCATAGAATGTTTAACAGTTAAAAGGACATAGATTTTATCAAAAAGAATAAAGAAAGTAGAAAAAAATTAATTTTTTAAATTTGTAAAAATTAAAAAATAATTGTTTTGCGCAGAACGTGTGAAGGAGTGTCTAACGTGTGTGGTAATTTAAAACATTTTGCTTAAAAAATAACATAACAGTCGTATAGCAAGTACGTAGCAACTAACAAAATTTTAATAGAAAAAATACGGTACTGTTTTAAAGATAACTCTTAAGACAGGTCCAGGTACTTGATTGTTAAAGACTGCCGCGTATGCCCTCTTTTTTTAAAAATAAGGAAAAAGAAAATTATGTTTTAGAAAAAAATAATTCAAATAAAACCTGTAGCAAATAACATTTTAAACAATTTCTTTTTGATACCTTTATTTTTGTATAAGTAATTGATATTTTTAGAAATATTGTTAAAACAATTACTGTCACGTGATCTCATCAATTTGATCGGATCAAAAATAGTTTAAACAGAAGTTATGCACAATTAAATTAAATTTTCCAATTGCGTGGTATAATAATTTTATTATTTAACCCAAACGAGTTAAGTAATGTTTAGCAACGCACTCTATATAATTTCACTTTATTTTGAAAATACATTTTTACATTTTCTAAATTAACAATGCAATTGCAAAAAAATATTATATTAAAATCGTTGTTCAACCGTTCCATTATGACTCTCATCGCTCCGCTCGTTGCACAATAGACTGCTTATACAACTAATTTAATAATATACTATCTATTTGAAAAAATAAAGTGTAAAATGAATATTTTTGAAAATATTCCGAGATTTGATAATTGTATGTAGGTAATGACCCTTTTGGCGTGGTGGATTATCCCCAAAATATAATAAAAATTAGTGTAAGTTACCACTACGTGACAGGTTTATCATACGGACGGCCTCCCGCGGGACGGTCTCCAGACAGATTTTTTTCTAACTCTAATTTGTCAAAAAAAAGTTATTTATAAAATGTGGATTAATTAACTCGCATTCTTTATACCAAAATAAACTATACCGTATGTCCCATCAAAAAGTAAACATACACGTTTTCTATGTTAAATTCAAAATTAATGCATATTTGTTTTCTGGCACAATTTCAGCACAATAAGCAATATATTTTATTGGATAGATAAACGAGTACTGGTAATGTAAGTGTCTAAAGCTGTTTTAATAATAAATTTATAATGATTTACACCAAAAATCCGCGTTCGATCCCAATTGTTGTAATTTTTTTATGAATAAAATTATTGTGAACGTTATTAAAGTTTAATATTTTTAAAGTATTAAATTCACTTTACAAAACTGTATTATAATGGTAATAAAAATAATAAAAAAAAATACTGGAGTCGGAATCGAACCCTGGTTAGAAAGCGTAAAACATTACTAGGCAACAAACTAATCAATTCGTCCACGAAGGTTGCTTAATAAGTGAAAATTCATTGGGTTAATAAATAAAAATTCACAAAAATAACTTGTTTTAGTTTTTTTAGTAAAAACGCTGTGAATAGGTACTCATTATTATCACATAAATTTGTTTTATTTTATCTATCCAACATAATATGTTGTGATACAATGTTCGACTTGCGTCAAAAAAAAAAGATAATTGAAACGTAATAAACATAGAAGATCTCTGTTTACCGAAATTATAGAAATTTACATTCAAAATATTACGAACTTTCTATAAAAATTGTAGAACATACAGAGGTGGTATAATGTAGTCGAGGCATACAAATTATAATGTTATAAGTAAGAAAAAGAAGGAACAGGATTTTGTTTGTTTCTATGGGACGAACCACCCATGATGGTATATTATTATTTTTACCGTGTCTTTGATTGTAATAAACAACTGTTTTTAGTTAAACTTTTATGTTACTTACAGTAACATACGCAATTAAAAGCAAATACAAGGCAATGTCTATACATATATAGAATAGAGAGGGTGATAGAGAATTAAAAAAAAATTAAAATAGAAACTATATCCGAAAGATTGACATAGATAAAGCAATAAATAATAATTAATTAGTGGGACGTAATTTATTATTTGCTACTGCTGTTCAAGCACCCACGGTATTATCCAAGTTGGGACACAATTTACATTAATGGCAATTTTTCACACTTAAACTAAAATCATAAACTGAAACAATCGGAATTATGTTTAGCGTGGCACCTTCATTACCTTCCTTAGAATTTTACCATCATCGAAGGTTTCGATTATACTCTTAATTAAAAGCATATATTATGAATTAATATCCTTTTCAAATACTATCATGCCAATTATTATTAAGTCATGTCCACCAGAAGTATAAATAATATAATTGTTTTCAACAATGAACAATAACAATAACTAAATTTTATGTTTACTAATATTAATTGATGTCTTGAGTCAAATGATAAAACTACATAAATAAATCAAATTTAAATGAAACCAGTTAAAACGTGATGAATAAAACTAATCTATAAATTAGAAAAAAAAAATAGTGGGACATAAAATTATGTCGTAATTACTTTATGAAGAAACAAACATTAAAGTTAGCCTGCATGGCACCGATAGGTTATCGTTGTCATATGCCCTTTTGTTATTGAGACGTTGTAAAGAATATTTCTAACAATATTTCTGAACGATATTGTAGATTTATTGTACTATTATGTAATGTGTTACATTTATCGTTTGTGATTGTAAAGAAACGGTTTATTTTTAGCTTACTACTGGTATTGAATTGTTTTATTACGATACCAAAGGTAGATAATTTATTATGTAATACCTACCACAATAAGTTACAATAAGTTTTATTGTTGTAGAAAAATTGGGTAAATCACCCAAAATTGAAATCCTATGAGTAAATTGAAATCCATACTTAACATCTGCTAATCCTACAAGCGAAGTTAGTACAATTAAATGTAGTAATTTATCTAGCAGGAATCACCTGCACATGAGCTTGAGACATAAAAATATCTAACGATAACGTGCTGTTGCTTATTCGTTAAAACGAAAAAAATATTTGCGGCTTCAACATTAAAATTTCAAGTCAAAGCACACAAAAAAAAATTAATGATAAATGTTGGTAGATTTTGTTATATGAGAATAAAATTTAGTTTTACGCATTAACGGGTATTTAAATAATAAACTGTGTTGGGTAGGTCTTGAATTTTTTTTGTAATTTGGTAATTTTTTTTAAAGTAGTCAGCTGATACAAAGTTTAGGTTAGAACTCAAGGTATCTAAAAAAACATTCATATTTGCCAATTTTTAGGTTACGTCTACAGTGTGTCCACGGATATAGGTAAAAAATTTTTAATTTTAGTTTTAGCGAAAAATGTTATTCTTCATAAAAAGTTTTGCTTGTTCTAAAACCCCATTAAATAATATAAAATTCAAGTTTTTCAAAATCATTTCATAGTCAGTTTTATGAAAACTGCTTATAAAGAATTTAGAAGGAGAATTGAGAGATGTTTTCAAGTTGGAGGAGGATATATTGAATAGATGTTCTTTGTTTACTGTTACTGTTAGTTTTTCTTACATGATTACTCTATATTGTTATTTTTGATAGTTACTATAATTCTTCGAATTTTACTTCATGTTATGGGGTTTCAGAACAAGCAAAACTTTTCATCAAAAACGACATTTTCACATAGAGGATACCCCATCCGTGGACACACTGTATATCACGATCTACGCTACCACGCGTTATATTGCTGAACTTTTGTGTATACTGTAAACATAATTAAAGCAATACAATTCTACGGCCTACCCAGCTCAGTTTATCATTTGAACTCTTGTTGCACTAATTTTGGGTGTAACAGGTGTATAAATAAATTATTGAAAATGTGAATCGAGTACACGATGCTATATGTTGAGAACTGTATGACATATAATAATGTATGAACGAAGGATTTTCTTGTAATGAGTTCCATATTTGTAGAAATACTACGACCCAAGAATATTACTAACAATAGGCTAATGACTTATCTGAGATTTCTGTTCCATGTAATATTAATCTTATGTTTCATGTTTTTTGATCTTCGATTTTTTTAAAACTGTTTAAACATAAAAACAGTTTAATAATAGGCTCATATGTACCAGGTGCCTATTAATAGAGGTAACCCGCTGTATCTCAGAAACTATTTATCGTACAACTTAAGGAAAAAAACGCATAAGATAAACTGCTGAAAATTATGCAGTTTCTCTTATGCGACTTTGATATACAAATTTGTGCGATAAATAGTTTCTGAGATGCAGCTCTTAGTTAGACCCCTGGTTAATATTCTATAGACCTCATAAGGTATTCAAAATTGACATTTAAAATTTACTTTATTTAAAAAATACTTATAGATTCAAAAATGAGTAAATATACTAGGTGTTCGATCAATATAAATTGTGTCGTAGATTGGATGTAGTTTCGTTTAGTTACAAATTTGCTGCTTATAATGAAGTATACTTTAGATTCAGTATTGAATAAAGTGTGGAAGAAGGGTTCAGTATAACTGTCTCATTATCTTTCACAGATACGTAAACATTTCAAAAGAACAGCTAATGAGCAACACAATAAAGTTTTACTTCCTAAGGATAAATTAGCGTTTTGGAAGTGGCTAGAGAAATCAACAAATTCATATTTTAAAATAACCATTTTTATCAGTAAATTAAGGGCAGAAAAAAAAACGTTTTGCAAAATATGTAAAAATAATTTTGATTTTGGACAACCACAAAGCACGCTCTTCAACAATAGTTTTTTTGAGAGAATGTGATCTTATTTGTAGATGTATGTATTGACAATAATCTAGGACATTACTAGTATCATATATGCAGCAACTACATAAAATATTGTCGGTAGATATACCAACAACAAAATATGTCTATCCTAGGCATAGTAACATGTTCTAGTATTTTCAGTTTTCCCCAACATCTGTTACTTATAGAGCTTTAGCTTGTTTGGAAATATTTATTAGAGACAGAACGATTTTGGCCAGTTTATTTGACTAAGACAATAATTAAACTTCAGTTGAAGGAAACAATTATGACATTTTCTTTTTACATCATACTAATTCACACACAAAAACCCAGAACTTAATTAATGATTCTGATGAAATTTTTCAAACATGAACCAACATTTCTGAGCTTGGAAGGAAAAATACAGAAAAGATAGCAACAAGAAATTCCTAGAAGAACACCCGAAAAGAGTAATTTGATGGAAGTTTATAAGAAAAACAAAAAAAAACAAAAGAACTAAGACAATAAAGAACTTCAAACGCCGTCTGTCAATTGCTAAAATTTAAATTGTTGCACTTCTTTGCATATTTTGGAAAAATTTTTCGTACTACAACGAACAAAAGTTTGTCCAATACTTTTTAAGTATTATAATCAACAATAGAAAAAACAATTCGTTTGGCGACTGATACTAAAAAATTGTTGTAATTGATTTCCGTCGCTCATACAAATATTTAGTGATAGTCGGGGTTTCCACCTCATTTATGCGTGCAATGGCCATGCAACCATTCAGAAATTAAAAATAAAATTTGCAATTATCGCTGGGCAGTGATTTATCGGCTTGGCAAGAATTCGATATGTTGCGTCAAGAAAAAAACATCTTGTTTTTATCGCAGTGTTAATGAATTCATAATGGTCACCAAACATCTACAATTATTGTAGTATCAATTTTTATATTTAATATAAGGACCTACTTAAATAATAGCTAATATTACGTAAACATAGCGTAAATGGATTTTCTTAAGTCTGGTGTAATTTTATTTTGTAAATAAAAAATTACAATTTTTAAAAAATCGCACTGCGACTACGGAAACAAAAAAAGTTTGTTGCCGCATTTGTAGCAATGTGGTTGTCAACAAACTCATAATGTAAATAACGAGTGTTCAAACAAAAATTGGCTGATCAGACCATAAATATAATTATTTTTACAGTGTACACAAATAGTAGAGCAAAATAACGCATGGTAGCGTAAAGCCTTAAAACCCAATAACAATATAACTAAAAAATCAACAGAAATAAATTTTTGTTTGATTTTGCACAAAAGTACTGATTAGGCTAAAAGGATTGGAAGTTTTAAAGAAAATATCAAAATAAAATTAAGAAAGTCGTTTACGCTAGAAGCTTGAACTCTAACCTAACCTTTGTATCAACTGACTGTTTTGTTAAAAAAACTAGCAAATGTCAAGAAAAATCCAAGACCAGCTTATATAAAACATAAGTGAAATGGGTGTTCATTGCTCCACTAGAGTTGAAAAGACTAACCGCCTTCTTGTACAGTTGTATACCGCACTTAAGTATACACCTCTGATGAGCTCATAAAAAGATCGAAATGCGCATCAGGTGTTCTTTCGTTACATGTATGCTACTGTACAGAAACAATTCGCTTGTTGTCGACAGGAGTGTTAAGCATTAAAGTTATTACTTTTGATAACAATAATGCACATAAACATTTACTGTCGTTACAGTTAACTGTTGACATCTCTTAACTTAACATTAACAAAAGATTATATGATTTTGTATTCTTTAATAATGTAGGGTTCCTTACAATAAGGCCTTCTTTGGGAGTTAAGGTGAACAAAGAAATAAGTCAATTTATTCGTCGACGTTTCAGCAACAATGTAGCGTTGCTGGATTGGCTTGATCCTTTGTTTACCTTAACTCCTAAAAAAGGCCTTATTGTAAAGAACCCTACATAATAACTAAACAACTCTAGAGCGTAAAAAATATGTCAAAAAATAACATGTTTTGTGGAAAAATATGGGCAAATTTTTTTATAATTTAATTTGTTTTTATTGCTAATTATACGTTTGCATTATTCGGGCTTAGTACATATTTTGAAATTTAACTATTAAGAAATAATTTATAGTCGATTTTATTAATAAAGAAGTCACAAAAATCAATATAACAGCTATTTATGTTACCAATGACATAACGCCTGATCTACAAAAACCATGTACCATTAGTTGTTACAATATTTCTGCTAATTTAAATAAAAATGTTTAAAAAAGGAATTAATATTTTGAATTAAAATTTTAATTTAGTGTGACCAATGTAATAATGGTTACTATTTTCAAAACGGATGTCAAAATCAACTGACAAGTGTCAAAAATTTTATTTTCTATAATTTAGTTACAATAGATAATTATAAATGCACTAAATAGTATCACCATATACAGGCTGTCCGTTTTTGAGTGCCGCTATGGGGATTTTGCTTATCTTAAGAGATACGAAGTCGGTTAAATTAGGGAAAAATTGGGTTAAATTGGGGAATAATTGGGTAAGTGATGTCATATTCGAATTTTTCATAAAAAAGTGTCTGAATAATGTCTTGGTTAGAAATGTCTAATCTGATTAGTTTATCGGCAAAAAAAAATCAGAACTTTTCGTTTTTTTTCAATATTTTCAAAATTATTAAAGATATTTTAAATTTCAAATTAATCGACTTCGTATCTCTTAAGATAAACGAGATCCCCCATAGTGGCACTCAAAAACGGACAGCCTGTATTATAATACTTATGTATACTGTAACGGCAATCAAAAAGAATTAATTATTTAGTAGTTATCAATATTACAATAAATTATCATATTGTTGTCAGAAATTTTCAAGCAAAATTCCGTATCTGTAGTCATCAGTTCCAAAAATTTTAATCTTGTAATGACAAATCCGAGTATCGTCCGACGTGTTATCCGTATTAAGAGGAATCACTTATTTTGTTTTAATCAATTTAAGTTGTTTCCATGTAAACAGAGGTAAACGGTGTTAGTTGCTAGGTTACAGTTACTACAATTTCTTCCTTTGAAAAAATTAAATTCATAATAACTATTTCAAAAACAAACTTTCTTTGCTGTCATTAGTGATAAGGCGAATTATCTACATCGGATGTTACTGAGATATGTATTTTTTTAGCCTACAGCATTGAATACTTCAATGCCTCCAGTTTAAAGCAGGTGGGCGGGACGCTGCTTGGATATGCTCGTAGTCATATACCATTTTATAAACTAAATTTGTTTAAAAAATTTGGGTTTATTAATTTGCTTTTTTTTTAAATACATTAAAATTGTTAAAATAAGCACTTGTTAAGAAAATGAAAATAATAATCATATTTTGTTGAATAATAAACTCTCAGCCCTCATTATCGCTGCGCCTTTTGTTTAAATCTGCATAACTAATTAAAACAACAATTTGTAATTAAACTGTTATATTTATAATGTTTAAGTTTGTAAATCAATTATAATAAATTGACGTTAAAATTTTTTGAATGTTTACTATTAAACTTGAAATAGTAAATTATTATACAAGTTACATAAATTATACGAGTACAACAATAGCCGCTTATGTAACGTGTGTAATATAAAAATTTTTAGACTTGTCATTTTAAATCTAGAAAAAAAAATTAAAAAAGATAACTCCAAGTTTAAACTTAGACAATTAGTAATTTTTTTTACGAAGTTGGTACTACAACAAATATGATGTCTATCAAATTTCGATTAAGCTGAGTACTTATAATGCGGATTTTGTTAGCGGAACAGCAGAATGAGTGATTTTTTTCTTGTCGCGTTTTCTAGTTACTTTTGGTCTGGCTCGACAGATAAGAAAACACCAAAAAAATTACATGTGACAGATGATAACACTGATAACTGACAAATAATAACATATCTGGTTATGATGAAACATTAGACCTATTAGTATCAAGTTGTAATACAATCCCAAAACTTACAAAGCAACACAACCTCGAATACAACACACATCAATCAGCAGTAGAAGTTACTTTCATTTTTAAATTGATGCAATGGAAATCTGCATTACCGACTTAATTTATTTCACTTTCACTTAGATTGACCTGAAACAGAAATATTTCTAGACGTATTTGGAAAATACGTTTTTTAAATTATTTAATTACTCCTGGGTTTTATTACTGTATTCTTATTTAGGAATAAAAAGTTACTAATCGTGTCATTTTAATAAACAATGCTAAAGTTTTTAATTTCTACTTCCACAATGTTTAAAATTATTCTTCGACAAGGTACCTATAATCTATAATCAGAAAGAATATAGTAGCACATTTACACTATTCGACAAGAAACCTAATTACAGATTAGGTATAAAAATGCATTTCAGATGCTGAACCAAGAACCGATCATTATTACCATTAACCAATCTTCAATTGACTGCAGTAATCCCAACTTTATTTTTTTATAATAGACTTTGTTTCAAACAGATTAAATCAAACACATTTATTAATTGTACATGTAAGGATGATTATTTATTGTAAATCTATGATCTATGATCAATCTTCAAAATTTGAGAAAAAAAGTTTTCGCCGTAAGAGATGTGTAAAATGTAAGTAAAATTTAGAATCGCGCATGCGCGTGGAAATATTTAACCTAAAAGAAAACAACTGATTACGTTTGGTACTTAAAGAACGTTATAAGATTCTCAGATTTTGTTCAAACTTTGTGATTTTGAAAAAAATATAATATGTACCTCGGCACTAAAGTTCTTTTTCATGACTTACGTGTTTTATTTGCCTCGGTTATCTTTAGTGTCTTGATACATAAATAACTATTAAACAAATTTATTTAATGTTGTAACAATTACCAACAAGTATAGTTTTCGAGTTACTTAGAATCATATTTCCCACTAAACTCTTATGTACTTTCGAATTTGCAGCAAACTGGAATCCATTGATCGTTTAATGTGATTCATTGCACATAAAACAAAATACAAATAATTTTCAGTTACTGAGTATTTGTGCAACACTAAAAATATGCTTATTTACCTCTTCATTTAAAGTAAATAATTTAATTTTCAAAAACAGTAAGAACAAAACTAGCCCTACGTTTTAAAAATCTTAAATTGTACGTATGTACCTCAGCGATAAATGATAAATGATGTAGTACGCGGACCTCTAAAAAATAGTTTTTTTCATAATAAGTTTTGACCATTTGTTTAGGTTCTTCAGTGGCTACAATTTAAAAAATATTTTGAATCATACAGGGTGTCCTACTGTCATGGACTTTGAATTTTTAAAAAGAAACACTAATTTTTTTATTTTTTATTCTAAAGCTACGTAAAAAACTATGGGGCCTTATGTATACAAGTATTACTCAAAAAGTGATGCTTTTTGAGGTATTGATTTTAAAATTTAAGTGGGCCTAAATATCGGCCTTCAGATATTTTCCGTTTTAGGTGATTATTTGAAATAACAAATTCAAATTTTATTTAGACAAATGAAACACTTTGTATACTATTTCTCAATTCAATGTAGAATTAAATTCCCTACAATTTTGCTATACATATGTGCCTACCAAAAATCACCTGTTAACCGTGAAAGTCGTTTTTATCAAAATACACATCAATTGTCATCGAAATATTAAGTATGCGATGAAGTGCAGTTTACTGTTGACACGGTTGTGTTAGTAATTGTCCAATCTATCACAATTTTATTGTATCTTTGTATTGTTAGTAATGAGAGAGTTTTCGACAGTAGAATTAGTTAGTATGGTTTATTCCACCAGAAAATTAAATACAAGTTTTTATTTGGCAGCTCATAATTGTAATGCCGATAATCTGGAACTACACCGATAACTTTAAGCTGACTATTTTACAAATAATAATGTTTACATACTTAATTAATATTATTACATACAGTGACCGCCAAAGAATTTGCATCAAATGAGAAAAATTTTTGTAATTGAGATATCCAAAAATTTCTTTTAGCAAATGAATCCAGCATATTGAATGACAAAAAAAAGCACTTCGACAAATGTCATGTGCCCACTATCACGGCGGCAAATTTAAAAAATATTCCTTAAATATGTAAAAAGTGAGGTTAGATGACAAGATATTGAAAAATGCCTAAGAGAAAAGTTGTTCAAAATTAGATTATACGTCTATGTGCAATTTAAAAAAAAAATAACGACTTTTTAAAACTATTAGTTTTTCGACATTTTTTCCGGAAATATTGAGGAAACAAAATTTTTGCGTTTGATTCGCATAAAACACAATAAAACCAACAAGTAAACTTCACAATTCAGTAACTCTTATTTATTAGTCTACCAATGGACGGTAAAGAACAAAAAACATTGTTTTTTTAAGACGGACTTTGTTGCAATGACTTACCGAAAACAAAAGGTTGAAATTACAAATTTAAAATTATTTTAAAGTAGTCCTAAAATCAATTCTTCCATTTCAAACCCAATTTAAACAATTTTTTACAATATTGCCTGGATAATAAGCTCACACAAAGACATACAAAAAATTTCCGGAAAAAATGCGGAAAATTGATATTTTTGATAAGTTGTTATTTTGTTTTTTTAATTTGCACATAGACTTATAATCTAATTCTTAGGCATTTTTCAATATCTTTTCATCTAACTTCACTTTTACATATTTAAGGGATATTTTTTAAATTTGACATTTGTCATTTGATATGCTGAATTCATTTGCCAAAAGAAACTTTCGGATATCTTAATTACAAAAATTTTTCCTATTTAATGCAAACTCTTTGCCGATCACTGTATAAATACTAAGGTGGGTAAGGGTTTGCATGTTTAGATTTTCCAAACCTTCAAGCAAATGCTTTGTGAAGACGAACCAATCCACAATTGCACACGATTTCGTCACCATACTATACAGGTTTATACTGATTTTCTGGGACAGCATACATAACACTTACATCACAATACAATATTAAAAATGCACCATACGAATACATAAATAAATAAATAAATTTTACAAAGCTAAAGGATAGATTCAAGAGAACTACGAGAAAAATACTAGAAAACATCCTTGTACTAAAGAGGATGTGCAACTTGACATCGTTATCGTCAGTTGAAAACCCTACCATTGGAGTACGATAAATAGCAGATAACGTTGGAGCTTTAAAAAAACAAATTCCATCCTTATCACTCATAACACTATATCAATATCTCACAAACACAGATTTTGAATGCTAATACGTTTACTAGGAATTCTTCTCGCACTTAACATTCTCAGATTATTCAGTTTTTTCTTTCGGTTATTTAAAATAATCTGTCGAGCGATGTTGTTGTAAGTTTTAATGAATAATTTTATAATTTTGAATTATCAATAAAAATGTTTTGATAGAACGTATATTTGGATTAAAAAAAACGAGTTTTTACAGAATTAAAAAAAATACACAAGGTGTTTTATTTGATTTTACCAAGCTATTCATCATTTTCAATTACAAAGTTTGACATTTTTTATTCATACCCTGTACAACCAATATCAACTTTTAAACCATGGAAAATTAGGGTCGTTACCGCCGTTAAGTTTGTTACCTATTTCAAATAATAACATAAAAAACGGGAAATATCTGAAGGGCGATATTGACAAAAGAAAGTGTCGAAAGTATCACTTTTTGAGTAAGACTCGGATACATAATATCACCATAGTAGATTCAGAATAAAAAATATGCTTCTGTTCAAAATTTCAAAGTTGACAGGTGGTCCTAGAAGTGGGACATTCTGTATAATTAAAAATATTTAAATAGTTAAGACTGATTTAGAAAAAATCTACTTTTTAAAGGCAATATCAAAGGTCCGCGCACTACACGGACAGGCTGTATAATGCACCTCTCGCAATTACGACTATAGATTAGAAAAAATTTAAAATATTGATTTTAGCCAAAGTTGTCTGTTAAAGTAATATTTAGAAAATAAAATACATACATTGTAAGAAATTACCGCAAAATGTTATTTATTTATTGATAAAATACTCTTTGCGGAAGACATCACGCACTCATTTGTTCCTCAACTCACCGCTGTGTGGCTGTTTTCTTAATTCCAAATTCGTGTTCGATTGAATGTTTTCTAACACTTGAATCTTAAAGTACTTACTGTTTCTTCATTAATCACTAGGTACGGTAACCACGTTGTTTTAAAATTGCATTACTCACATTTAAATCCTTGCAATAAAATTATCGTGACAAACGGTAAGTAGATTATTAAGACAAATAGGTTTATTAAACAAAAAAAAAACGCCATAAGGTACCGACAAAGAATGAATCTAATTAAAACCTGAAAAATATCAAATTGTTGA
The DNA here is from genome assembly GCA_030710515.1 of Abscondita cerata. Classification (NCBI taxonomy): domain Eukaryota; kingdom Metazoa; phylum Arthropoda; class Insecta; order Coleoptera; family Lampyridae; genus Abscondita; species Abscondita cerata. The sequence continues at coordinate 309,210 of JALBCR010001050.1, forward strand.
AAAAAGGTGGTAGTAAATAATTATAGATTAGCAACGATCCGAAGATTTTAATCATCTTAAACAAAATAACGCGCATCGCATTATAATAACGACATTCATCATTCGGGTTAAATTATAAACGCAAATAAACTTAGAGAATTCAGTAGAAGCGATTTCATTGAACTGCCAACAAAATGAGCGGCTCTTGCCGTTTGTAATTATAAACATCTCATTATCCGCATAGTTTTAAATCGAAAACAGAACATGCAATTCTAATAACTTAATATATCGTAATAAATTGAAGTCCTCCCCTCGACAATGTTAAATTGGCTCGAATAACTCTTATCATTGTGCATGCAATTCCATGCTACAAAGATAGTATTTTGCACAAAGAATAATAATTGAAAGAAATAAACTTAATTTATGGGTACATTAAAATTCACACACTTTAAAATAATTATAAAATTACAAACGTGTGTCATAAGACAACCATGAAGGTATTCGTTATTATCTTTGAGCTGAAATTACAGTGCAAATTGAGTGGTAGTAAGGCGGATTAAGACAGCGAAGTGCAGTATAAATTATAACCTGTTAAAGGTTTTGTTTGAAAAACGTTTACGCGCAGGTTGAAATTTTCCTTCTTACTCTTTTTTGTACACGAATCGCATAAAAATATCGCAATCAGAACTAATTACATTGAAAAAAAAACCCTCACGTCAAATTCCTAATTAATTAAGTTGAATAGACGTTAGTTATTAATTTTGATTCCCCAGCACGTTATTTTTTATCATGGCGAAATTTGATTTGATTTGATTACATGCGTTACTATATATGGAGTTCCTTTTTGTCCAATTTGCAATTTAACTAACGAGGTGTCTTAATTAGAATTTACTAATTAGCTCACGTGGAGCGGTGCCTTAACATACGAGCCGGAGAAAGTCATTACTGTCAGCGGCAATAAAAATGGTATTTATATTGGTTTCGACTAAATCTTTCGCATACCCACTCAATTAAAAAATTTAATTTTTAGTTTTCCTTGCAACATAGTTGCAAGATTGTATTACCTACTCCTTCCTTAAACCTTCCCAAAATATGAATTATACTAAAACATTTGATACTAGTTTTATTTGGATTATTTTTGTGGTAAGCCTGTATAAAAAAGTTGAAGAGCTTTAAAAGCAGCAACTATTTTAAATTTACTTTTAAAAATTATAATTTAGTTTAATAGACACTACAAAATCAACACGTTTAATTTTTTCATAACCTATTATATTTCGGTGTTGCCAAATGAAAAAAACAAACTAAAGTGCAAACGCCGCCAACTCGAATGAAATAAAACTAACTTAATTATAGGTGTCACTAGTTTACTACAATTATGCAAAAACTTAAGTTTCACAAAAATAAATAAAGAAGAAACTTGGAATGGATTAATAAACAGTTACACTCTACAATCTTTAAAAAAAATTACAATGTAAATATGAAAAGTACTCCAATTAACAACAAAAAATCGCGATGATTGATTATTGTTAAGTCTTTTTGCATAAAGAGGAATGTGGTTAAAGGAAAAATATAAATATATTTAATATAATTACTAAAGGATTTTTTTTTTTTTAAAAAAACTCCCAAAAAAAAACCCCTCCCTTTTTTTTTTTTAAATTTTTTTTTTTTTTTTTTAAAAAAAAAAAAAATTTTAATTAAAAAAAAAAAAATTTTTAAAAAAAAATTATTTTTTTTTATTATAATAACCCCCTTTTTTATTAAAAAAAAAAACCATAAAAAAAAAAAAATAAAATTAAAAATAAAAAAAAAAAATTTAAAAAATTTTAAAAATTAAATTTTTTTTTTTTAAATTTTATTTGTACACTCAATAAAAGAAAAATGAGACAGTTGGGTCGGCAAAATTAAATGAGCATATCTACTTTAAGGATTAGTTTTACCTGACCATATCCATATTGTTTACAATTCAACAACGAACATTTGTCAATATGAACGTTTATTCTTTGCTGATTCATTCACATATCCTAAAGGCTTGTTTGCAATTTCAATAAATTTAGATAATACGATTTTTAGAATTGTTTTGTTTAAATTGCCGTCGTATGACATTTATAAATCCGTTACTCTTATTACTAAACAATTTGTTAATGTTTATTCATTTAATGACAATTAATGATTAATTTCTACTAAATCCCATCAATATGCCAGGTGGTTAACTGAATACCAAATATAAATAATTAACATTGAATATATTTTTTTAATTCCTGCTTCTTATCGCATTAAAAAGAGTGAAAGACAGAAATTGTATTATAAGTAACATTTACTTGTTTTCTCTTGAAGTTATTCTAAGCCGTTGTAATAAATACAGCGTTCATTACTTGCCCCAAAATTATATATAAATAGTAAATAGTAATGTAAAATTAAGAACTGCATTAATGGTTGCAATTTTGGCGGATGTTTTAGTTATTATAATTAATAGTCGTTAAAAGTTAATCCTATGTTTTCTAGTTTTGGTAGACAATACAATTTTTGGAATTGTTTTATTTAAATTGCCGTCGTAAATGACATTTATAACTCCGTTACTCTTATTACTAAACTATTTTTTCTATTATTATTAATTTATATTTATGCGATAAAGAAAGTGAAAAACGTAATAAGGGGTATGACTTTGTTTCTGATTATACTCTTCACGTAATTGTCCCCAGGCATTCAAGCATTGCAGAGTATTGTTCAATTTTTTGGAACAGTGGTAAAAAATAAAAAACAGCAGTTTTTTAAATACCTACTAAAAAATTCATGTCAATGCAAATATTTTATGATCTGCAAAGAATATCGAACAGTTTGAATGCCCAATTTTCATAAGAACGAATTAAAACAACATTTTTTATTCGACAGGACGTTCTGAAACGCTAAAGTCGTTTAGAATCCTTAAAATTAGTTTGACGTTTTGTTTGACATTTTATTGAATACTAAAATATCCTGTTGACACAGGAGAAAAATTTTAAATTGTGACGTTAGAGAACTACAAACAAAATTTATACATAATAATATGATCTTCAAAAATATTTTATACAAATATCAGATAAAGACTTTTGAAAGAAAGAAAAATTATAGGAGACTTTTTTAGAACTTTAATGGCCGGTTGCATCGACACAAATTAAATTTAACCTAAGTTAAAAACTTGGATACAATTGTTAAAACCATAGCAACGATTGTTTTTAATCTGGATTAAATTTAACTTGTGTCGGTGTAATCGGTCAAAAATGTTCTACAATAGTGTTTAAATAATTTCAAACTACTGAACAATGTTACTTTGATGTTTCAATAAAGAAAACAATCAACTTTATTTTTAAGCATAGTCTTTACAATTATATATAGTATCCAGTTTCGAACAATGACGGCTGTGTGAATAGGAGCATTATCCTAGAAAGTGCATTAATGGTTGCAATTTTGGCGGATGTTTTAGCTATTATAATAATAGTCATTAAAAGTTAATCTTATGTTTCCTTATTTTGGTAACTTTTGTAAATACAATACAATGGATGTATTAGTCGATATAATTAGTTAAGTATGTTGTCACCAATACATACTTAATAACATTTCTTATTTCGAGGTATTATTACAATTGTGAGCAATTAGTAGCTCCTTAGAAGAGGGAGTAAAAATATAATAAATACAGACAGTAAACGTTAATTTTGTTCATTTTATTTTGATCGTTTTTAAAAATGCCAGCACATTTACCAACCGACTTAAAAGTTCGAATTGTAGCAGAGTTGGGCAACGGCCTTAGTGTGCGTCAAGTAGCTCGTATGTTAAACGTCTCACATGCTACTGTGGGACGTGTGCGTATAAAGTGGGAACGAGAGCACACAGTACAGAGAGCAATTGGCAGTGGCAGAAGAAGAATTTCTACGCCGGCCCAAGATGAAGCGTTGATTGCGTATGTCGCCGAAAATCCATTTTCAACCTGTAGGAATGCTATACGAGAAACAGAATTTCCTGGATCCCTAGTTACTGCTGCAGCAAGGTTGAAAGAAAATGGGATAAAGAAATATACAGCTGCTTCCAAAGAAGCCCTAAGCGAGGCAAACAAGAGAAACCGCTTAGATTTCGCCAGACAATATGTGAACCAACCACTACAGTTTTGGAACAACGTCATTTTCAGTGATGAAAAAACCTTTAAAAGTTTTAACGATGGTCCAGTGAAAGTGTACCGAACTCAAAGAAATCGGTATGAGGCTGATTACATCAACACAAAAAACGTAACGGCTATTTTTCTGTAAATGTGTGGGGATGGATAAGCTCTAGAGGCCCAGGAGTATGTTCGGTCATCGATGGTCGTTTAAATGCTGACAGATATTTGAACATTTTGCAAAATATTATGGTGCCATCAGTTCAAAATCTCTATCCAGAGGAAGATTACATTTTTCAACATGTAAGTATTCTTATGTATAGAAAGGTTTGTTTACTGTTTATGTTTATTAACTTTTTACCAAATAGGTTTTTTTTTAAATAGTTATTAAGTATATTTTGATTTTTGTTTGAATATATTATTAAACTCGTTTTTCTTGATTTAAAATTATTATTTTGATTGATAAGTTTTTATTGTTTCTAGGATAATGCTCCTATTCACACAGCCGCCATTGTTCGAAACTGGGTACGGGAGAGCAATTTACGTGTGTTGCCCTGGCCAGCTAAAAGTCCAGATTTCAACATAATAGAAAATGTTTGGGGACGAATGGTGAATACAATTCAAGAACAGCAAGGAATAAACTTTATCCCACAAAATAGAAACGAATTAACAGCAGCGATTGAAAATGCCTGGGGACAATTGATGTGGATTATTTAAACCGTCTTGTAACATCAATACCCACTCGTTTGCAAGAATGTATCCAAAACCAAGGAGGCCACACCCATTATTAGTTTATCTCCTTCTTCATCTTCTCTACTTTTCTTATTATTTATTTACTGACTGTATATACTATATATAATTGTAAAGACTATGCTTAAAAATAGAATTGATTGTTTTCTTTATTGAAACATCAAAGTAACATTGTTCAGTAGTTTAAAATTATTTCACTCGCGTTTTGAAAAGACACTCGTGCTAAAAACGCCCAATTTACACAAGAACTCATTCAAAAAACTACTATTGTCAGACTGTTCGATATTCTTTGCAGATCATAAAATATTTGCATTGACATGAATTTTTTTACAAGTAATACCTAGTTATGTTATCAGATAAATAAGAATATAAACAGAAATTACAGGGGATACAAAATCAGAAAAATTATGTTGCCATATTTAATCCGTTTTCGAATGAGTATGCCCTAATTTGAATAGAAAATGTTGATTTACATGTATTTGTAAGTCAACACAGAAAACAATTCCTTAATTTAGAAATATTTTTTTCAATTTTCAGTAATAATAAATAGATATAAAACTAGATTATTTGCTAATGTCTCACATTTTTAATGATGATTGTTTAATATTGTCTTATGTTGTATTTAAAAACTGCTGTTTTTATTTTTTACCACTGTTCCAAAAAATTGAACAATACTCTGCAATGCTTGAATGCCTGGGGACAATTACGTGAAGAGTATAATCAGAAACAAGGTCATACCCATTATTACGTTTTTCACTTTCTTTATCGCATAAATATAAATTAATAATAATAGAAAAATTGTTTAGTAATAAGAGTAACGGATTTATAAATGTCATACGACGGCAATTTAAACAAAACAATTCTAAAAATCGTATTATCTAAATTTATTGACATTGCAAACAAGCCTTTAGGATATGTGAATGAATCAGCAAAGAATAAACGTTCATATTGACAAATGTTCGTTGTTGAATTGTAAACAATATGGATATGGTCAGGTAAAACTAATCCTTAAAGTAGATATGCTCATTTAATTTTGCCGACCCAACTGTCTCATTTTTCTTTTATTGAGTGTACATACAAACCTTTTGGGTATAATTTCTATTAATAAAAAAAAAAAAAAAAAAAATAAAAAAAAAAAAAATTAAAAAAATTTTATTTTTTTTTTGGAGTTAAAATATAAATATTAAAAAAAACAAAAAAAACCACATCTCCTAGGCAAGAAAAATGTGACAAAATTTTTAATTTAAAATTACCTGGGGTAATACGCTTAAAAATAGACCAGTTACAGTTAAAATTGTGAAAGAATTCTGATATTGACGCATTAGTGCTCAAACACATCGGTCCGATGCACTTTGCGTCTTTTTTTAACTTTAACGTACAGCATACATTTTACCCACCACTCGTTATTTGAATACAAGCGCTAGGTATCTGATATTGTAATTCTCTCATAATTTCAACTTTAGTGACATCGCTTAGTTTTCATATTTCATAGAAAACTTTTTCCGAGATTGCACACAATCATTTCTCGACAAATAATTAAAACGAACTTTAATTTTATACACTTTACATAATTTTGAAAAACTTCCAATTGTCAAATTTTTGTAATAATTTTTTAATGTTAACTCTGATCAACTGCGAAATCATTAGGCACAATTTACAATAAGATGCAGAATCTAGCCAGTGGCATAGCAAGCTGACCAATGTGTTTAGCCGGTGATCCTACCCTTTCTATCTTGGGCTACATAAATTACATAGATTTTTATTGAGTTTTTACCAAGTTTACTTAGAAAATCTTGTAGACAATACCTATATAGTTTTTTAAGGACTACTAACAATCGTATTCTGACCGTTGTGCACATTACTTTTCACAGCCTCCTAAGATTAATTGTACCAATCGAAAGCATCTCTTTAGACTTCAAATAATAAATAGCTAATGTATTAGTAACTTTAGCGCTATACTTGTGTTATAGTTTTTTAAAGAGAATTTATCAAAGAATTATTTTAGTCTAAAAAATACTACATGATTAATTTAAAAAATAAAGTTGATGTCATTTCCGCTTAAAACAGAAGTCAGCCATTTTGTGCAAATTTTGGAAAATACTCATCTTGCACACTGGTAAAACTTTTCTTAATATACTTTTTTGTCTATCATGGATAATAAAAAAGTAAATTAAGTGGCCCTGAATTTACAATGAACCATATTGATAGGTATCAACTTTATTGAAAATAATGTAGGATAATGCCTTACGTTGCTGTGACATATATTTGATGTGGATAGTAGTGGTAAACAGTCTGTAAATTACCCTAAACTCGCTATTAAGTGCTTTATACAACTCATTGATTTTAATTGTTTATAAAATAAACTTCTTCTTTAAAATGCTTATAGTTGAATTTACTGAGCTTCATCTTATTAAAAATGTGCATGCAATATTATTCTTTATATGAAATTTCTTAAAAAACTTTTAATTGAAAAAGTTACTTTGGTTAAAATCCTGTACTGAATGGCCAGCTACTGCAATCCGTAGTTCCATTAAATTATTAAATGATAACCGTAATTTACTCCTTTTCATTGCTTTAAGACATTCGTCTTCTTCACATGAGGACGGACATGCTTTTGACGCTGGTAAATTGTTCTCGTTGCCCAAATGGATAATATCGCCAAATGCCGCTTTGATAATTAATGTTTTCGGTGCCGTTTTTTGCAAAAAAACAGTACAACAAACAATTAAAGAAATTCCAAAAATTAAACTTTGAATATTAGCAACATATGAAAAAATTTAAACAGAAAACGTTTATATGTTTATACCATTTCGCTGTAGCGTTTTGAAGTTATTTGCAGTTTAAAATTTGATGTCTACGTCTTGCGGTGTAACGTCATACAACCTGGTAAATTTTTTTTGGTTGTTTATTTGGAGTTTTCTTAATTTTCCGGTGTTCTTCATAGCTTTTTGATAATTTCCAACCTCTGAAAATGTCTATAAATTGTTATCTGTTAATTTTTAACTAATTTAATTGTTTGAATAGTTTCGCATTTTCTCGGGAAAAGATTAAATGTTTTGAGCACAGAAACACACACATTTCCAATTAAACCTTTCATCTGGTGTGTGACTGCTCATTTTAATGCACACACTAAAAATCTTCTAACCCAACAGAACTTTTACGATAAAAGTCGTACAGTTAATGTTCTTAAAAATAAACTTAAAACTACATAAAAATGAAATATATTTATTCCAGGAAGCGGACATTTTGTGTGCGAAAATGTTATGAATCGACAGATCCGTAGCCATCTTAATATTTACTCATACCAATATGTATGTGGTTTCAAATTCTTTCTTACATTATTGTTTTCTGTATTTGTTTTGTGAAAAGATTCACAAGAAGTTTTTTGAAATTTGAGGCAGTTTTGTTGCAAGCAATAACTGAATACCTATGCATTTTAAAAATGAAGGGGTAACCAAAAACTACTAATCCTTGAAATTCCTTGCCGAGATACCATAAAGAGTGTCTCTAAGATTAAAGTGAAGCAGCACTAACAATGCACAAAGTAATTTTTCAAAACTGTGTTCTAAAGATAATTTTTTTAGGAGAAAGTACCCTTTTTGAAGAAATCAACTTATATCAACTTTAAAATTGGGATGCAGAGTAACAATCTGCTAGTGTCTTAAAATCCATATGTTCATTATTAATTTTAATTTCATAATCTATACCTAAAAATTTTTGACACAGGTTTTTAGGTCAAAGAATAATAGTTTCGTTTTGCAGAGTTTGAGGTTCTAATTTTACAACACAATGATACTTTGTCAGACTAAAACAAACTTCAAATTCCTGCAGAGAAAAATAATAAATTGGAGTAGTGTCTTCGTAAAATTGTTATTGTAATACTTTACGTAACTTTGAAAAGTATAAGTGTAAATATAATAGTGGTGCTCTTAAGATTGACCTTGCGGTACTTTTAGGTTTATTTATTTATTACTTGGTACAGATCCTGTTGATGTTTATTGGACAAATCACAATTTGCCCAAACAAATTTAGAAATGGTAGAAGATTTTGCCTTCTGTTCCATGTCTGGATTGGCCCGTAACATATACAGCTGATAATGTGAAATGCATTTCCCAAATAAGGATGCATCCCAAAAATAGATTAAGCAAAAATATGATTATATAATAAAAAGTACAATACGAATAGTTCGAAGTAATTCTTTGTCGGAATCAGTTCAACAGTTTTACTTACAAAGTAATCTGAACGTAAAATTAAATTTTGAAATTTTACCGAATTTTGAGTTACACAAAGTCACTCTCTCTGACTGTTTTCAGGGAGAGTACAAAAACCTCAAGCATGCCAACAGCTTTAATCGCGACCGCGGTTTTGAACTTTCATCTGTGTGGATTTCTATCGTTAACCACGCCTCCTCTCCTGTTTCGACCCAATCAGTGCCAAAGTTAACATCCCGTTACGTTTCTCTGCTATATAACACGGAGATATTTCCCTAATTACTCAGATTTCCTTCAGTCTATAATCTGGGTTAGTTCACAAGTTGATTACTTCTTTTAGTAGTCTATCTTAAACTCTCGTTTGTTTTTTCCAGTGTTTTGCCCTAATAAAGATGGCAATACGTTGGCAACTACGGTTCCCATTTCAACACGGTCCATTTCCGGAAGATGTTTTTGTTCTATCAATGACTTGGGTCACGGAATCCTCAATTCTTACATTGCAGTCAAAAATTTTATGAAAACGTAATGAACAAGCAAATTTGTTGTTGAATGCATGTAAAGTTTGCATACGTAACAAATTCATTTGGAGTTTGTTACGGTAAAAAATTCACGATGATTAGCTATTACTTTTCTAACGTTAAAATTGTCTTGCATACGTGTTAGTTTGCTTATTACGGCCCTGCCTACTTTTACTGCTAGTTTAATAGGACAAGGTCAACGTCTAAATCCAATTGAGCTCGTTTTACGTTATTTCTCTTTGTGTTTGACTGGCCACGAGGACAGTCGTGTTTGTAAAAAAACGAACTGCAAAATTAAATTCTAAACACGAGTGATGAATTAATCTGAAGTTGTTGTAACCATCCGCCTGTTGTGAGATGTAAAGTACATGGGATGTGTAATGGAAAATAAAGCGGGATGTTGTTCAGAATGATAGTTTGCAAGTGAGCTTACTGACCTATATTTCACCACGTGGCAAATAGTTTGCTGCATTGGGTTTCTTTAATTATTATAGTTTCTTTGTCCGATCGTATTTTCTGGGATTGCCTTGCTTAGATTTGATTAGGTCAAGAATTTTTTGGGTGTCTTGTGGAATTGTTATTCCCTTATGCTGTTGTAGTTGGAAAAATTAACCTCTCGACCCTTACTTGTACTCGAGGAAGTGATGCTCGAAAATGGATGTTGAAAACGCTGTTCGGATGTGCCGCTTAGAATTCTGTCACGCAAGATAGCGGGGATTTAGCGATGTTGGGATGTCTTGTCTTAACACCGTAAAGGGCTTTCCATCAAGACGGTGCCGCCGACCTAATTCGCCACCAGTGCTTTACTTTACAGCTATTTCAACTTTAGAGTGTTATTTCGAACAATCTAATTACCAGTACCAAACCGTTTCTTAACTATAACTGGGAACTATTAAAACCTAACACTTCAAAGAACGCCTTAATGACTGATACACGTATGTGATCTTAGTATAAGTAACTTATCTCAAGGTTTAATGTTGAAGAACTTTATGTCGCTCGACAAATTACTTGTACTGGACGGTTTCTTATCCTGTTTATTTGTATTGCTATCAAAGTAATCTTAATTACTTTGATGAATTACGTTATAAGTCAAGGTAGCGCTTATAAATAATTTCCTCATTTTTGTCGCTCAAGGAGGATAAGGACCCGTCTCACTTGATAGCAACGGCTATATAGGTTTGACCTGTTTGCTGTGTCGCTAATTAATTTATATTTATATGTGTGAAATATCAACGAGAGAGCACGATATTCTGTATTGCTACTGATATACCTTTTTTTTGTATGTCTTATTATGTGTGTAACCGATTAAATAGCTCTTAAACCGATGCAACTATTTTAATTTAATTTAATTTATTGAAAAGACCCTTTACGTAAGTCCAAGAATTTACAAATTCGTTCGAGGGCATGACACTCTTTGAATTTCTAATAACGTTTTTGTGTAACCGGGCGACCATTTAATATATTTTATTTATTGTCATATTAGTTGAACTCATTACAAGAACTAGAATTATTTAAGACCCTAGGGTAATGTAATCCTAATCATAAAATCATTTATGTATCTTGCATGAACCTAATTTTTTTAATAAAATGCAAGTTAAATCAAGTCATATTGGATATGATTAATTTGTGCAAATCCAATTATTACAATAAAAATGTTGAACTTAGCCTACAGTTTAAAACAAAATATCTAAAAAGCATGAGATTTGTAACAGTAAAAATTGCATTACACAGACCTGAAGATGTGTTATAACTGCAAAAGGGAAAATTTCACTACATATGATTGTAAAAGTTGCAAAATATTGTTGATCAAAAGGTTCTAAGATTCAGCGATCCTTTATATCAGTTTATGCTAATTATTTAAAAAAAAATCCATAGTTAATTTGTTAATGAATAATCATAATAACTAAGAAAAATGCAAACAGTTAACTGTAACGGCATGTGTGTGTTAAAGTGCAAAGCGCTATCTAAGCGATAGCTTTAATGCTTGTAACACACGTTGCCGATAAAGCCAAGATAAATTATACAGAAGTACACACGCAACACGAGAGCTTAAAAGACCAACCGCCGTCTTGTACAGTCGTATACCGCATTTAAGTATACACCTCTGATGAGCTCACAATAAGAGCGAAATGCTGCATCAGGTGTTCTTTTGTTGCGTGTGTACTTCTGTACAAGTTTTCTTGGCTTTATCGGCAACGTATGTTACAAGCATTAAAGCTATCGCTTAGATAGCGTTTTGCACTTTAACACACACATGCCGTTACAGTTAACTGTTGGCATCTTTCTTAGTTTATACTATTCATATGTGTGAATGTTTACACTAGATGTCGCAAGACACACATTTTACTTAAATCCTAATAACATATAACTGATTAATTGAATTCTGATGAATTACACAAAAAAAATTATTTTGATAAGTGCACAATATTCTAATTTCAATTTTAAATTAAAGTGAGAATCTCCTTCATTTATAATAGCATTGTCTTCGTAAACGTCAGTCTCAGTAATTATTAAACCTCCATATAAGTATGTTTTAATAAATTTGATGGGAACGTTAAATAAACAATATATACGCTAACAAATGAAATTAAATAAAATTACGTTGTAAGTAACATAAAATAAAATAATTATTAGCACTGAAACCATTTTAATTTAAATGTAAATGTAATTTCATAAATAATATAATCTGTAATCTGTACGCTAAAATAAAAATGCAAATTTAATTAAAGCTCTGTTACATTGTACAAATTCAACTTGAAATCACTAACATTTTCGTTAGTGAGATGATTTAAAAAATGTAATTAATAAAAAAAATTTAGATGATCTATAATGAAGAAATTAAAAACGTTCATCAATTGCAGAAAACGTGATATTCGTGATGAGTGATTGTACATCTAACGTGGAAGTTACTTTCTTTACCAAATTGTTAAAGTTCAACCTCGAAGAAAATTTATTACATCCGCGTTCTAAGAATGTACTGGGCCACAATTTAATTGTGATTTGCTACTTTTCGGTCGTTATAAATTGTAATAAGTTAAGTTTTATGATGATATATGTTTTCTTTTGATTACATTATTGTTCACTGTGTTTAGAATTTGAAGAGGCTTCTGAATCATAAACAAAAAACTATATATATTTATATAAATACAATCGTATTTTTTAATAAAAGGATGAAGAATTATAAAATAAAAGAGATTCACAAATTTTTTGATGATTTTAAACAATCTAACTCCACACCAAACCATTGAAAATAAAAATTGTTGTGTAATTAACAACGATACCATTTTGGATCTTGAATATTAAGGATTTATAACATGATTTAATGAACTCGGTCATCTTAGAGCCCCACAAAAAAATCGATTTTTACGTTTGCACACGTAAGACAACAGCTAGCACAACGCTAGTACACATAAAAAAATATCGAGTTTTTAGTGTTTGCACATGAAAGAGTTTAGCTAGCACAGGCTAGCACAACTTGCTCAACGCTAGCACACATTCAACAACGGAGTTATTGAGGGTTGAATTTAGAAAGCTTCTCCTCTCTACCCATAATAAAACATTGAACTTTTAACATTTAAAAATTAAAGTATTGAGCTATCACAGGCAAGCACAACTAAAAATAACGCTAGCACATCTTTAATACAGTAGTCATTGAGGTTTAAATCTGGAGGGGCTTAAGCGATCTTAGTCCTCCCACAAAAATATCCAATTTTTAATGTTTGCACACGAAAGAGAATAGCAAGCACAGGCTGGCACAACTATTTTCAACGCTAGCGTACTTTTAATAACGGAGTTATTGAAGGTTAAATCTATGGAAGCCAGCGCCTTCCCAACCACAAGAAAAATCAAACTTTTGACGTTTAAACATTAAAGAGCTGGTCTAGCACAGGCTGACGGAACTGAAATTAACGCTAGAACACCTTTAATAATGGAGTCATTGAGGTTTTAATCCCACAAAAACACATCACCGATGCTAAGCTAAGCACAAGCTGAGGTTGCCTTAGTATTTGTGTTTGTTCGGTGCCTAGAAATGTATATGTTAACGTATAGTGTCCGCATTAATTTATTACTTGTATGTATTTATTTTTTTTTTTTGATTTTATACTAATTAACAAAATGATTCGGTTTTACAGAAAAAAAGCCCCTATTAAAAACACCCACTCTATAAAATTACTTTAATTTTTCTGTCTTTTGAAATCCTCCTCTCTATCACCGCTTTCATCCAATTCACCCCTTCTCCTCCCTCCCCCAATAATACCTCATCTTCCCTTTCTTCTTCCCTTAATTCCCTACACTCTTCTCTTAGATGCCTTATATTTTCCCACTACTCTCCACACAACCTACATCGCCTCTTGTCATCTTCTATCTAATATTTTTTCGTTCTCCTCATTACCACACCTAAACCTTGTTGTTATTTTCTTTTTTCTCTTAAACTTTTTCTTTCTAAAATATATCTTAGCAATTCTTCTGTAACTAGTCTAAAATATTGTTCGTTGTATCGGCTTTCTCTTATTTTTGTTATTCTTTCTTGTATCTGTGTGTCTCTATTTTGTATCATTATCTCCTCTTCTATACTCCTTCCTTCTTCTCTTATTCATTCTTCTTCTTCCCTCGCATATCTTCCCTTTTCTCACCGTGTCCGTGTTTTTCTTTTGATTCCTTACTTCCTCTCAGTTAAGCTTTCGTTTTGTTTACATTTTCTTATTTTTTCATATCTCATAGCTATCTTTCCCATCTGCACTCTTATTTTCTTAATCTTCATTTCTTCCTCCATTATATATCTGGTTGTCTCCCATTGTCAATTTCCAATGCTTTTCTTGAATTTTCCCACTCTTTCTATCCCCATATTTCTGCTTCGTAAATCATAACACTTCTAACCAATTTATCAAAAATCCACCTTTTCTTCTCTATAACGTTTTCAAACACTCTCTCTCCCATTTCCCATAACTGTTTTACTATACTATTACCTTTTTTCCCTAGCTCTCTTATATGACTGTTGTCATTGTTATCGTATCTTAACTTATATCCTAAATATTTTCATTTATCCACACTTTCTAATTCCTTCTTTCCCCACGACTATTTTATCTTCTTCCTCTTTCCTCTTCCTTTTGAAAAATCATGTTATTACTTATTATTAATCGCGCAAAAGTTGAACAATTCTGTCTATATTACCTGTCGCCGTGACTCTTTCGTAGTAAAGAATTGGATTAAAATGGAGTAGTGTCGTACTATCTACCTTTGTTGTGATGTTTTTTTGTGGTAAAGCGCTCTAAATTATCTATTGCACTGAATGAATTATTTTAAATAAAAAAAAATAATTTTGAATCAAAAAATGATTATTTAAATTTATGGTAAATGTTTCTATTTAAATAAAACTGAGTTAAAACTTTTAAAAATTGATCAATATTTATTGTGTAGTATAAAAAAATCTTTTCGTTTAGTTAATTAAGATAATAGTTAAGTAGATTAATTTGTTATTTGTGGAATTCAAATATAGTAAATTGACATTACGAATGAGGAGCTATTTATAAAAGTGTTTCAGCTGATAACGAATATAAAAACAATTCAACGTGTGAATGCGAGTCGGACGATGAACGTGGTGAAAACACCAAAGTTAAAGTTTTGGTTTAGACAAACGATGGTGAAATGTCAAAAGCAAACAATTTATATGCGTTGAAAAGAAAACGAAGAATTAATAAAATAGACAAAATGTTTCAAGTGGTAGAAGAAGGGTGATTGTGTACGTAGAAGAAGTAAATAATCAGCATTGAAAACTAGAAGTGTGAACATTTAAGATACAAATTCGGTCGTTAAATAGTGTGAAGATGTATAGAAAGCAAAAAAAAACAGTAATGTAAGCCCCACTCATTGTAAATGGGGTAGTACTTACCCACTTTCAATAAAATTAAAGAAGAATTATCTAGCGGGAGGAAAGAGGAAGGCAGAATAAAATACAAAAAATTTAAAAAGTCGAGGGATGAGAAACAATTGAAGGAGAGAGAAGAAGGCAAAAATCTAAAAATCATAAAATAATGCGTTATCAGTTTAGGTTCAAACCCGAAGCGGGTGCTACAAGTAAACTCTTCAGGTGAGCAGACATGTTTTAAAAACTTAATGGGTCGAAAAATACCAAAAGAGAACATAAATACTGATTAACCACTGTTTTAAATAAATTTACCAAGCTTGTAATCGGCATAAATTTGTTACCAATGGGTACTGGGTTCTGGCTCAAAATAGATGTTATGGCTAGCAGATCCAAAAGCACGATACTGAGCAAAACCTATAATAAAATTTAGAAAGTCACTAATATGGAAGAGACGAAAGAATCAAATAGATGTCCATCACAACTTTTCTGTCAGACCTGCCATAAGATTCTACTGCTTTACCTCTACTGTTCAAGATATTTGTACCAGTTTTAAAGCAAAGTGCGACAAACATTACAACAACGGTAATAGTTCGGCCCCCATACCTTAGGATTGAAATGAAGAATCAGTAGCTCGGAAAATAATAAGAGAATTTAGAGAAATAGGAAAGTATAAAATAGAAGTAATCAAAGTAACGTTGCTTTGGAAGAATCCTCTCAAGAATCAGTAGGAGTTTGACATTTAAAGAAATAAGGTTGAAATATTATACCTGTAATTGATCTTCTTATTCATGTTAAGAACAGGAGGACGTTAATAACATTAAGAAACTTTAAACATTGTGGCCAGTAATTAATAAACTTTTTGCTCCTTAGAAGAACTCCTTTAGGTGGAGGTGAAAGAATAAAACAATTTCCAAAGTAAAATTTCACCGACGTTTTGCCCAACAAGCGTGGGCTTCATCAAGGCTTAAATTTTTTAGGTCGTGTAGGTCAAGAATTCAAACGATAAAAAAAATTATTTCGGAAAGTATTGTGGCCAGTAAATAATCTCTAAAAATTGAATATTAGCAAAATTAGTTCAAAATGCCAAGTCAAACCTGAAACTGTATAAAAAATTACACTTTATTATTTTTTTTCAGTTTCCTCAATGCTTTTATTTTAGTTTATTGACTTAGATTTCCCTTTCAGTTAAATTGCATTTAAGTAAGACTTTGTCAATTCAAAACGTTATATTTTTTTACTGGTGGTGGTAACGCGATCACTTAAATTACGTGCATCCAAATCTTGCAATTGAAATGAAATTTGCCAATACATATTAAAAGGCAAAGCATCAAAAACCTAAAGATAACACTCACTCTCATAAAGTAATTGTATGTATTGATCAAGTACCTATATGTAAACATTTTATTGAGCTGCAGATTAATTATAAGACTTACAGAACAACAACCTTATAAGTATATTTTAAATAAATACCACATAAAAAAAGCTTAAACTGCAACTAACTTTTTTTATTATACAGAATGAACCATAAAATAATAATATTAAATTAATGTATTAATTGTTAGCGAGTAATTTAATAAAGGATTATCTCAAAAATGATTATTTTAATATTTTTTAATCAACATATATAATAAACAAATTTTACAAGATAATCATCATTTTTATGTTAAATAAAAAAACGCGATCATAAAATTCTACTAATTAGTGATGATAAAAAAATTCAACTTAGTATCTTTTGAACCCATACAAAAAATATGTAACAGAAGAATTTACATCGCGTGATTAACAGTAGGAAATTCTACTAATTGCGGTATTTTATAGCATCGCTTATTAATAAAAGTGCTGATAACATAATGAAAGTAAAATTACTATTTGAAGATTAACCGAGTTTAATTAAAATTGAATTAAAGATAACAAGACTGTTTTTTATTTAAAGCGTGTAGTATTAATTGGTTAATTAGATAGAAACATTTTTGTCTTGACGTTAAGCAACCGCAATTCTTTCTAAGCATTTGTTCAACAAAATACATTTTAATCGTATTCTTTTTTTGTAATTATTTCAGAGTTCAAGGTGTTATAATTATAAAGTAGATCGTAAGTGCGGCATATCAAAATTGTCGGGTCGGATTTTTTTGGAAGCATTCTAGGAAATGTTTATATTTAACTCCATTTGTATTCAACAACATTTAATTTTTGTAAATAAACTGTATTTAATAAATTGTTTCTTCTTCTACTTTTGAAAATATTTTTGACGCGCTAAGTGCATATAATGTAGCATTAAAATAGTTAGTTATTTTTGGCCTCCTGACGTGTAAACGTCAAATTAACATTGAAACTACAAACCCTGAAACGTTATGATTACGTACAGTGCACGCAAAAATTACCCAAATTGTTCGCCCTTAAGGTACATTTGTCAATAAAAATCTTTTTATAGAACAAAAATATGTTTACTAAATCAACAATTACACAACTTTTTTACTGTTAAATAGTAAAAAATAATGTGATTTAGAATATTTTTTTTACTTTATGACCGATATTGACAATTGACAGCAAAGGCAGCAAAATATTTATTAATTTTTACCATTTAAAAATCGTCGCCCAGAAAATCTAAAACAAATCTTGTGTGTTAAATTATTTAATTTTCCGCACCCAAATGTAAATAACAATTACCTAAAGAGTTCAGGAAATTTCTTCTCGATAAAGTTACGTATATTATTTTTGTAACGAGAAACTATAGTAATAATTCATAAATAAACAAATTCACAGCTGCTTAGTTTTTGTGTTTACAAGAAATTTGAGTTGGTAGCACTGTCCCGCCGATTGCTTGACAATTTGTTTTGGGTTGTCAACTAATACCAACCTAACAAAAATTTCCCTATTCCCTCGGAAACCAAAAATTCCGCGGTACGGGAAATGGAACTTTTCGTGCATCGAGAATAACCGGGAAATCAGTAATCTTAGGCTATGAGTACAAAAAGTATAATAAATCATGCGTGATGGTACCAATTCCTAGATAAAATTTGAAAATATATTCAATATAAAATATTTACTGCAAATTTTTAACCTTTACAGAACTATTGGAATAGAAAAGCAATTAGTTTTGGTTGTCAATTTAAGCATGAAATTCTTATTGTTGAACTTTTAGTTTATGGAACAAAGTATAGTTTCCAAAAATTCAATGTGCTCAACCCACAAACTTTATAAATAAATACTCACTTCTAATAGGCTGTTAAATAACTGTCACTTGATAGGGAGCATCTTCTTCAAATGTGCGTAACGCTTATTAGTTCAGAATTTAAATTCAAATAATAATAATTCAAAAAATATCATTTGTCACAATCAACGTTAAACTCAAGACATTAACACCGGGGTGAAAATTTATAAGAGCTCAATTTTAAATTCTTCCTTCTTGAATTTCGATCATCAACTTGCGGTGAAAGCAGTCCCTTAATGACTTTCCTAGTTCTGTCATTGTGCTATATATCCACTATACTCCCTTCGAAAGATGACAAGATCCAAATTTATCTAGTAGATAAATATTTAATTTAGCTAAGTTTTCATTTCCAAATGGCGACCAATCAAGGACCAAGTCTATGCAAAAAGGCTAGAATTTAAAAAGGATTATAGGGAAAACGCTTAATTTTTATAAAACCACAAATGTTCGGAATCAGGAGCATGGCTAGATAAGCAATTCCATCAAACAGTATAGACACGTTCATAGATCCTAGTCTTTCAAATTTGTGTGGTTTAAAACTAGAACGCAATTTATTTCAGTGAAATAATAGCTAAACGTAGTGACCTTATCAAATTATTCAAATGGCTCTTAGTTTTGTCCAAGATCATAGAGTGCACTGATCTTTGCCGAGACAATAGTAAAAGACCTGATGGTGCCACACTTAATGCCAGGACAAAAGGTAAACGTTTCGTTTTCACTTAAAAGGCACTAATTAACAATATCAGTTACAAACCAATTAAGGCCACAGAAAACTTAAAATCAAAAGAGTATCTTAAATCACGAATATTATATGCATACAACGTGGTAGTAATGAACCTAATATTTAGAGAACCTTACCAAATGGTACAGCTTTTAGACGAATTTTTTGTAAAACCGATTTTTTAATGTCTAATTAATTATATTTTATAAAAAATATTTTGATTTGATAATGAATTACGTATAAATTTTGTACTAACAATATCTCCAAGAACATTAATTATATTATAAGAATGTATTATTATTTAGAGATCATTTATGTAACACTATCTATAAGACTATTCATTACGCAGAAACGTACAATATTTTTTTAATTTCATTTTGTTATAGGTTTGTTGTTGAGTTAAAATACAAAAAAAAATAACCGTAGCTCCTATATCGTAGAGCGCGCCGCCGAGATAAAACGAAAGATGTAGTTGAAGGCTTCTAAAGCGGAACGGAGCGCCACCTACCTGAGCTTAACAATTGTTTTTAAGTAGTAGGACTTAAAAGAAGTAAAACAAACAAACTAGAAGAAAATGACTAGAGAATTTAGTCTGACGATCTTTGTCAAGGCGAAACAACACACCAACAATTTTTAAAAATTCATAAATTATCACAATAAATAGGAAAGAAAGTCAAATAAACAGTAGTAAAATATACACCACAAGTCAACATAGCCGGCAGAACAAAAGCTAACTGACCGTTAACAACAGCACCTGATATTCTGTTAAAAACAAATTGTTAGATTAGTGCAAATATCCTCGAGTTTACATCGGTACATGCCTAGAAAACGGAGTACGAGGATATATTGAAAAATTCTTAGCCTACTATAGAACCAAATAAAATTTCAATGTCAAAATATTTTATTACTCAACATATTCTTCTCTTAATTAGATACATTTATTACAGCGTACCTGCAATGTCCTTTGACCTTTCAAAAAAAATGTTTCTTCTTGCTCTGCAAACCAGACCTCCACGGAGCCAAATCGGGTGAATAAGGGGGTGTTCTAGTAATTCAAACCCTAAATCACGAATTTTTTGCATGGCAACATGAGATTTGTGTGCAGGGGCGTTGTCCTGCAAAAACAAAACACCTTTGGATAGCTTTCCGCGTCTTTTCTCTTTAATATTTTCCCGTAGAGTGGTCAGTAATGTCGAATAGTAATCTCCAGTTATTGTTCTACCCTTATCAAAAATCAATCATGATTACTCCATGGCAATCCCAAAAACTGAAGCAAGAACTTTTCCAGCAGATTTTGGACACGAAACTTCTTAGGTCTTGGAGAACCAGAGTGTCGCCATTCCATCGATTGTTGCTTTGTTTCTGGATCGTAGAAATGTACCCAAGTCTCATCCATAGTAACAATTCGGTTTAAGAAGTCTACATCGTTTTCAAATCGAGCACAGATCGAACGCGATGCTTCTACCCTTGCACGCTTTTGGTCAACATTCAAACATTTGGGGATCCATTTTGCAGCAATTTTTCTCATGTCCAAATTGACGTGAACCATATGATGAACGCGTTCGTATGAAATATTCAGTGCTTCAGATATCCGTTTTAGCCCAATTCGACGGTCTGATAAAATCATGT
Source organism: Abscondita cerata (assembly GCA_030710515.1). Classification (NCBI taxonomy): domain Eukaryota; kingdom Metazoa; phylum Arthropoda; class Insecta; order Coleoptera; family Lampyridae; genus Abscondita; species Abscondita cerata. Next base: position 330,221 of record JALBCR010001050.1, read on the forward strand.
CATGAACTGCATCGATATTTTCGGGGACTGACACAGAAACTGGCCTTCCCGATCGGTCATCATTTTCAATGGAAAATTTACCTCTTTTGAAGCTTGCATTCCAATTTTTGACGGTCGCATACGAAGGACATTGATCACCAAGGGTATTAAGTATATCTTCGTAAATCTGCTTACCTCTTAATCCTTTTAAATACAGGTACTTGATGATGGCTCGATACTCCAATTTTTCGATTTTCACAATTTCGGTGGACATCTTTTTTCATTTAATTTATTGCGTGACTCTGGTTTACTTTTTTGACGTCAAACTTCACACTGATACTTCTAATAAGTTATTGTTCGTTGTTATGGTAACGCAATATTTTGTTTATGCAAGGAACTGGTCTAGGCTAACTAGATATCAATACATCCTCATATATCGGTGGCGATTTGGCGACAATGTAATGTTTGTATTTGAAATACAGCATACGGCTTATCCAAAACTGTGACCTAGGTTAACGTTGATAACAAGGACACACGGTTAAAGATCCAGGTGAAGTACACCGCAAACAAAATTTTAGATCTACGGCTAAAAAGTCATCCAGATTAGTACACATGTTGACGCAAACATTGTAGAGAATGCACAACTCGCAAATTCAGGAAGGTTTACAGTTATTTGGGGATAAATTCTGAAGGTTTGCAAACATGGCGATATGACCACATGTTGTTTTTTTGATTAGCACACAACTTATGGCATTTGTTAAATGTTGAAATAACGGGTTCCCAAATATCAATTATTAACAACAGAAAGGGACGAACAATAGTAGTTATGAAAAATGTACGCACATGAGAAGTACGTTTGGTTGCCTACCGTAAGGGGTGTTGAGTACTACAAAATCAGCATGAAATTTGAAAAATAGTCTGGACTAAAGGATATTACTGCCACAATTTGTACTATTTTTTCTGAAATGTGTTTTCAGTTTTTCCTGCTAAACTCTAGAAAAAAAATTCTATTCGTAAATCTCATAAATATGAACAAAATCACACATTAATTCATTTAGGGTTTAAATTTTGTCAAAGAATTTATGAGTCAAACAGTCTTTACGGTACTTACCAAATTTTAAGATCAATTATAGCTATTAATATTACCAGAATTTAATGCAATTTATAATAGACGTAAATGTTTAATATAAAATAAGTTTAATAGATAAAATATTTTAGCTAACAGTAATTAAGTTTTTGTAAAACGTATTGGGTTAAGATGTCCTTTTGCAAAGGAAATTTATACTTAGATATACATATACTTTAGAGTTTTTTTTCGTGTGTGTTTTTAATGGTTTTGGTGCAAATATAAAATATGGAGTGATCAGTACCTTACAGTACTCCATGGTCAACAAGAAAAACATGTTGTTGCTGAGAATCACCACTTTGGTTTCCGGACCTGGTCATCAAGACCCTCCCGGATAATTAGGAAAAAATGTACAACACAATTTTACAAAACACAATCACATTACACACTTAATTAATATTATTACATGTGAATACTAGGGTGGGTAAGGGTTGGCATGTTTAGGTTTTAGTGGTTTTCCTAAACCTTGAAGTAAATACTTTGCCAAGACGAACCAATCCACTATTGCACACGGTTTCGTCACCACACTGTACAGTGTACAGGTTTATACTGATCTTCTGGGGCACCATACATAACACTTACATCACAATACAATATTTCAAATGTACCATACAATTAAATAAATAAATAAAATACTTAATAAGCCTTTTTTACTTTATTTTCTAAGCCAATCAAATGCTACCATCCATCACATGTGATTATTATAGTGGAAAATTTTTATAATATTACAAAAAGAAATCTTAGCTGCCTTTACTTGTTGTCAAAATTAAACAATTGAAATACGCAAAATATGCGGGTCCTCCAAGCTTTTGTGAGTATTGCCTGAAAACGTGTTTTTGAAGGACTATCAATTACATTCAATTTATCCCCATTCTTTTGTTATATTATTATTGAAAATAATTTTTTGATAATTAACTATTTAAAATGATTTCTATTCTCAACAGTATAATCTTTGTTAGGTGAATGATCCTACAATCAGCAAATGGGTTTTTTCGATCTACCATATTAAACTTATTTTATCATTTATCATTTAAGTTTTTGTTTAATGAAATTCTATCCATTTATTGATGGATTTCTATTTCTATACTTCGTAACTATCATATTTCTTCTATTTTGGAGTACTCACCCTTTGGATCAACTCTGCTCTATTTATTCCCTAATCTCGATAATGTCATATATTTTAAGTTCAGTACTATGGCGCTTCTATCATTGTACAGTATGTTCTCTTACAAATTACATTTTGTTTGGTAATTTCTAAACAAATTTTTTAATTTGATTCTTACTCTTAATTTATTTTCGTTTAAATATTATGAAATTACAATTGTTTTTTCTACTGTTTATTAACTCATTAATTTTGATTTTCCACTTTTTTTTGTTCTTTGTAAGGACTTCTATGTTGTTCTGCAAAGTTTTTCTATTTTTCACTATACATAGGCACAGAATAGTGGTTTTTAGTTGTACTGTCATTCCGTTAGTATAGTGTCTTATCCTATACAAATTCTGGAATGGTGCAAGATAGAAAAATTTTGAGTATGTTCTTCCACCTTCAATCATAAGTTTCTTCCAAATCTATTGAGAACATCATCAATACTAAGAAAAATGCCAACAGTTAACTATAACGGCATGTGTGTGTTACAGTTAACTGTTGGCATTTTTCTTAGTTTATACTATTCATACGTTTCAATGTTTACACGAGATGTCGCAAGACACACATTTTACTTATCATCAATTCTGTCTGAAATCCCATTCTTCGTTGGCGTGTTTAGAAAGCTTTCACCTTGTTGTTCAAAGAAATTATTTTTATTTTTTCTTTATTCGCATCTAGATACATATTCCATAGCATTTATACCAGTTTCTCAAATTGTTAACTAACTTTAAGTTATCTCCTCTAGAATTCTAAGAAATAGACTTGTTTTGAAACATCATGAGCAAAATCAAGTTTATGGTCAAATTTGCTTCGACCCTCTCTTCTTTAATTTTACTATGTCTTTGCTTCTTTTAAGTTGAATTCATCTTTCCATCGACTTTATTTTTTGATTTCTTTTATTTAAGCCGAGATGTGTTTTAAATTCATTTTGGTTGTGCTTTCCGCTAGTCCGTTTGCTCACTATTTTACATAAACTGTATGCTTTGTGTACTGTTTACTTGTAAAAAAACTAAAAAAAATATATAGCAGTGCTAGAAGGCCTGGCCGGCAGCTCCTCTTATCGGAAGTGGTCGTGGGCTTGTTGAGAATCGTTCGAAATGAAGGCTTCTACACTGCACAAAGAATTTATAAGGCGTTACTTAGGATTACGTATAAGAGATATTATTTAGAATTAATAGCAAAATATAGTTTTAAAATAATAATAATTCACGAGAGCGAGTTAAAGCACGAATAATAATTCGAGGCACAAACGCACTAAATAGGTTAGCGTATTATACACCTTTGACAGTGGTAGCACCGATTTTTCCATGCAAGCGATTTACCAAGTTCACGTAGAAAATATTGTTTGGAATGTACTTGACAACAATTATGGAGAGTACCGGATCTTCGCCGATTATCAATAGTTTCAAAGCGAACAAAAGTAATTAGGTACTTGGAAAGATCTTTCTAGTTCACAAAATTATCTATGCAGCGCTAAAAAGGTATGTTGCTAAACTCGACAAAATTTATGAATGAGATGCATACAAGAATTAACTTAGGTTGTATAAATAGGAAGTCTTTAATACACACATGCCGTTACAGTTAACTGTTGGCATTTTTCTTAGTTTATACTATTCATACGTGTCAATGTTTACACGAGATGTCGCAAGACACACATTTTACTGAAGTCTTTGATGTTTGACAGTTAATCGGCAGATGTTGATAACAGTTACTGGCCTGCTCACAAAGAACCAGAAACAGGCTTATCTTGGGTAGGTTGAAATTTCAACGTTGGTGATAATACCAGACCCACTTTGATATTTTATAATTTTCGTATTATTATCCTTGCCAGCATAACCAGAATTAGAGATCCATTAATTAATTAAAACGGAGTACGTCTGCAGTAACCAGCAAAAGAAGCCAAAGGGGAAAACCCACAAAAACAGTGATAGCAATTATTTTATTAAAACAAAAGAAAGTAAAAAGAAATACTTACACAGGAACAGTAGTCGAAGACTTATTTCCTAATTTGAATGGGATGATTTTACTTCAATCGATATTACAAAGCACATGTTTAATTGTTTAATTTTTTAGACAACGTTTTCCATGTACACCTTTTCACGACAGTCTGAGATTGTTTTCTAAGATTTTAATTACAATTTTTTTTTCAAAAAATAATTTCTTGTGTGTTTCATTTCCATAGTATAAAAGCAAACTAACACTTATTGGGGAGGTGAAGATGTGCTTGGTACATGTTAATGGTTAAAATTAAAATATTAAAAAACAGCGTTTTTTGTAAAGATATCAAAACTAGTCATTAAAATAAGTTGTTGAAAAAATAATATTTTAGATCTGTAACCTTTTATGCACTCCTTGTGGTTAAAACACTCACCTACGGCATTTACGCATCATTTTGAACTAATGAAAAGAGTAAAAAATTTAAATAACATGAAAAGAACCAAACAATTTAAAAGCTGATAAAATATCAAAAATTTCTATAAATTTTTATGAAATTTGAATAATTATAAAATTGTCAGTATTGAACTTAAACTCGGGTTATAGATCTAAGACATCATTTTAAACAACTTTTTTTAATAACTATTTCTGATATCATTACAAAAACACAATTTTTGAATATTTTAATGTTAACATGTCAAATTTGACATGAACCAAGAACCCCTTCATCGTCTCCAGTGAATGTTATTTTGGTTTTAAGCCAAGCTAAAACTAACCCCTAATAATAAAAAAGTTTTCCATATGATGCTTACTTTTTGGAATTCACTGTAGCAAAAAAAAGCTTATTTACTAAAACCAATTATTTGGTGGTTTTTAAACAATTTACTTATTGTAATTAATTTGCATTTACTAACAACACGCACACGTTACTGCAATTCCAAAAAGCCAATAGCAGAAAATTTTTTAATTAAAAATTGTTTATTAAACAAATTAATTTTGTCTCCAAACCATCTATTAGATGAAAAATAATGCGAGCCAGTAGAAGTCGATCCAGTTAACAGTAAAAAAGGGTATAAATAACAGCATTTAAAAAACTAATAAAGTTTGGCCATAAGCGTATATTGATCTATCGGACTTGATTACCATATTTTATTGAATTTGAAAGGGTAAAATTATATAGATTTCACCACGAAGTATGATTAAGCAGTTAAAAATACATAAAGATAGATTAATTAAAACCGAGTTTATATTAGAATTAAGTTAACTCTTACGATGTGTACAAGCTCGATAAAATTATAAATCATTAATAATTCAAAAGTGTAATAAAAAAATCAAAAACTGTTTTCAAACTTCATAAATATTTAAATAAATTTACATATTTTTTAATTTTAGGTCACGATATCCAATATCAATTTATAGGTTGTTTCATTCATATAATTAATATTCCAAGCATGCGGATCACGATTATACGTGTTTATGTTAAGAAGCTACTGCATTGATAATATTTAATTGACCAATAAATAAGTACTAACTCCGTTTCTTTATTTTGTTTTTTTTTGTCTTTCCCTTTAATTATTATTTGCAGTTTGCAGTTAACTCGGCTCGGTGATTACAGTTTATCCGTAATTATAACTCAAAGCAAACCAGAACTAACACTTTTCACTACGCTTGTAATTAAATTAATTAAAATTATTTATACCGAGCTGGTTAAATTTTTTTCAGGATTTTTCAGATGTTTATGCAAAACGCGCATAAAAGTTTAACAACTGTTATTAGCGAAACTATACGGTCGGTTTATATCAATTTACTGAATCTCTGGTACTTAATAACAAGCAATGTTCTGCTCGAATATCATTATTACTATTATTATTATTACGAAAACATTTATATTATGTGAGGTTACACATGAAATGATCCCGACATTAAAAAATATTACGTTTTTAATATCTATATTAAATCCATAAATTTGGAATTTGATGGAAAAAAATGGTATATAATGTGTTTCTCACACGCCATCTCCGAAATTATTACATTATATGTGTGTTACACAGAACGTATCAATGTTAGACCAAATTTTGTTAGAACGTGTCATTATTATTAGTGTATGTGCTTTGTAATTTTCATTCATCATTCTAAGAATTACTATTGATATACGCCATTAAATTATCGGTTTGGTTGTAACACTTTTTTTTCCTAAGTAAGAAACAATTAAATTTTGTGTAATTGGAAATTTGTAACAAATTCAGCAACAAATGTATTTACTTAAATTTTACTTGCTTTTTGTCTGTTACGTAATATAAAGGATGTCTCGAAACTTGAGTTGTTTTTAGTTCTGGTCATAGCCAAAATATTATAATAATTGTTCAAAAATACTATTTTTACTAATATTTAGTACCACTTGGTTATTTGTTTATTCCCTGAGTTCTTAAGGTAACGAACGAGTGGTGTTTGAATGACCTCAATATTAAAAGACAGAGAAGCAACTGTCATATTAAGATGAGTGGCAAAAAAAGCATTGCGTGTAAGATCGTTATTATTAAATGTAAACTGCATTGATTGGTATCTTCTACCTTATAGTCTAGCAACCGTAAACTATTCAGAGAAGTGCCTGATTCCCGATGTTCAAATTATTCCTAACTTTTCACACGTCAAAAAAGTATTATAGTCAATAGATTTGTTTAAGAACCAAATTCCAATAACAAGCCAAAATAAAAATAACCGATAAAATGTAATAATTTAAGAAAATATTTAATATGTAAGAGTGTCCCGGAAAATCTGAAGCATTCGGCTTAAAATGGGTTTTGAAAAGTCTGATTTATATGTCCTTAAAGTGTTTTTAGTATATTTTATGAATCAGAACACATTAAACTGTGTACTAGAACACGTTTTGCGCAATAATGTTTAAAATTTAACCAAACACATCAAAAATGTTTTTAAAAATATATTCCGTAGTAAAGAGCTTACTTAAAAAAAAAAACGTATAAGAGTTGCGTCAATAATTAATTTAAATGTACCGGGTGCCCAACTAAGAATGGACCCCGGCTATATCTTGGGAATTATAAATCTGATAATATTGAAAAAAAAATATTTAATAAGTTATTTAAAAATCTCATGATAATGCGCAATAATTGTTGTTTTGTTAAACAGCGCCCTCTAGCTATCACTTCAAAATTTATTCGGACTATCTTTATACAGCATATTATTAAGTAAGAAGAGCTCTTTTAAACAAACCTAGTTTGTTGAATTCCGTTAACTTATACCGGAGTTATTTGCATTTAAATAAAAACATGTTTGACGTTTCTCCACCACTATACATTTTCTAAGACAGAGTAAAATACCCTAAACAAAAAAAATCAGAAATTTTGCAGTCTTTACTACAACAATATTTAAAATATATTTATATTTGCACATTTTTGGAGAAAGAACCAATTATATGATCGGCCATAACAGTTTCGCCCCCTAGCGGCCATCTTACAAACTTGAAAATAACTTCACGCAATTTCTCGTAGCCGAGATTTATAATTCCCGAGATATAGCCATTCTTAGTTGGCCACCCGGTACAGAGTAAAATTTGTATCGGTGAAGAGACATAATTAAAAGTTTTAACTTTTTATCTACGGCTAACCTATAACTAACATATTAATTACTAAATAGTTGTGTGTAAAATGCTGCTTTTAAAACAATCGGGCGTAAAAAAATTGTGTGTAATTGTACAATGTAATTTAAATGGGACTTTTATTTTTATACAATTTTTGTTGTCATGGTTGCCGAAAACTAACACTCAATGTGTTTTTTGGTTGTAGTAACTGTTTACATTTGCAAAAATTAGTTTTGACGTCGATAAAGTATTGTATGAGACACATATGAGAAATGCTTGTATGTAGTCGTAAAGTCTTACTTCACACACTTGCATCATAAGTAACTATTAAATAATCAAAAGCCGGTAAATCTATTAGAATATTTACATTATTAAACAATTAGTTTAACAATATTTAAATGTTTGATAATGTGAATAATATTATAATAAATCCATTCCCAGTTCAAGTAAAAAAATTAAAACTTTTAATTGTGCCTCTTCAGCGATACAAATGCTTTGCCAAAACGAACCAATCCACTATTGTCCAGGGTTTTGTCACCACACTATACAGGTTTATACTGATTTTTTGGGGCACCATACATAACACTTACATCACAATACAATATTTGTATAATGTACCATACGAATAAATAAACCGATAGAAATTAAACGCTGTTTATTTAAAATAATAATACAATTAAAAACATCGGACTGGGACTTGAGCTCACGTACGTAATTGCGATAATTTAGCGGTAATGCTCTTAAACAACTGATCCACGCCGCACATTGACAACGCAACTCATACACGATTTTATAATGTAAGCTTTTTACTATACAATATACTTTTTGAAATATTTTGATATGTTTTGTTAATTTTTAAAAATTATGGTGCAAAACTTTTTTTGTACAGGGTTAATTTTATTACCGTTATTATTGCTCGTAGAAAAAAAAGTGTTAAATGAAAGTTGTATTTCTAACTAAATTTTCTTAAAATGCCATCAATAGTTCAGTTACTCGCCGTTTATAGGGAGCAACAAAAATATAATGTATCTTTTAAATGTAACACCTTGTATATTATTACATTTTTGATGAGATCTTTTTTTCTGATTTCAAAAATATAATATGTTGTCTTTATATTGAGCCGTTATTGAGTTATTAATCGTAGAAATACTAAGACATCAAGAGTAAGCTTGGATTTCCAGCCAACTGCTTCACTATAAACGATTATGGTGATTTAATTAATAAAATGTTAATTATCAAACACATTGTCATTTATATGGCTTACTTTGAAGTAACTGTGATATTCTACGATTAATAACTCAATAACGACTCAATATGAAACAACATATTAAATTTTTTGAAATAAAAAAAAGATTTCTTCAAAAATATAATAATATACATTAAAAAATTATCACACTGAAAATATCATAAAAACACTTTGGGACATATAAATCTAACTTTTCAAATTCCTCAAGTTAAACAGAACTTAGACGACAGATATGTAAACAGTTAAAAAAGTCAATTCTTCTATTATTATTACCAACTAAGCGTTGTTCTGATATCTTTTACTAAGCAGAGACTTTGATCAATGTTACCGTTGTTTTATGTTTTATGTTGTAATTCATTGGTTTTAGTTTGTTGAAATTTTAATACGTAAAAGTATCATCAACCAAGTTTATTTTAAAGTTATTCTCATAGATTAATTTTTTAAAATTAAAATTAAATCCAACATTTTATAGCCATTCAACATTAAGTTTTTTGTTTGAAAGTATAAAAATAAGAGATTCATAGTGCTGCGCTCCTTAGCCCCTTTTTGCTACACCACTGGTTATTTGTGGTTGTTTTTCGACGTTGCGTCCAGATTCGACAATATGTCTAATTACTGATTTCAACGTTGTGTCCATTTTTGGCATTGTGTCTAGCAGGTGATTTTGGCGTTAGGTCCAGTTTCGGAGATATGTCTAATAATTCATTTCAACATTGGGTCCAAATTTCGACGCTATGACCATTCGGCAAAGTGTTTGGATCCCGAAGCACTAACATTACAAAATTTTTCTTAGTTCTTGCAAAATAGTGCCAATTTCACAAATCTTTCTACGTCCTAGTTTTTAAACTGACACCCTGTATATACTGTATTTACGTTGACTATCGTGAAAAATAAAAATTTGTTGCAGTAAGAAAGCATAAAAATAATCAAAACAATAAATAAATATAATTTATTTTTTTCAAATTAATTAATTAAATAATAAAAATACATTGAAAACAAATGGCCTTCATATTTTGACAAAAATTGAATAATTCGATATACTAATAAAAAAACAATAGTGAAACCGAAACGTTTTCTAAGATTAAACTGGTTAAAATGGTAACCGTAGTTGTCAACGTTTCGCCAACCATCGTAAGGGAATTCTTGAGTGAGAAATCTAAATCAAACAAACAAAAATTCAAGGTAAACAGTTAAAGTCAGGTAATCAAATTGGCAACCAAGCCAGATTCTATATTAAAAGAACTTTGGCTAATTAAAAAAATATCTCGGTATAGAAAAAAAAACCTCAAAGGTCGTTAACCACGATTGGGTGAGGTTAATGATAGAAATCCAAATAGGTGAGAGCTGTTTTAGACGAATATATTTTGATGACTTGCAATTGTTTTTTTAATGTTTACAACATGGACTCTACTTAAGCAAAACTATATTCATTATTTTTGACACATTTTTTCTCATTAAATAATAACTAGAAACGCATTATATTCTAAGATAATGTGGTATTATTTCCTGACGTTTTAATGTCCATTAAGTTTTTTTTTTGGTTTTATCAAGTATGCTATGTAAATCTATTGACATAATTTGTCATCGATTGTCAAATCAGAAGCGATTTGTAAGTTGATGTAAACAATTATCAATAAAATGCCTAAAAAGTTTGTTAATGATACGGATAATTTTGTTTCATTTGCGGAGATGTTACATTGACGTCACAAAAACGACAAATTGTTTCAAAAATACAAAACACTTTATACCTTTTGCTTTAGAATAATAATGAGGCATCTAGACAAGCTGTGAATTTCAAAAGACTGTTGTAATTTGTGTTTCGTGAATATTTATCAATCGGAAAAGGTAAAATACAATATTCTTCTGTCTCTACACTATAGCAAGAACCAACCAATCATATCAAAATTCATTTTTTTGCCTATTTTTATTACTTTAAATAGTGGTTTCTTAAAGAAAAAAAAAATACTGTTGTTTCATCGGTCAAAAATATTTTTTGAAATTCACACCAAATGTATCATTACCATCTCAAGAAGAACTAGATGAAGAATATGTTGATGATTCGTTTTGTCTGGTTTATAATCCTCTTAACAATTCAGCATACCTTTGATCCAATTTTCCAAGTTGAGTGATGCCCAAGTATGGGTGTTTCTCGGGCCTCAGATAAGAAAAAAATTTAATGATTCTCATTTTCATGCAGTTTTGAAAGGTCAAAAAAAAAGATTTGGTAGCAATAAAATTTGTTGGTAAAAAAAAGCGGAAAGCTACGTCAAAAACATGTTGTTGCCTTACTGCAAATTGAAGTGTAAGATGTCGTTAAAAGTACATTTCCACCTTAATTTTTCCCCAAAAGCTGGGATCAGATGAGCAATGGAGAAGGTGAACGTTTCCAACAAGATGAATTTTATCAAAAGAAAAGCGGTACCAAGGACGATGGCAATCTGAAATGCTTGCAAATACTGCTAGAGCGTTCAACGAAAAACATGTAAGAGACAACCAAAGAGTTATCGCACTTAAACGTATTTTGACAATTTTTTTTTGTTAATTCGTGTTTGCTTTCTGTCCTTTGTTATTTTTTTTGATAATTTTGAATTTCTTAATACTCTATAGTGAAAACATTAGAGCAGAATAAAGATAAAAATAGTTATTTGTATCACTAGGTCAGAAACTGACCTTTTGCAAGTGTAAAAATAGTTTCTGGCCACACGATTTTTTGGGCTGATAAATGGTCAAATTTGTTGGAACTTAAATTTTCAAATATTACTATATGCCAATACATTTTTGGTTTATTAATGCTATTTGGCAGCTGTCAAATAATTTTATTAAGGTTTGATAACAATGAGTAAATTTTGTTGATCAGTGTTATTTAGGTAAGGTTTCCTTCAAAAATTTTTCTGATAATTTAACGGTCCCTTCTTTGTCGAGTGGAGTGAACAAAACAATCGACGAAGCCCTCCATGTAAGAGCTTCATCAAGGTTTTAACAGATTTAGTTGAGAGTCAACCATTTTAACATTTTGTTTTTAGGTAATAATTTACTTTATAATTATATGATGAGCAAACTGTTGACTCTCAACACAAATTGTTAAACCTTGATATAATCTTTACATAAAAGAAAAAACCTAAGCAATTTCAACCTATTGAGTTGTTTTCTCTACCTTCATAAAGTTATACAAGTTCATCTTACTGAAAACAAGAAATAGAAACTGTTGCTGCTGTAATAATTCTTCAAGAATAAACTATTAAATGAAGTCGACCATGGCTTCCGAAAAAGCGCGATGAATTGAATGAATTTCACAATTTAGTTCTAAACTTTTTCAAATACTAACTCACACCTTTCACAAAATTTTGAAAATTTTTACAAATTTAAGTGCACTGAAAAGTGTCGGTGTGTTGCAGAAATGCCCATATCCCCAGTCAATCAAAGGATATCGAAGGATTTATTAAAAATTAATTAAAAAAAAACTTTTTCCCAAAAATGATTAATGAAGCTTTGTTTAAATTAATAAAGCATTTAAATGTTGTGTTGTTTTATTTTAAATTTATCTACATTTTAAAGAACGGAATACAGTTAACATGTAATATAAGGGCGCGGTCCAGAACAAACATTATTTAAGTTGGTTTTGATGTCAACCACATACCTTTTTGAAACACAAGTGGATGAGATAGGTCACAAAAATGTTTTTATTATAAAAAATAAAAATTAGGAAACATGTCTTTTACTTGTTTTGTCTAACTCTGCAAAGTGCAGTAAATCGCCCAACAATTACTTAGCAGAGGTAGACGCTGTTAAAGCATAATGTTCTTGCTATTTTGGTATGTATTTGAAACACCCTGTACTATATGTTAGTATATATTTACGTCTAGTTAAATATTTAAAATTCTGCATTAACTTTAACAACAGAAGATTTAGGTGGGGGAGTTAACTCAATAGAAGTTAAAGAAAATGTAATTTTACTCTACCCATGTCAACTGTAATATTATATTAAATCGTTGAATTGAACGTGAAAAATTGTATAAAAATTCTTTTTTTTTTTAATTTTTTTTTTAAATAAATCTGTATTGTTTATTTCATCAGTCTTTTTGTTTTACAAAACTTAATTAAGTCAACATTCTTGAAAGTTAATTTAATTTGTATATTGAGTGTCATAAAAACTTTTGCTGGAGGCTGCATCTGTTTCCACAAGTTAACACACGTTCTTGTGTACACACCCAGGCTTCATAAAATCTATTAAACATAAAACAAATAAATTGTTTATCAAATATTTAATAATCGTTAGCGTTGCAAAACGATTAAGTATCACTGTCCTGTCGTCAATAAATCAAAGTAAACGACGCTACTTACTTAAATTGCAGGTTTCGTGTATCTTCGAGCAAATACTGAACACGATTTCTCTAATAGTTAATAATCAGAAAAAAATTTTAAATGGTTCAGATGGCTTTCATTAAGAAAATGTTTAACAAAAACAAATTCTTCTAATTATACATTAGCATTCAAACGATTTAATTTGTCGTAGCAGTGGTAATTGAACAAAGTTTTTACACGCAGGTAGAGCGAAAAATGCGCAACAAAAAATTTGCAAACTATCTATTAAAATTTAATTAAAAAGTATAAATCTTTATTAAAATAACATGAGATGCTACTCTATATTTAATTTTAAATTTTTAAAATAACTTTGACAGAATGTTATATGTGAGAAAGTTTTAATTGATGTGATAACCATAAGACATGAAAACACTACCTCAGGTGTAGGTAAAGAATAGGTTAGTAGATTAAAATATAAATTAACAAAATAAATACATACATAGTATTTTGTACTCATCAATTTCGTCAAAATTCTTATTTGCCAGGTGATGACTGAAACGTGTTTGTGTCTTGGTTTTGATGTACATATTTGAACATTACATTAATAAGGTATGTATGCAAATGTCTATATTTTCGAGTGTTTAAAAAGCATTAAAACATAATGTTGCATATTTTAATATCAAAAATTTAATGAAAACACTAATTAGATATAATTTACTTGGCAAGGTGTTTGAGGTTAGTGTTTGTTGCTTATTTTGTTTTTAGTATTAGCAGAAAGGTTAAACACCTAAAGACATACTAGCATCTCAGCTCTGTATATGCAAGACATAGTATGTTAAAGAATAGATAAATGAGAGCATTTAAAATTGCCGCGGGATGTTTTATAACTGACGATTAAATATTATTATATTAATTTTTTGCCATACCTTTTATTGTAGGTATACAAAAATAAGTGGTTAAAGCACGTCAACAAACACTCTCGTATTCAACCAATTTTCAGTATAATTCAATTACGTCATAGGTTTTTTTTAATTATACTTCAATTTAATGGATATTTTAACTGAAATGAGAGAATGAAGTATAAGAAAAAGACTGCCTGAATACTTTAAAATTAAATTGAAGATAATAAAACAAACATTTCGTGCAGAACTCTATATCGTATCGAAAGTGTAAGACAACATAAAACATTTTGTTCGATTTATAAAATACACTTCTAACAACTTGGAAACCTAATAACTTTGTTACAAAAACTAAAAAAAAATTTGATACGGAAAAATTGACGTTCAAGAAAGAAGGAAATGTGCACGGCCAACAATTGTTAAATGTATCTAAGTAGTAATCCATTATACAGTCACCGACAAAGAGTTTGTAAATTTGATTCCCTATAACTTTTGTTTGAACAATTTTTTTAATACAATGCAATTTTTATTTTCTCTTTGTGTACAATATTTTTAACTCGTCTTAAAAGGAAAGTGCGCGCGCGATACCTCGTTTTACCTCGACGTAAGAATGGTAATAGCGTATATACAGTGACCGGCAAAGAGTTTGCATCAAATTGGAAAAATTTTTGTAATTGAAATATCCGAAAATTTGTTTCGGCAAATGAATTTAGCGTATCGAATAACAACCAAAAGCACTTTGACAAATGTCATGTGACCACTGTCATGGTGGGAAATTTAAAAAATATTAAAATGTGTCTTGCGACATCTCGTGTAAACATTGCCACGTGTGAATAGTTTAAAAAATATTCTTTAAATATGTAAAAAGTGAGGTTAGATGACAAGATATTGAAAAATACCTAAGAAAAAATTGTTCAAAATTAGATTATACGTCTATGTGCAAATTTTCAAAAGAAAATAACGAAATTTCAAGAATATCAGTTTTCCTACATTTTTTCTGGAAATATTGAGAAAACAAAATTTTTTGCGATTGATTTGCAAAAAACACAACGAAATCAACAAATAAACTTCACAATCGAGTAATTTTAATTTATTAGTATACCAATCGACGGTAAAGAACAAAAAACTTTGTTTTTTCTAAAATGGCCTACAGAAAACAAAAGGTTGAAATTACAAATTTAGAATTATTTTAAAATAGTCCTAAAATGATCAATTCTTCTATTTTAAACCCAATTTAAACCATTTTTTACAATATTGCCAGGATAATAAGCTCATACAAAGCAAACAAAAAATTAAGAACAGTGTAGTATTATTTTCGTATTTTGAGCTGTTTTTTTTTTCTTTTTAATTGCTTAAAACTATAATTGTTTATAAAGAACATTAAACAAAAATCAAACGCAAAAAGTTTTGTTTTCTCAATATTTCCGGAAAAAAATACCGGAAAACTGACATTTTTAAAAAGTAGTTATTTTCTTTTAAAAATTTGCACATAGACGTATAATCTAGTTTTGAACAACTTTTTTCTTAGGCATTATTCAATATCTTATCATCCAACCTCACTTTTTACATATTTAAGGAATATTTTTAAATTTGGCGCTATGACAGTGGTTACATGACATTTGTCAAAGTGCTTTTTTTTTCATTCGATATGCTGAATTCATTTGCCAAAAAAAATTTTCGGATATCTCAATAACAAAAATTTTTCCCATTTAATGCAAACTCTTTGCCGGTCACTGTATATACGCTATTACCATTCCTACGTAGGGGTAAAACTAGGAATCGCGTGTGCACTTTTCTTTTAAGACGAGTTTAAAATGTCGTACACAAAGAGAAAATAAAAATTGCATTGTAGAAAAAAAATAGTTCAAACAAAAGTTATAGCGAATCAAATTTACAACTATTTTTTTGTGTTTAATTGATATTGGCGGAGACATAGATATAACAATTATTGTCACGTAATAATCTATCTCAGTAATTACTTATCCGATCAAAAAATAAAAACAAAAATTGTGTATAATTAAACTACAAACAACTTTTATTTGAAACAAAAATGAGCAAAATAAATCGATAATCTGTGTAGGTAGACGCCTTTATTGACTAGATAGATTAAGACAAAAATATAATCAGATCTGTGCTATTAAAATTAAGCTGACATACAAAGTTTTATAAAAATTGGACGAGTGGTTTTCTTGATCTCTAGTATGTATATAGGGTAGGACAGCCGACAGGCTCGCGAGCCATCGAATAAACTTCGTCGGAAAAATAAAAAGGGAGTGTTAAAATTATCGGTTTGGAAATCGATTTATAAGATGAGGAATACAATTAACATTTTTCGGTTAAATATGACTAATTAATTCAAAATAGCAATATAGTGTTGCAAAATAAAATCCAGTTAATTTCTCAAAATTGATGATTATTAAGGAATTTATAAGATATGTAAGTATTTTAAATTTAATTCAAATCAAAAAACACTTGTGCAAATGGACGGATTTAACATAAATAAGAATGTAAAAAGAAACAAAAAGGTTAAACATTCTCAGAATCACTCATGTCTAATTCCACCAACACAACTAAAACTTAAAAAAATGTTTAAAAACAAAATTGCTATGATTTTAACAATAGCTAAATTTTTAAGTATTTATTAAGTTTAAGTCGTGTTGGTGCAACCTCCATGTATGTATGTATGTACTTCAAGAACAGATACAATATACAATGACAAAAAAATATATAATTGATGTACAAGTTTATTTATTATAAATAACCCACCCCTTATTATCGTTATTATTGCTAGTAGTATACAAAGTTTTTCTGCTTCACTATAAACTATTTTAGTGATTTAATTAATAAAACGTCAATTATCATACACAACATTTGTCATTTACGTGGTTTACTTTGACAATGTTAACAATTCCGTAATAAAGTAACTGTGTTATTCTACGATTAATAACTCAATAACGACTTAAGATAAGGACAACATATGATATATTTTTAAAATAAAAAAACAAGATCTTTTCAAAAATGGAATAATATACAAGGTGTTATATTAAAAAATACATCATACTTTTGTGTTGCAAACGGCGAGTAACTGAATCATTGATAGCATTTTAAGAAAATTCAGTTAGAACCATACAACTTTCATATATAACTTTTTTTTATGCGCAATAATAACAATAATGAGGTTGGGTAATTTATACTGAATAACCCTAAACTTAATAAAGGATTAAGAAGAAAATTGAAAGAAAAATTAGCTTGGAAAGCATTCGTTCCCATCTGGCGATTTAATTTTAGTGCAGGTGTTACTTGGAGAAACCTAGATATTCTATAGAAATCCGTTTCGGTAATAACTTCGTCGTTCTGTTGCAACTCATGTTGATTAAGAGCCTTGACAAAGCCCTCACAGAGGGGGCAAAACGTCGGCAACTACTTGAATTATTTTTTGTATTCTACCTTCACCAAAAAGGAATTTAGACCATATTGTAAATACTAAAGAAATCTTAGGGAAAATCTGTATTCAAAAATAATAATTATTTACTTATTCCTATTTTGAATTAATAAAATAAAATAAAATGAAAATAAAAATAAACCTAATAATAAATTCTTTGTCACTCCAATTTGTAAAATGGTTGGGAACGAGATCTAAAAATTTCCTCATTTCCTACATGTCCGTGTAATTTTACTAACAGATCTTCTTCAGACTTTGAAGAAATGCTGTGAAGTTGTCAGTTGGCATTATAGTCTTCACTTCAAAAAACATCATCAAAAAAACAATAAAGAAGAGCTCTCACAATTATGTGAAGTTTAACGTTGCGTTCAAATAAAAAACTGGGTGTTGAGTACAGCTACAGAATTAAGGTGTTTCGTCCAAGACACCAGCCGCTACTGCAAAAAAATTGAACAATGTGTCTATTGAGCGTTGTATCCAATCAACGAATCGTCCTGTACCCATATTTTTGGACAGTGTAACCGTTATTTGAAATTAAAATTCAAATCACAATAATATTTTAAAACTAGATAGTATATTTTACTAAGTAATATAATTTCAGTAATCGGTTGCAGAAATAATTTAATGTTAAATGAATTACTTTTATAAAATTAATGCGGATTTTTTCCTATCTTTGAATTATAACAAAAACACATGGTATTTACGTTATAGAATCACGTAACCCTTTGAAAAATGTTTAACGCAAAAATATGTGCAAAATAAAATCGATGAATTTGAAGATAGAAAGTAACCTGAGCGATGACATCAGTATCGACGCATGCGCAGTTTAAGTTTTTAAAAAATGTAATTTTAATTTTCATTGTTTTATAGTGATAAACTCCCAAACTAAACATAAATTTGAATAGTAAATGACAAGTGTTCAAGTAAAATACTGGGCTGGATAGTCGTGAAATTGAATTGATTTAATTATTTTTTTGCAGTCCGTACCTATGAAACCATTAAGAGCGTACGTAAAGCAGGCACTGAAATACCGTTATTCCGAACATGTGTTTCAAAAACGACAAAAAAAAAACATTCCACAGTTTTGTACGGACAATTTGTTGCTTTACTTACATTGTTTGTTATCCAGAACGTAATTTTTTTGTTTGGCAATTAAATAGGATAACTGGATGTCAGATCCCAAATGCATTTATTATGTGAATTTACCTATTAATTAAATTTTGTGATTTGGTTGTCACAATAATTATTAATAGAAATTTGAAAAAAAAATCGTACAAAAAATAACATATGCAACTTGTGCGTAAACAGTATAAGGGAATCGTACCCATGCCAGTTGCAAACGGGCACTTATTTCTGTTTCTGCACATTGTACGTAAATAACAGTAAATTACAGCAAAATAACGGGTGGTGGCGTGAAATTTGCATTAAAACGTGACATAACCTAAAAATTGACTTCTAACCTAAACTTTGAATCATCTGACTTTTTTTTTTAAATTAGTAAATGTCAAGACCTACCCAGCTCAGATTATTATTTGAACACACGTTATAAATAAAAATCGCAATACAGTTACAATATTTCAATGGTTTTCTTTATTTTTTTGTAAACATTTCTATTCAGTTTAATAATAAAACTCAAACGAAAAGATTAAGATATGATGGTACTTGTAGTCAAATAATTTGGCCAATACTGGTATGTAATATTATAATTTAATTTGAATTGTTTAATAGTTTTTGACTAGACGAGATAACAGTCATTTTCAGACATTGTATAAAAAAATTTTAAAAATTGAAATTAAATTAAATTTAATTTTGTAATGATATTTTTGAAGTGAAGACTATAATGCCAACTGACAACTTTACAGCATTTCTTCAGTCTGAAGAAGATCTGTTAGTAAAATTACACGGACATGTAGGAAATGAGGAAATTTTTAGATCTCGTTCCCAACCATTTTACAAATTGGAGTGACAAAGAATTTATTATTAGGTTTATTTTTATTTTCATTTTATTTTATTTTATTAATTCGAAATAGGAATAAGTAAATAATTACTATTTTTGAATACAGATTTTTCCTAAGATTTCTTTAGTATTTATAATATGGTCTAAATCCCTTTTTGGTGAAGGTGGAATACTAAAAGTAATTCAAGTAGTAGCAGACATTTTGCCCCCTCTGTGAGGGCTTTGTCTAGGCTCTTAATCAACATGAGTTGCAACAGAACGACGAAGTTATTACCGGAACGGATTTCTATAGGATATCTAGGTTTCTCCAAGTAACACCTACACTAAAATTAAATTGCCAGATGGGAACGAATGCTTTCCAAGATAATAATTTTAAATCTTAAATTTGTCACTACTTTTATTAAAAGTTTTGTTAGGTCTAATAAGAATTCCTTAAATAAAATTTTTTATCTAATATAGTTACTAAGTTCATTTCAATTGAAGACATTTTCCACTTTGTGTCGAGAATATCTAATTTTGAACTTTTTCTCAAAAATGAGTGCATTAATTAAGAGGTGATGCCGTTCCACCTCAATTTCTAATTGTTATTTCTCGATTTTAATATAATTTTACCATCATGATGATTAACCTGTAACAGGTGCGTATGAAACTATTTACCCCTCGCTTACCTATAAAACTAAATTGTGTCTTTTAATTTTAGGATTTAGATATAAGGGAAATTGAAAAAGCAATGGATATATATTGCGAAACGTTTTTCCAATAATTATTATATATATATTTTTTCCAAGAAACATTTCTGGAAAAAAAAATATTTTTAGATAAATAATGTGTTGTACTTTTCACCGTTTTGCAAAATAATTTTTCTTTCAATTTTCTTCTTAATCCTTTATTAAGTTCTGGGTTATTCAGTATAAATTACCCAACCTCATTATTGTTATTATTGCTCATAAAAAAAAGTTATATATGAAAGTTGTATGGTTCTAACTGAATTTTCTTAAAATGCTATCAATGATTCAGTTACTCGCCGTTTGCAACACAAAAGTATGATGTATTTTTAATATAACACCCTGTATATTATTTCATTTTTGAAAAGATCTTGTTTTTATTTTAAAATATATCATATGTTGTCTTTATCTTGAGTCGTTATTGAGTTATTAATCGTAGAATAACACAGTTACTTTATTACGGAATTGTTAACATTGTCAAAGTAAACCACGTAAATGACAAATGTTGTGTATGATAATTGACGTTTCATTAATTAAATCACTAAAATAGTTTATAGTGAAGCAGAAAAACTTTGTATACTACTAGCAATAATAACGATAATAAGGGGGTGGGTTATTTATAATAAATAAACTTGTACATCAATTATATATTTTTTTCTCATTGTATATTGTATTTGTTTTTGAAGTACATACATACACACATGGTGGTTGCACCAACACGACTTAAACTTAATAAATGCTTAAAAACTTAGCTATTGTTAAAATCATAGCAATGTTATTTTTAAACATTTTTTAAGTTTTAGTTGTGTTGGTGGAATTAGGCTATGAGTGATTCTGAGTATGTTTAACCTTTTTGTTTCTTTTTACATTCTTATTTATGTTAAGTCCGTCCATTTGCGCAAGTGTTTTTTGATTTTAATTAAATTTAAAATACTTACATATCTTATAAATTCCTTAATAATCATCAATTTTGAGAAATTACCTGGATTTTATTTTGCAACACTATATTGCTATTTAGAATTAATTAGTCATATTTAACCGAGAAATGTTAATTTTATTCCTCATCTTATAAATCGATTTCCAAACCGATAATTTTAACACCCCCTTTTTTATTTTTCCGATGAAGTTTATCCGATGGCTCGCGAGCCTGTCGGCTGTCCTATCCTATATATATACTAGAGATCAAGAAAACCACTCGTCCAATTTTTATAAAACTTTGTATGTCAGCTTAATTTTAATAGCACAGATCTGATTAGATTTTTGCCTTAATCTATCTAGTCAATAAAGGCGTCTACCTACACAGATGATCGATTGATTTTACCCATTTTTGTTTCAAATAAAAGTTGTTTGTAATTTAATTATACACAATTTTTGTTTTTATTTTTTGATCGGATAAGTAATTACTGACATAGATTATCACGTGACAATAATTGTTATATCTATGTCTTCGCCAATATCAATTACACACAAAAAAATAGTTGTAAATTTGATTCGCTATAACTTTTGTTTGTACTATTTTTTTTTCTACAATGCAAGTTTTATTTTCTCTTTGTGTACAATATTTTAAACTCGTCTTAAAAGGAAAGTGCACGCGCGATACCTCGTTTTACCCCTACGTAGAAATGGTAATAGCGTATATACAGTGACCGGCAAAGAGTTTACATCAATTTGGGTAAAATTTTTTAATTGAGATATCCGAAAATTTTTTTTGGCAAATGAATTCAACATATCGAATGAAAAAAAAGCACTTTGACAAATGTCATGTAACCAAAAAATTTAAAAATTTATAAAAATTTTATAAAATGTAACCACAATTTTGTTTGCTCCATTTTAATTTATACGGTTATTTTTTATATAAACACTAATTAGTTTCATTACTTCCATAAAAAAACTTAATTAATATTTGACAAACTGTTTGACAAACTATGGTTTCCTACCAAACCAAAATGCGCCGTTCTAGTCAAAATTGTTTCAAATATCAACAATAATTAAAATTTACAGAAACATGATTAACACAAACATTATTAAAACTCATTAAAATTTGAATTTATTTGAATCCCTGTGGTCTATATTAAAAAAAGTACTGTATAGTTGATATTATTGAAAATGTTGTCAATTAATAGAGGTTTATAAAGTTACATTAGTAAATTTACTGAAAAATATTATGTACTAAGTAGGTACCATTAGAATTTTTTAGAAAATCTATCAAAAATACTAAAGTACTACTACTACTGTAATCGAAGATAAACATTCATTTTTGGAGTCTGTATGCCCTAATTTATAAACACCCACTTAGCAACAGTAATTTAAAAAAAATCGATGCATCAAACGGCTTTTTCAAGTTTGAAGTACATGACCAATTTACTTTAACGTTATTGTTACAATGTTGTTCATATCCACTAGCTCATCACGGCATTTAAAACTAAGCCAAAGTTTTTATTACAAAAATTTCTTTCCAAGACAAGGACCCTATATTTTATATGTCCTTCCTGAATAAAAAACAATTTATTTGATAGCTCTTTACACATTGACCTCAACTCAGTAAAGCTTACAAATTATTTTGATAACCGTCCATACCTTTGTACTCGGACCTTTCGTAAACAATTGACACACAATTCTTTTCAAATGAATTTCCTTTGTACACTATACGGTGAAAATCGACAAACACTTTGTGAACGGGGACATTAAATTCCTAATATTTTTTTAAAAAGTACCGAAGAGGGTAGAACTTTACCTTAGCTACAAGAATTTTTTTAGGAAATGAAAGGTTTAAATCTATGAATTTTTAATTGCTCATGCTAAGTCTATTTGCAAAAAAAGTTGAATTCTTTTGATGGGCTATATCACGCGATGCTCTGCTCGAACAAGTGGTCCAAATTGATCGTCTTGGGAGGGATTTTGTGCCCTACAATTTTAGTCAATT
Organism: Abscondita cerata; assembly: GCA_030710515.1. Classification (NCBI taxonomy): domain Eukaryota; kingdom Metazoa; phylum Arthropoda; class Insecta; order Coleoptera; family Lampyridae; genus Abscondita; species Abscondita cerata. The sequence goes on from JALBCR010001050.1 coordinate 353,500, forward strand.
GACCAAACTCAAAAAATTTTAATTTTTTGAGATATAATCTCAAACATGGGTCTAGGAGTCTTTGCAAGTCTTTGTTAAGTTTTTGATGTCCGACATTTTTGGTTTTATTTCTCAAACAATTTTGAAATTCTCTTTTCGTGGCTCATTCCCACACGAAACAACAATAGAATGTCACGCTAATACATTTAGATTGCGCGGTTTTTTTGTAAACAACAATTTTAGTCGTATCTCGGAAATTGCTTAGATCGATACTCTTTGAGATATGGACCAAAAACTTCTGCACTTTTTTAAAATTGAACTTTTCGCCCTTTTTTGCAAACAAAGGACCGTTACCACAAATTTACAAAAGCATTTTTATAAACAATATTCAACCTTGCATCTTTACCGCCATACGTACTTAATCCATCATCAGACGCAAAAGTGGCTGCGGAACGAATAAGATCCATTGCAGTGAGGATTGAAAGCTAGCAAAATGGGACCCACATCAGTGACAAAATGCCAATTTTCATAATTTATGGTTCGATGACTTGTTTACTTGAAGAGTTTTTTAAAGAACTCTTTTTGAATAACTGCTTCTACAATTATTTCTGTAAATTTTATTTGGTACGTATCTGAAGAAACATTATTGCAACTAAAAAATTAATACGGAAACAAAATTAAAAAGTAAAGCTTTAGATATTTTAATTGTTTTCATGGTTAAGTGAAAAACAGTAAAATAAGACTAATTACTCTATGCTATTGTTCTCAAGAAAATTGCAATACAATTATATAAATTTTTTACGTTGTGGTTGGAAAAAAATGTCTTACATAAATTCATCAAAAAATACACAGTGTGCATTCAAAAAAATTGTAACTTTCGCATACGTCAATATAGTTTTGACTTGTATAACTCATCCAATGTGGTTTAAAAAACCGTATACTGTGTGTTCCACAAAAAAACAATTACAAAATTAAAAATTAACTTCTTTTTCTGACCCAATTCGAACACATTGTAACAACATACCATGTTGAATAGATAAAATAAAACAAATTGAAGGAATAATAATGAGTATTTGAAGCGTATTTTACTAAAAAATCAGTAAAACACATTATTTTTTAGGTTATTTTTATAAATTTTTATTATTAACCGAATAAATTTTTATTTAATAATAAGCGGTCTTTGTGGACGAATTCGTTAATTTTTCGCTTAGTAATATTTTCGATTCCTAACTACGGTTCGATTCCAGTTGCAGTATTTTCTTTTTATGCTTTATAATTAATATTATAATACAATTTTTATTGTGAATTTAACATTGTGAAAATAAATTAAATTTATTTCATAAAAATTGTATTAATAATAACATCGACAATAATTTTATTAATAAAAAACTACCGCAATCGAGTTTTGACGTAAATCGTTATAGAACTTTTACTGTATTTTTATTAAAATACGTTTTAAACACTTACTTACTATAACTTTCTCATTTATCTATCTAATAAAATATGTTGATATATTGTGCTCAAATTGTATCAGAAAAATATATGCATTAATTTTGAATTTAACAACGCCTGTCAACTTTTCCATGTGACACACGATGTATCGTTTATAGTTTATAGTATATTTTCCTTACAGTAGAAAAAAATAAAAAGCCCACGAACCACCAAACTGAATCTATAATCCCATACACATTTTCAAACAATGCACGATAATTTCTACAATAAAGTGATGAATGTATCAAAAAAAAATTACATCTGTTATTAATGTAGTAAACTAAGCGAGTTTGGAAAATTTAAGAGCTAAATTAAGATTTTAAATGTGCAACTGTTAGATAAAGCTGGAAGCAGTATTGATCTTGATCGGGGTATATACGGTTCACCGACAACATTTCATTCCGAATTTTAGCATCCCTAGTTACAGCTTATTGCTGCTTATCACCCGAACGACACAAAAGCACTAAGAATAAATATTCAAATGCGTTAGTCGTTTAAAAAGTACGCGGAAATTAGGTACTACATAAATTTCATTATCTAATTATTATCGAGACAATTGCACCTGCGCGAAATTTGTTGAAATTTCCCAAATAAATAATATCGATTCGGAATATTTGATTAAATCTTAGAGCGTGATACTTCCGGAGCTCGGATCGGATATTGCGTTTCTATTAAAATAATAATTTACAAACGTAATCTAGAGTCGCATTAACAAATAATTAAAAAAAAAATTTATGTACTAATGTACTTCATAAAACTAATGTTTAATTAAAATGCAAAATTTAATTAATTATACAACTTTTAAATTTAAATGAAGCTAGATAATTTAGATTTAACATGAATTATACACGTTAAATCGCATCGTAATCTAAATTAATACTAAAATACATGCGCTATTCTATTATATTAAATTTTACGTTCAGTAATCGTTAACTAAAATTAAATTCTGCTTAATTAAACATCGCGATATTAACTAATTTTAACGGTACTGTTCGAATTTGTACGTACAATGTATGGTTAAAAAAGATACAATCAACTCGTAATTGTTGTTTGCATGCATAATGAATGTACGGTAGTCCGATAACTTCTTTATGTATTTAATGCAATTATAAATTGGCACAAACACGTCTTAATATACATATTGCGTTCTTCCAGTTATAAGTAAGAAAATGCCGAAGGAAATTCTGAATGCGTGGAGTAATTCTATTTAAATTCTACATATGCACGACACGCTTGTAACAAAACGGTGTTAATAAATTGAGTCTTTTTTTTATTGAAAGTTGCTTTTTACCGGATCACGTTTATCATTTTTAAAAACAAAAATTGAAGAAACATGGATGATTATCACAATGGATTTTCTGCAAGAATATCGGAAAAAAAAATTTTACATGGTTCCTCTCATCGCGCTGCACAGGTAAACAAAACTGTAGAATAATGCCAGTTAAAACGCATCTGAAAAAAGTGAAGTATTTTTAATTCCCACGGAAGAGTTGACATAAGCGTTTTCTATATTAAATTCAAACAATAAATGTTGCGACACTTAGGTGTCGACTCGTGTAGGCAACTTAGTCGACAGATGTGTAAATTCAAAATTAATGCATATTTTTTTCCGGCACAATTTGAGCACAATATACCAACATATTTTATTAGAGAAAAAAATGTGAACAAATTTATGTGGATATATAAGTGTTTAAAGCGTAAACAATAACATTTGTATAATGATTTACGTAAAAAACCGGGTTTGACCTCAATTGTCGTAATTTTTATATTAATAAAATTATAATCGATATTATTATTAATACAATTTTTATAAAATCAATTTAATATTTTTTCAAAATGTTAAGTTCACTTTACAAAATTGTATTATAATAGCTGCACTAATCCTCACCTCACCTCAGTAATACCAAAAGTGTGAATGGTTGTTTTGAATTTTGACCAATTAGGATACTTAAAACAAAGGAGGAATTTAAATAATTTTACAAATAAAAAGCGCCTAATGATTAGAACATTAATAAAAAGAAATACTGCAATCGGAATCGAACCTTAGTTAGAAAGCGCAAAAAGATTGCTAGGCAACAAATTAATTCACGAAAGTTTTATTTTATCTATTTAACGTAATATATTGTTATATTGTGCCAGAAATTAATTTTTTAATTAACATAGTCTACGCCAACTTTTTCGTAGATTAAAAATCATTTTTGGATTAAAAAATTGGATTATCCTGTATAATGCAAAAACAATTTAAAAATGTACTTCTAATAAGCACTCATTTTTGTACATATTATACAATATATCTAAGAGTAATAAAAAATTACACAAAGTCTATAGCTACAATATACTTGACTGTAAACAAGTTCATGCAGGATGTTGCTCTAGCACATAATTGAAGAAACATTCTAGAATTCCTGTCAGAATATTACTGACATTTTATAAAAAGATTCCAGTTGGTTTTATTAACTTTTTTCGTATTTCTATAAACCTATGAAGCAGCTGTGACTTTTTTTTGATAATTTTCATTCCTTTTCAACCATACCTTTTTCAAGTTAAAAATGTTAGTTTTGTTGCTTGTACTTGTAGTTTAAACTGCTATTTCATTGATGGCATTGTTACTTATTCCTTCCAGCATCGCTAGATCTTATATATTTTAACAAATAAACTATATCAGTTTACACTAGAATTTATTTAGAAACAGCTATCACATAAATAATATTATTCAGTATATAACAGAAGACTAATTTTAAAGTGACCCTTGTTCTTATATTTAATAGTTCGTATAAAAATATTCTAGAATTAATCTCTTTGGAATGTAATAGAATGTGCGTGAGTCATCTATTTATATAGCAATATGTTTTAATATTATTCAGTGTTACAATATGGTAGTCATTATTTTTTTATTATTTTCCGGGATACTTTAATAGAAATCCAGTTCACCTATGTAAAAACAAAACAACAATCATTACAAATCTGTAAAAATCAGGATTATCATTTGTTTCTTGTTTATTTTATTTTTTATATTAAACGTCATTTTGTAGGTACTTGTATAAAGATTTATTTTAAAACACTTATAAATAAAATTAAATACCTTACAAATAATATTAGTTCTCAAAGCGATTGGCAGTATATTACCCCTCAAAAAACCAACAAATGTAAATATTTTTGCACGTTGGTTAAAATAGTCGGTTTTGTTTTATAACAAGTTCACGGTTTACGTCACAACAACTTGAAATAAAAAGTAAAGCTGAAGCAATGCTAACTGCGAATTTTTTGATGTTATGATAAAACATGTAGGATTCTTAACAAACAAATAAAGTAAGCAGCAATTCTTCAAACGTTATTGTATGAAATTTTCATTAAATTTTAAATAAAAAGTATGAAAATCTGCTCCATGGCCATTACACAACGAATTCGAAACGTCAAACAAAAATTTGAGTATTTCATCTTACAATATAATTAAAATTTCCTCTACCACTGATGATATCATAAAAAAATAACATAATTTTCAAAAAAATTTAATCAATATTTTTTATCTAGTTTCCTTATCAATGTATTTATGTACAATTTTTTCTATGCCATTTTATTCATTTTGTATAACTGACAGTATAAACTGTTACAGTTGTTAATTTTGAGGTTATCTTGTTTGTGGAGCTGCATTTCTTATTTTATATAGAAGATTTCCGTCACAAGATGAACTTGGTAGATCTAAAAAAACCTGTCATTAGCAAAGAAAATATGTCAAGTAGTTCAAGAACTACATAACTGTATTAAACTTGAAATTATTTTATTCACAATCAAATTGTAATGCAAATGAAGAGTTAGGAAGTTACAACGTTTTCTCCAGTGGTTAAGAAATTAATATTTAGCTGACATGCTGGTTACATAAACTTTAAAAGCGGACTATTGTTGCACTTACAGCGCTCAAAAAATAAGAAAATAACACTAAATTACAAAGATTAGTAGTGCCTTCATTGCGTTTGTTTTGTTTAAGGTTTGGAACAAAAATAAATGATTGTGAAGATTTATAAAGTTGTCCCAATGGGATAAAAACTCTTTCCACCAAGGTGTGTAATAAACTATTTGAAACAATAATATCGTTCATAGATAAAGTAAAAGTGTTATAAAGTGTCAACTCTAAGAAGAATTTTAAAAAATGTATGATTACTACTAATAGATACTAAACTGAATTCCAAATGGGTATTCAAAAAATTTAACGATTCGTAATGATTCTTCTTCTGTAGATACGGAGGTAATTTTCCTAATTACTCAGATATTTTTTAACCTAGAATCTCGCTTGGATAACAAGTTGATTACCTAAGTTTTAGTAGTCTACTTTGAATTTTTGTTTACTTGTGTTAAGTCCCTTACAATAGCTGACGAAACGTTGTCAATTACAGTTATCATTTTGTCAGAGTCCAATGCACGTTTTGTTTTAATAATATGTTTTAGATTTTGAAAAAGTTTATAGGTAAAATTTGGATCTTGTTAATGTCTATAGTAGAAAATCAAAAAAGTAACTTGACAGTTTTTTTGACGTTTGAAATCACGAAGTCCATTCTTACAACTGGTCTTGACAAACTAACTATTGAAATAATGATAACCACTAAAACATTGACTTTTGACATTTGATAACGCCCCCAAAAGAATCTAAAATAATTTTAATTTAAAAAATAGTAAGTATGGTGTTTCAGAAAAGTTAATTCAATAAAAGAAGGATTGTCTAATATTAAATTATAAAAATTAGTTTTTCAAGTTTTACCGATATAATATTTGTCATAAAAACACACTTGTTTATAAATTTCACTACTACAAAAGGTTGGTTTAAATTATCTAAAGTAGTAGGTTTGTAATGACAGCATGTGTTGTGGTGATAGTTCTTCTAAAAATGTCAAATTTAAGGGTTACCACTGTTATAAGTAAATAACATTATATGAAAGTCGTTGTCTTTCAAAATTTCAAGAAGAAAATTATCTTATGAATAGTGTTTTAAAAAATTAGTCTTGTTGTATAAATAAGTTTTGTTTATACGGTACAAGTGTCAGAGTGCATTTTAATGTTAAAATTTGAAATTAACTTTAAAATTGTTTTAGGATTAAGGTAATAATAATTACGAGGATGTATTGATATCTAGTTAGCCTAGACCAGTTCCTTGCATAAACAAAATATTGCGTTACCATAGCAACGAACAATAACTTATTAGAAGTGTCAGTGTAAAGTTTGACGTCAAAAAAGTAAACCAGAGTCACGCAATAAATTAAATGAAAAAGATGTCCACCGAAATTGTGAAAATCGAAAAATTGGAGTATCGAGCCATCATCAAGTACCTGTATTTAAAAGGGTTAAGAGGTAAGCAGATTTACGAAGATATGCTTAATACCCTTGGTGATCAATGTCCTTCGTATGCGACCGTCAAAATTGGAATGCAAGCTTCAAAAGAGGTAAATTTTCCATTGAAGATGATGACCGATCGGGAAGGCCAGTTTCTGTGTCAGTCCCCGAAAATATCGATGCAGTTCATGACATGATTTTATCAGACCGTCGAATTGGGCTAAAACGGATATCTGAAGCACTGAATATTTCATACGAACGCGTTCATCATATGGTTCACGTCAATTTGGACATGAGAAAATTGCTGCAAAATGGATCCCCAAATGTTTGAATGTTGACCAAAAGCGTGCAAGGGTAGAAGCATCGCGTTCGATCTGTGCTCGATTTGAAAACGATGTAGACTTCTTAAACCGAATTGTTACTATGGATGAGACTTGGGTACATTTCTACGATCCAGAAACAAAGCAACAATCGATGGAATGGCGACACTCTGGTTCTCCAAGACCTAAGAAGTTTCGTGTCCAAAAATCTGCTGGAAAAGTTCTTGCTTCAGTTTTTGGGATTGCCATGGAGTAATCATGATTGATTTTTGGATAAGGGTAGAACAATAACTGGAGATTACTATTCGACATTACTGACCACTCTACGGGAAAATATTAAAGAGAAAAAGACGCGGAAAGCTATCCAAAGGTGTTTTGTTTTTGCAGGACAACGCCCCTGCACACAAATCTCATGTTGCCATGCAAAAATTCGTGATTTAGGGTTTGAATTACTAGAACACCCCCTTATTCACCCGATTTGGCTCCGTCCGACTATCACCTCTTTCCTCAACTGAAAAAAGTTTAAAAGGTCGTACATTTTCTTCCAACAAGGAGGTAATAGAAGCTGTGGAGGTCTGGTTTGCAGAGCAAGAAGAAACATTTTTTTAAAAGTCTAGAGACGTTGCAGGTTCGCTGTAATAAATGTATCCAATTAAGAGGAGAATATGTTGAGTAATAAAATATTTTGACATTGAAATTTTGTTTGGTTCTATAGTAGGCTAAGAATTTTTTAATATATCTTCGTACATACTATACATCAGTTTAAATTTAGTAATTTAATATTGCAAAATTTACTACTTATCCTAAAGTATTAGCAAAATTTTTTATTCAATAGTGCAACTAATAAAATAAATAAATACACATGATTTTATACATTGCAGATTTTATTTGAACAGATTAGGCATTGCACATATACAGTCATATGCAGTGATTACAATGCTCATAGTAACGAATAAGAAGTAATTGCTTTCATTTAATAATTCATTGGATAAAAATCGATAAAATATTAGACTGCTGAATGTATAAAAATTAATAAAGTGAATTAATAACAAACCGTTAAACGAAGCAATGCAGGTGTTACTCAATCATCATTCGTTCATTCTAAGGATGAATAATAGCTATTTATGTAACAAGTCCATAATATACGTTTTTATGGACAAGCCACAGAATTTTGTCCTTTTTCTTATTGTCCGAGAGGGTCTTGATGACTAGGTCCGGAAACCAAAGTGGTGATTCTTGAGAACAACATGTTTTGCTTGTTGATCGTGGAGTACTGTAAAGTACTGATCAGCTTCCATATTTTATATTTGTATTTAAAATGCCTAAAAACACACACGAAAAAATTCTAACAAATATTGAGGTACATGATGACGTTTTTTAAAGATCGTTGCACATATTGTGGAAAATAGTCAATTAATAAAGTTTAAAGCAAGGTTTGTAAACATAACCATAACGGATGAAGATGTATTATGGCTTACTAGTTTGAAGGACTTCTGAAGTTAAGCAATACTTTGTATTCTCTGTTCTGATTATCTGCTTTTCCATTATTTTGTTTAATATTTCTTTATCTTACGCTTGGACCGGTCCATTATATCATGCAATGGCTGTGCTGTTATATTTTATGTTTCTATTTTTTTTAGTAGTTTTCTTAAACCTTAAAGCAAATGCTTTGCCTAAACGAACCAATCCACAATTGCCCACGGTTTTGTTACTACACTATACAGGTTCTGATTGATCTTCAGGATACCATACATAAGGATTTGTCATACCGGCGTATATCTAGTCAACTTTGTTCAGTATAATTAAATTAAATAAAAAAAAACAAATTTATTAATTTTGTCTAATTTAATTGAAAATGCCGCTAGCTCTTTATCAATTCCTTTTTTTTAAACACAAACTTAAACATGAAACTATTTTTATTACTAGAAAATAACCCTCACATTAATAGTTATTTACGTAACATGTGCGGAAACAGATTCTTTCGAGAATGAGTGCCCGTTTGCAAACCGAAGTGCGCGTTTAGCGCACATAAAGTAGCATTTGGCACGAATTCCCGAATACTGTTTACCTACAAGTTGCGTATGCTATTTATTGCACGATTTTTTCTATAATTGCATTTTCAAATCTCTATTATTGTGATATGTAAATCACAAAATTTAATTAGTAAGCTATGGCAATACGCATATGCACATATTGTATACATTTGCATTCTAAATAACGAACAATGTACGTAAATCAACAAATTGTTAGTGAAAAGTTTCTAATGTTGAGTGTTTTTTGGTAGTTTTTAAAACACATGTTCGGGATAACAGAGTTTCGGTGCCTGCTTTACGTGCGCTCTTGATTGTTTCATAGGTAAAGAGAACAAAATAGTTAGTTTCATTAGAGTGTAGAAAGTAGGAGTAAGAGTAAAATCACTTTACACACGAAATTTGTATAATATTTTTTGGGTGATGATCATCATCAAAAAGTAAAAAAGAACAAAATTATTTTTACTGATTTTAAGTAGGTTATTTTTATTTACCCCTTCATGCATCAATACAACAAAAAAAAAAAATTAAATATTCCCTTATTCTGTACAATATCGTGTCAAGTATGGTGTAAAGTATATTTTCTAAAATCAATTTATCGAATTTTGTATTTAGTTTAATTTTAAAACGTCCCCAAATAGCAGATAAATCAGCCACTATTTTACCGCATTGTATGTAAAATCATAGTTTTAAAGATAAGTATAAACAACTAAAAATGTGCTTTACAGTTTAGTAAGCCAAAAATGTAAAGCCGCGAAGCGGGGAGTTTTCAAAAGTACGAGTCGCTAAAATGCCTTCTGAAACGAATTATTTATACTAGTTTTTCTATTTTGGGCTTTTCAGATTGATTTTAAAATAAAATTTTGCGAGTTTTTAAATTTAGGGAATTTTGAAGTGTAATAGCTAAGGTGGCAATATTTTCATTAAACTTTGGTTTAAATGCTAGTTTAAGTTTAATTAGTAGATTTATCATGTTTCATTAAAAATGGGTGGAAATAAAAATAAGTAGATAAATAATTCTACTGAACATTAATTATGATTTTATTAATGCACACCGAACGTAGTGACAGCTTGGACGTTATCAGTGTTACCACCGTTCGGAATAAAATTTCAATAATAGAACTCATTTGGGTGCTTTTTGTAGCTCTGTAAGCGACCCAAAATAGAAAAATTATTTTTAACCTACTCAAATAAATTTTTTGCACATGCGCAGAATAAACGTCAGATTATTTTTTTTTCACAGTGAAATTTTACAAAAGTTTTCCGTGCACAATACAATTAATCAAATTTAAAAAAACACTACCTTAACGTATGTAAGTATTCTCTTGATGTTATACTTGATTTTTAGGTTATGTTATCTACAAATCGTTATCCAATATATTTCCAAAAAAAACCGATTACTTGCATTTTTATAGGAATAGGTTCTTATTGTGAGTTTATTTTAAATTATTAATTATTACTTATATTTTTTTTAATAATCGTTTTGATTAAAAATAAATTACATTAATTCTTCTCGCTTTCCTTCTATTTGATTACTTGTATTTTTGTAATTGTATTTGTGTTTTCATGATTAAATTTTGCTTTGATTAATATTTTATTATTTTACTTTTAATTTAGACAAATTCGTACGATCCTTCCCGTAAATTATTTTATTTACTATCGTTTGTTTTCTTTTTTGTTTCTAACTAAAACTCCAAACTAACCCTATTTGATCTCTTCTAAATTTTTAATTTTTATCATCAATTCGCATGCCATTTAACGAGACATTTTGAATTACTTCTGTAACTAATTGATTTATTTTTTCAGATATCTATGATTTTACCACGAAAACAGTTCCTTTCAACAACCTTAATTTAAAATGTTCATTTAAACCAATGTTTCACACTAATGCTGTAACACAATTCCACTTTAACGTGGTAACTTTTCTTCTTAAAAGTAATTATTTACATTTTTCTTTTATAGGTATTTTCCAGAAGATTTTATTCCAGTATTTCAAGAATCTCAAAATTTCTTTAACTCTATTAAACATACTAATAAATTAGTATCAGCAAAATATAACAAAATTAATCATAGAAGTACTTACTAAAAACAACAGTAAATATTCAGTGTGAGCAATAAGGTCCGCATCATATGGAATTATTTTTATTAAAGTTTTTACGAAATTCGACTTTCGCATCAATTTTGCTTAGATGAATAGTAGTCGTGATACGCATTATTTATCAAATTTAAATTCTTTTCAAGAAAAATTAAAAGCTAGGTTATTTGTCAAAATTCAAAAAAAGTGATGAGATAAGGTTTTTCTAAATTCTATTTTGAGCGCATATGCAAAATTTTAGCTGCAAAAAACTAGTTCATTATTTCAATACTTCATTAAATACAGATAAAAAAACTTTTAAAAAATTTTATTTTTGTGTGTCTTTTATTGCGTTTAATACACAAAATATTTCTACTTTCATAAAGTAAATTTAATCAGACTAAAAGTATAAACTTTGCATTACATGTGATAAAATTTTAATGGCTTATTTGAATTTTGTAGTAAACACCCAATTAAGATGGCTATACTTTGAAAAAAAAGGTGTCGGGAATATAATAAACATTTTTGTCATTATTTCATTAGCTATTTTAATTGATGGTAAAATTCCCTAATTCTTATTGTAGGATTCAGTTCCACAATTATTAAGGCCTTTTTTGGAGTTGAGATAATCGAGTGAATGAAACACTGTACTTTATTCACTTAACGTTTCGACTGGCATGTGTTCAGTCTTTTTCAAGTGTTCAGAGAATTAATGATTCAGGGACTAATAGAAAGTTCCTATATGACCAAATCATATACATTTAAGAATTTAAAAAGAATTTATTATTACTTGGTCCAAAGAAGAATTTTCTATTAGAGTCCCTGGATCACTAATAATAATAATAATAATAATAATAATAATAATAAGTTTATTTTGCACATTTAAATTATATTGTTTTGGTGTAACTCTGACAAACAGACCGAAGATTCCTCAGATAATTTTAAGACAATTTGTGAAATTCATCTAGTCCGAAATGCTTCCTAAGGGCTAGAGCTCTTTGAAGATGGCGCCTGGTAAAGTAAAAATCAAAGGTAAACATCAAGCTGACAACAATTTGACAATGAAAAACGTAGGTTTTACTTTTGTTGGCAGTTCAGAGCCAACTAGTGCAAAACATATAAATTTAATTTTAATGACAAAAAACAAAAAAAATTTCAAATCCATTTTTTCTAGAAAACGGTGTATCCTAATGACTTAAAATAAGAATACCTTTTAGTATTAGAATACCTGAAAAATTTAATAATCTAGTGTCACAAATGCTTTAAAGTTAAAGACAAAAAAGTTATGCCATTAAAATAACCGTTGAAATACCAAAAACGGACGCCTATTACCGGTACTAGAAATTCGCAATTGATGGAATTGATTCATCTCTGAAGGCTAAACAAACTTACCAGTTTTTGCTTTTCTAATTAGAAGCGTTCTGAAGGTATTTAAAAAACTATTACAAAGCATCATCTTCAAAGAGCTCTAACTCTCTTAGGAAGTATTTTCCGGACTAGGTGAATTAGGTTAAATTGTTTTAAAATTATCTGAGGAATCTCCGGTCTTCGTTTGTTAGGAGAATTTCTGGACACCCTGTATAACTGTAAATATCTTATACAAGATTTACCAAGAGTAAGGCTAAAAACAATTAAAAATTTGTATAAGTTCAACTCCTACAGAACAAAAAATTAAAAAAGAAAAAGACAAAATAGAGAAAAATAAAACATAGAAAAAATGAAATACTACATATATATACATTCTTATTCTACAGGGTGTTTTCAGAATAAGATGCTGATCCTTAAGAATGTCAATCCTTACGCGATTTTAAGAAGAAAAGTTCAAATAAACATATGTCCTAAACCTCTTAACTTTTTGATCTACAAAGTGTTCAAGTTTAAAAAAAAAAAAAAACGTTTTTATCATAACTTTAATATCTTTAGAGATATTTTAATAAAATTTGGCATATGCCTTCTAAGCAACAACAACTATTTTTGATTTTAAAATTTATTTTTAATTTTTATTGATCAGTGGCGTCCATACAGGATGAGGACTACGATATTTTTAGAGAAATATTATGTACGCCACTGCTTTTCTTAAAATAAAATTATTTTTAAAATTTCCATTCATTTTAAGGTAAATTTGATTTCTTGTCTTTTTTCGTCCGGTTTTCGCGTAAAAGATTTGGCAAATAATTATTGATTATTTAATACATAATAATTTAACATTAAAATAAAAACTTAACATGAAATAACCTAAAAAAAATAATTTAAGATTAACTGTTGAAATTGGCCACCTCCTGCAAGTATGCATGCTTCAGCTCTTTTCCTCATTGAGTCTCGTACTCTTATAAATTTTTTCTTAAAACGAACACCTTGTAGATCAAAAGTTAAGAGGTTTTAGGACATATGTTTATTTAGACTTTTCTTCTTAAATCGCGTAAGGATTGACTTATGGGATCAGCATCTTATTCTGGCACCCTGTATATTTATCTGTAGAATGGAGAATGAAAACAGTTATAACTGATAAGTAAGTAACTAAATTCATAATCTAAGGTACCTGAAGTAAAGTGGAAGATGTTCACTTATGCTTGTTCAACAAAATTTTCTTCATGCATCTTAAACAAGTCAGGTCTCAAAGTTTTTTTTTTTTTTAAAAATGGTGTTACGTTATAATTTCTGTAAATATTATACGTGAAACTTTTTTTTGAAGAGAGCTGTTTGTGAGGTGGTGTTGTAATTAAATCTCTGAATCTTAAATTTAAATTGTGAACATCCGTTCTGCGGTATTTTATTGGTTAAGTATGGAGAGGCAGTTTCCTAATATAATATTATGGAATAGTACTACTTAATGCATTGTACACTATCTTCATACAAAGCCATTTGCATCCTTTAGCTTGTGTGACACCGGATCATACCTTCGCATACCATATATAAAACGTAAGCAACATTTTTGGACTCGTTCTATTCTAGTCTATCCGATTTATCTAAACAAGGACCGTACACAACCACAATAGTGAAACAACTTAACACTAAATAATCTGTTAATTGCGTTTTATTTAGTAAATGTGGATGTGGATAAAGTAATTTTAAGACCGTTTGTAGGCAATAATTAATATGCTCTTTAAATTGTAATTTTGAATCAAGTCTAACTCAGATTTTTGTACAATTCATAAATTTTAGTATTTTATCATCAACAGCTATATTATTTATGTCTCCAGAAGTTCTTTCTGTTTACCAATTATCATGACCATCGATTTTTCAGGATTGACTTGTAACCCATGCCGCTTAGAATGTCATTAAGTTGTGTAAATCATGATTTATACGAGTGTCCACTATAGTATAGTCATTGCTGGAGAAAGAGTACAGTAACTGTATCATCGGCATAAAAAGTATGCCCGATACGTAAGGTTCAAACGAGACATTATATTACTCGTATATAATAAAAAGTAAAGAGCCTAATATGGAACCTTGTGGTACTCCGCACTCTAGGCGTTCTTGCGACGACTGACCGCTAGCGAATCTCAACGTACTGCAATCGATTGAATAAATAATTTCTAATCAACTCAATGGCATTACTAGAGAAACCAGCAAAAATTCCAAAACTGGCCAGTAGTAAATCATGACTTACCATATCAAAAGCTTTGGAATAGTCTAAAAGCACTAAAATAGATGTTTTTGCCTAAATCAGAATTCCCTAATGATATCGTCTGTAACAGCCAGAAGAGTGGTTACACAACTGTAACCTTTCCTAAGTCCTGATTGATTTGCAGGCAAAATTGGATTTATTTCTAAATAAGTTTTAATTTGGTTATTAATTATTTTTTAAGACTTTTGAGAGACAAGGTAAAATACTAATTGGTCTTAACTCATTAAAATTATTAATGTTATTAATCACCTGAAATCTTGAAGAAGACTAGACACATGCCAGTCGAAACGTTGAGTGAATAAGGTACGCAGTGTTTAATGGACAGTTACATAAATGTCTCCAAAGAAGGTCTAAATAATTGGGAAACTGAATCTTACAGTTAGCTACTTTGTTTTAATTATTATCAATTAATTATTGAACCAGGTGATTGGAGTAATTATGTTTAAGATGTTCCTAGAGTAAGATTCACAGAAGCATATATCATGTTTAAACACCCTGTGCTCAAACATGAATTGTCATGTTACACAAAGAGTATTATCACAAAACAAACCTACCACAATTTAGAGTAGTGTAAAGCACTCTTTTTTTAAAGTTCTTTGAATTCTGATTAGCCAATGGCAGAAGCAGCCGCGAGCAGTGCACGTAATTGTAGAACTGCGTAACCTGTTACCAAATTAATACAGCTCCAATTATTGGTGTATGAATTGAAACTAACGTTAGTAGGGATCAGGAGTTTCATGTTGTTGTGTTTTTTAGTAAATCCACAGGATTTTGAAATATAGTAGTATTATATTATAGTAGAGTTTTGTTTTTATTTCTATATAGTAGCATAAGTTATTTAGGACAAAAATTAGAAATCTCGGAAATTGTGATAATCCTTAAAAACATTACTATTATATCTTAAAGAAAAAAAAATTGTTGTTATCTCCAAAGCAGATAAAGGCAATAAAGTAGTTATTTTGGACAAAGAGGATTATTTTGAGTCAGTTCAGGTGATGTAATGAAGGCCCCTATTCATTAATATCTAAAAATCCTCTTCCCAAAATGATTGCTGATACCCGTAGGAGTCTTGATTAGAATGCTGAAAATATTATACCAAAACAACTTAGGTTTAGACTAGCAGTATCTAACCCGGTTCTTCCTAGAATGTATTGTTTACCTAAGATACATAAACCCGGAAAAGCAATGCGTCCCATTGTTTCAGGTATTAAATGCTCCTACTTATCTGATATCTAAATGGTTGTCAAATAAATTCAACAGATTTTGAATATCAACAATCAAATTTCAGTGATCAAAATTCATACAATTTTATTGAAAAAATTAAAAACATTGAGCTGACTGAGAACGAAGTTTTAGATTTCATTCGATGTCTGTTCATTGTTTTCCAAGCGTTCCGATAGATATCACTTTAGATTATTTGAAAGATATGTTATACAAAACCATTTAGACAATTCAGAAGTAGATAATTTTATTAAATTAGCAAGATTATGTAGTCAAGCCTACTTTCAAATTAACAATAATATTTATCAACAAAATTATAGTTACAACAATGGGTAACAGCTTATCTCCGTTTATGGCTAACTTGTTCATGGGTAAATTTGAAACTGATATAAAAAAATAATTAGATTATTTTTTAAGAATTTGGTTGTAGATATGTAGATGACGATTTTGCAGTCATCGACACACTAAGTTTACAGCCCTCAGCAATTTGTAGAAATTTTAAATTCAAATTTGAGACGATCAAGTTTACCTATGAAACAGAAACAAACCTTAAGTTACCTTTCTTAGACACTTTAGTGACAAAAATGGCAACAAACTAGATATAGATATTTATCGTAAAGACACTAACACTATGAGGTTTTATAACAAATGATTCCAACCATAGTATGCAACATAAACTTGCATCTTTCAACTTTTGATTCACCGATTATTACATTTCCCATTGTCAAAACAAAACTTTGATAAAGAACTGCGAAATATTAAGCAGATTGCATCATACAATGGTTTTCAAGAATCAATTGTCACAAACATAATTAGAAAACATAAACATAAGTTAAACATTAGAAACATTACAACGTTAGGAACTAGTAATAGCAAAATAGATAAAAATATGTCAAATTACCAAATTATCCCACATACACAAAAGGTCTTCAAAAAATATTTTCAAAATTTGATTATAAAACAGTGACTTCTAGTAGTAACAACTTGCAAAATCTTTTAGGCAATCCGAAAGACCCAATAGAAATGTGTGATAAATCGGGAATATATAAAATTAATTGTAAAGACTGTAACCAAGTATATATAGGGCAAACCAAGAGACCTATTAAAACTCGTTTTAAAGAGCACGTAGCTCATGTCAAATATCATCGCACAGAATAGGTCCAGTGTTGCCATGCATATGCTTGAAAATGGCCATAGAGTAGGCGACATTGAATTAATTAAGAGGGTAGATAATAAAAACGAACTAGATTCTTATGAAAGTTTAGAAATTTTTAAGAACGGAAATTTGCTTATGAATTATGATGAAAACGGTCCATTAGGATTTTCGGAATTATTTAAGCTTATCTAAGAATCAATTAAGTTTTACGATGCGTGATAAGCTAGATAGTATATATAAGCTTCCCGATGTTTTTTAATTTTAGTATCGGTATCGCTGATGATAACAGCTTAGCTGTTGAAACACGTGTCGAGTAAAGTTTTTGGTGTTTTTCTGTTGGTTATTACTATTATAATAGTATATTATGCTATTAATCTTAAGTTGACATAGATATCACCTGTTGCTATTATTTAGTTTATAAAAAATTGTGTATGTTTTAAAATTGCACATCTTTATCGGTAATTAAAACATAATAACTTTACCTGATAAAAAACAAAATGTGGCCAAAAAGAGCACCTAAACATTATAAAATAGTCGCATTCAATTTTAAGCAAAGGTCTGCTAGTCTGCAAAGTCATGAGAAACACTAGACTTGAGTAAAGATAGAGTAAAACGGTCTTGGTCACCCTATACATTTTGGGAAAAAATTGATTGGTGAAAACTAAAATTTATCCGTTTTATGAAGGGAGAGCCAACGGGTTTTTTTTTAAGTTTGATATTTTAGCATATACTAGTTTCTTTAGTAGTTTTTCATGTTGATTTGAAAGATGATAAGGTCAATTTTTTGTATTAAATCAAGTAGCCAATGATATAATTAAATTGAACGTGCGCTCATTTTCCAAAATTTTTAATTTGTAAGAGTTTGTTTTTAGTGACAATTAATTTGCAATCAGTAAAGATTTATTCAAAGCAACAAAAATTGTTGTTTTTAATTTGAATAAATCATTGATTTTTAAATTTTATTTTATTTATTTATTAATAATAATTAATTACTCTTAGTCCAAATTTTTCTAGTGTATATAAAAAAATCAAGAAAAATATGATTTAATATAAATCAAAATGTAATAGACGTAATAAAAATCAAATATCCTATCCTAACTAGTATCAAAATTTTTATGGCCATTTCAAAAGCTTTCAAATTGAATACACTGAAAAGAATATTCAACAGCATTTTAAAGGGATAGCTAATTCAAATCTTCTCAATAATACCATATACGGTTGCGAAATTCATTTTGTTCTATTTTTACTCAAATCGATCAATTTGAGACGCTATTTACAAGTACACACAAGGTTTATAAGTGTCTTACGAGAAAGTCTTTGTTCTACTAAGATGGATGAATAGAAAACTAAGTAATAAATAAAATAAATTAGAAGCAATATACTCGATAGTTTTTCCTTAGATAGCAACTGTAGTTGCTCTTTACCCTTTATTATATTGTTTGAGCTTGTCTTATAAACTACACACGCAGTCTGACTACACATGCATGCGATTAATTAACGTCAGTAACGGACATTATTATTGACAGTTTTATAGATACATTACAATTACCTCCAATTCAATTGTAGTATAGAAACACATTATTAATTTAATATTTTGCTTGTATACTAAGAATTGATATGTTCTATAGTAAATAGCAAATGTAGTAAACTGTTGATTACAGCGCGTGGAGTATTATAACAATTCAACGTCATATTTACGTAATTTTGCATAATGTGGTTTTATGTTCACAGGCAAAATTTTGAAACCCATTCAAGATTTAAATTTCTAAAGTTGCTGAAGGTCTACTCCACTCGTTCGCCGCGACAACTATACAATACAGCACACTTAGCTCCAAAGTAGGCTGGGAAGCTAATAAGATTAGAACTTTGTTATGCAGCAGCTGTGCACCTATTTCGATAAGAAGAAATACTTTGAACTAAAACCTAAACTGTCGCTAGGAAACTGATAGTTAACAAAAAGGTACATTATAGGTAGTTAAGTTATAGGTCAACGGCGTATTAAGAAGAATGTAAAAACACAAACGAGAAATAAAAGAGGAAATTTAAAAATCAAACACGATAGCTGGAGAGATAATACAAAGTAATCCAAGATAAAGTACTAGGATATTAAAAATGGTCTTTGAGATCCTCAGAAGACGAAACAGTCACCGCACAGACCAAAATATAAGTACATACATAGTAAAGTCTTGGGTGCATTTCTACTGTTGTAAGAAAAAGTGATTAGGTATAAGAGTATTTGTAGTTAAAATAGTCATTAGTGCAATGAGAAGTCAACTATCGGTTTTGAATTAGTAAGGGATATCAAGGTAGCACTAACAAAAGTAATGGAACGTGGAATGAATGTTAGGCTGATGCATTGCATCCATGTACATACATATGAGGAAGACCATAGGGCAGGATGGGGTGAACGTCAATGGAATATGTACAAAGTTTGCTGGAGTGCTATAAGAAAACGGTGTACTTTACTAATAATCCATACGATTAAAGAGAAAATAATAAAAAGTTCAAGATTTAAAGTATTTAAAATTTGTGCCAAATGTAGATAGATCATCCAATCCCGCAATTAAAAAAAAAGGTTGCAAAGTAGAAAATCTTGTTCGTAAGCTAAGTTCTGTGCCATGGAATTTGAATACTATAAACTCAACTAAAACATTAATATTTAAAAAGTTTGTTCCAAAGTATCTACTACATGGGACAGAAATATGGTCAGTGACCAAATCGTATTATGATAAAATGAATAACAGCTCTGGAGGAAAAGCAAGGTAGCGGCAATTATGTCAATATTGGATAAAAATTTAAAATGATGCAAGATATATGTTGAAGATATTGCGTTCAGCATTGAACACGTTTGATCTGGCGAAGTTCAAATGATTCAAAGAGGAAGATTTGCTACAGATTGGAACCAGAATATACAGACATACCATTTGTGTCCGGTAGATGTTTTGTACTAAACTTAAACTTAAGCAATGCTTAAAAACTTAGACATAATTGTTTAAACATTTTTTTTAAATATTGCTTAAGTTTAACTTGTGCTGGTATAACCGGCAATAAGTCATCAAACGTAGGTTATAGTTTTGCATTTTATTTTCTGTATTAACCATATCGCAATTTAATGAAATATTTACTACATACTTCAGTTGGAAGGCTTGTACAATTTAAGGCATAACCAACTTGAAAAAATAACCACCATAATGTTATATCCTAAAAGTGGGATCTTTCCAATTCACATTATTTACAACAATTACATTAAAAGTTAAATAGATGCGCTGTTGAAGAGAAGAAT